>JAWNMO010000576.1:0-475552 GCA_035043915.1 Drosophila paramelanica
ACGATGTATTCGTTGCCATATTCTGATTTGGGTAACGGACCAACGGTCACAATTGCTTCAATGATCTTTTCACTCGTCATTTGAAGTCATTATCATTTACGTTGGTCTAAGATATATTTTTAAGGCTGCTCTGGCCGAAATTCTCTGTTATAATTAATTGTACAGTTTTTATACTCGTTCACGAAGTGAAAAGAGTATATTGGATTTGTGCAATGTCCGTCTTGCTGTCCGTCCGTCCGTCTGTCCGTATGAACGCAGTTATTTTCGCCGCTATTGAAGATAGAGACTTGAAATTGAATTGATATATACTCGTGTGTACCCGCGTCAGATAAAGTTTTAAGAATTTTGGGCTGCACCCTCTGGGGGCGTGGCAAACCGATAACAAATAAAATCGCATCGTATATGCCATTATATCCCTCAGTTTTTGAGCTAGAGTCACTAAATTTTGCATATATATTGCAGAAATGCTCCCCCAAATATCTAAAAACAAATTTGTGGGCCACACCCCCTCCCACCCCCAATCGCGAAAACCGATATACCTGAAAGGTCAAATAAGTGTTGCATATTTGCACAATTTTAAAGCTAGAGTCACCAAACTTTGTATGTATAAAGCTGGTGAACTCCCCCACAGATTGCACTCTTGATATCCCAGCCACGCCCACTAGAACGCACTTCAGCGCCGCCGTCCCAAAAAAAATCGGAAATGACTACATTCCCAACAATTTTTAAGCTAGAGTCTCCAAATTTGGGATATATATTACTGGAATGCTGCTCCAAACATCACAGAAAAAAATTTTTGGCCATGCCCCTCCCGCCCCCGTAATCACAAAACCCGTTATATTTGACAGCTCCAATCAAGAACACGATTAATGCGACAGATAGATTGATATCCACGCCTACTACAACGGCCCCCAGCGCCCCTTAAAATGCCTATATCTCCCATAGTTTTTAAGATACAGTCACTAAATTTGGGATATATATTAGTGGGAAGCTCCCCAGAAGTTACAGCAAAATATTTGCGGCCACTCCCCCTTCCGCCCCCGCAAACCACGAAAATCTATATCTCGTACAGTTTTAAAGCCAGAGGCACCAAATTTAATATGTAGATAGCTGCTGACCTGCCCCAAGAATTATACACTTGACATCCCGACCAAGCCCACTATAACGCCCCCAAACGCCCGTGCTCCGCCGAAAATGCCTATATCTCCCACAGTTGTTAAGCTAGAGTTACCACATTTGGTGGGTAGATAACTGGTCACCTCCTTTAAAGAGCGGATCAAAAGTTTGCCGACGACCACCCCTCCCACCCGCACCCCCCACTCTCCCCCGCCCCCAGCAACACACAAATTGCAAAATACCGAAATTTTTAAAAATAGCAAGATTTAAGAACGTGGACGCGTATAACGCTGTCGGTAACGCCCGACTGCAACGTTCTTACTTGTTTATTTTGTTTACTCTGTTGGTAGTGACTTTCAGGACTTCGTTTTTGATATTATGAGTTCGGATATTGTTATCCGCGACAGTGCGCCTGCCACAAAATTATCGTTTCCCTTCAGGTATTCGACCGTAAAATCGTATTATTACAATTCGAGTCTCATGCTTTTTAATTTTGATCTGGGATTTGTTATTGAAAATAAAACTTGCAGAATGAAGCAAATTTTCTTGCGTCGTATCATACAGGACTGGGTTATTTTTCATGACGTAATACTTATTTTCATCTGGTAAGACTCCTTTATCAATGCATTTGTGACATAGAAAAGTCACTTCGTGCATAAAAAATGAACCTATACCTGGATGCTATTTTTAAACCAAAATGCAATCGCGTAAAGCGATATGATCCATTACTAGTTTAAAGAGACGTTATGTTTCTTAAACTTTTTTCTTGTTCAATTTGATAGAAACCTGCCATTTAGTCACGGCATGTGAAGTATTGTGCTCGACTCAATTGATGTAGAATGTCGTCAATTTCTTTTCTCTTGATCCCGGAAGGGTTTTCTTGGGAACTAACGAAAGTGGGCTTTATACTCGGATACAAAAGATTTGACTATATTGTCGATGATCCATTTTCCAACTTGTTTTTATATTTCACCAACTTGGCTATAAGAACTTCGATCATTTTTATGTTTATAGGCTCGTCGTCTTTCAGTCTCAATCTTTGCTTGTAAAAATTGTTAGTTCATATCGATTCGGATTATAGTCCGAATACATCACTATATTTGGTGCAAAATTTTATTAGTTGATTTTTAAATTAGGGTGGGAAATTTTTCTTTAATTGGGTTTAGATTATTTCGTTTCTTCTTTCTTGAGTGGTTTGAATTCATTACAATTTGAAAGGGGTTCACACTCTCATTCGTTTATGCTTACCAGCTGGCCAGTATTGGTTGTATTTAATAAACGGACAAGTCTATATTTGCATGTCGCTATTGTGTTTGCAACGTAAATACCATTTTTTGTTTCTTGATTTGGTATAAATATACATTTTTTTTTTTGTTCTAAACTTTCCGTATTAGTTGTGATCTTGCTGATAGAAGCAGATGTAACCAAACTGTATATTATTGGAACCAAAATGGAAAAATTTAAATTATTGGGTCTAAGTAAAAACCCATTTTCAGTTTATTTGAAATCGAACTGGCAATTATATATTTGTATAAAGTTAATGCCTAATATTTCATCACATGTTATTGTAAAATTTCAGTCTACCATATGAAAACTTTGTGGAATTATATATCTGTCTGTTTGTAATTCTATTGATGACCTTAGAATATTATTGTGGCCCCAGTATTCCGCAGTGATGCAAACGAATCTGAGACGACGTTATTATTATTACAGTAGTTTATTTATTATATTATGGATGAATAGTTTTACAAAGCTTATACTAAAGGTGTGTGTGTGTAAAATGTGACTTTAATGAGTCTTTCGTGTTTTAACGTAAAGAGATTCTTGCACCGACTTAGATCTCACAACACGCTTAACTTGCTCTCTCATTTCTATGGTGTCTTTTAATAGCGACGACCACTTCGCGTTTTTCTCCCTCTCCTACCTTTTCGACATCATAGCGCCCATGTTTGTGAGTTTTAACTACTTTGTACGGACCAAGATATTTCCCTTTTATTTTTAACCCCACCCCATATTGAGTACACTTTATAGCAACTAAATCATTTACCTTATACTGTTTGTCAATCTTTTTTTTTTAGATCTAAAGCTTGTTGATTTTCTTTTTGCAACTCTTTGATATTCTCCCTTGTTTCTTTAAATCATTTCGTTCAACATCCAGCTCATCAATCAAAGCCTGCTGTGCTAATTCTTTTAAATCTATGCTTTCTGAGTATCGCATATTAACTCCTGAAAATCTTAAACTCCTCAAAATCTTAAACGGCGCAATTTAAAAAAATTTGTACTCCTCGGCTCTATATTATTAATCGGATGTTGTACTCTCTCTAAATGTTTATAACAGCAGCCTGGAATTTCTATGCTCAAATTCAACAACATTGGTATCACAATTTTATGCATGCGTTCAACTTGCCCGTTGTTACGCGGTACACCTGTTGTGATCAATATAAATATACAGCATTTAATATTTTCTTTTTCACATTAATCCTTGAAAGCATTTGCAGTAAAAGCTGCAGGTCTGTCTGATACAATTCTACATGGGTTACCAAAAATTACTGCTTGCCTTTCTAAGCAACCGATTACCTCATCGACACCTGTACTACGTGTAGGATAAAGCCATACGTACTTTGAAAATGCATCAAGAATCACCAATATGTGATTATAACGCTTCTTGGTAGTCTCCAATGGTCCGACGTGGTCAATGTGAAATGTTACTAACGGTTTATCGCCTTTATCTATCGGCGCTAAATACCTTCGCTAGCCTTCGCATTTACCAGGATGCACTCTACACAGTTTGCAACCACTCGAGATACTTTTTCCTATAATTTTGGTATGAATTAAGATTTCTCGTTTTCTTTCTGCAAAATGTCCCTGTTTGTGCGCAATCTGAATTATTTCAGTCTCCATCTGAGACGGCACGACTATTTTTCTCGATCTTCCGGGTCTTTGAAAAGAATTTGGTTCGAAATATAAAAGTCCTCATACCCCTGGTTCTCCACAAGACTTCTAACAGCTTTCGTCGTGTCATCCGCCATTTGAGCTTCTTTTAGTTTGAGCATCACACTTTCTGTAACTAAAAAACAAGCAACACCGCTCAAATCGTCCACATGCCTTATTTTCGTACCTGACCGATGTTCTATCTCATACTTAAAATCTTGCAAGTACATCGTCCATCTGGCCACTCGCAAAGGCACCTCTTTCTTTTTCATAGTCATGGCGAACGCATTACAATCAGTGATGATTTTGAAATTCGTTCCCAAGGCATATATTCGCCAACTTTTTAAATGCTCCGATTACTGCCAACACTTCAAGCTCATACGAGTGATATTTTTCATCGCAAGTCTTTGTTTTGTGGCTCATATACATAACTGTATGTAACATATTATCCCCTGGATCTCTCTGCAAAAGTACAGCTCCAAAACCAAATTTAGAAGCCTCTGTGTGTATCTCCGTTGCTAATTTCGAATTATACAGCTTCAAAACGGGCTTACTAGTCAACGCTGCCTTTAGATGTACGAATGCTACTTGCTGCAATTCTTTAAACTCGAACCTTAAGTCTTTCCGCAGCATGTCCGATAATGGGCGCAGCTATCCAACTGAGAAAAGTTAATGGTCCTTCCCTTAAATAAGCTATCTTCAGGGATCTCTCGTCAACGATTGAGGTGGCTAATGCAAAAGTAGCGACGAAAAGGGGGGGTGAGTTATATCTTGAATATATTTTGTCAATTAGATGTATTGAATAGAGGGTGCAAACACACCTTTATAAGCGTAAACTAGGCATTATTCTTGTTAGCGCTTCTCTGACCAATTTCATTCAAAATTGGCGGGTTGCTGATGAGGCCACACTTTCAGATCTCCAGCATATCAATTTTGATCTCCCAGGCGGAGCAGAACTCCTTTCCAATTCTTTAAGCCCAAAAAAAACATATTGGGACCTTAACAGAGCCTTAGTGGCTTTGAAAGTTGACGAACTTCCCGGAAGCTTTAACTCCTGGAGATAAAATTGGCTTCAGGAAAACTTCAAGATGTTATGATTTTAACTTAGAATATGTAAACGCTACTGCTTCAGGTACATTTACTTGGTTTTTTTAAAGACCGTAAAATGGAATGCGCCCCCAGCTCGAGTTTCCAAGTGCCATCAGGGCATCATGTATGTAACAAAATTCATTTTTGAAGTCAAATCCAATGCAGTGCAATAAGCACATACACTTTTTTTGATGCAGTGGCATAAGCCATCAACATATAAATATATTTTTTGACCAAGTTACCGGTCAAGTCCATATCAATCGGCGTCGCTGCCTCATACCTCGGGGTTTTAGGGATATCTTTTAGTTAGATAAAATACTTATGCAAAAGTTAATTAATTTTTGTTGTAGAAATTATTATAATTTTTATACTCGTTCACGAAGTTAAATTTTTATGCTGGGTTTGTGCAATGCCAGTCATGCTGTCCCTCTGTCCGAATGAACACAACTTTTTTCGGCTATTGAAGATAAGATAAGAAGTGTATGCTCAGCATTTTCGAAGTGCATCTATCTGCACACATGTGCAGGTACAGCTCTATATTTTTTTATGTATATTGTGTCACTGCACTTGTATTCAATGCTCTTAAAAAATTCTAAAAGTTCCTTAACGATAATACATTTAGTTTAGAAGAAAATAAATATTTCGTTTCTATAGTGGGGCACGCGCAGCAACCGAGTATTAGTGTGTATGTGTATGTATGAATTTGTGTATACATACGTATGAATGCAAAAGGGTTGAAATGTTTATAAGACAGATCGCAGGGTTCAGTGTATCTCCTAGTCGGGCTTGTGTACGTTTTGTTTTTGATTTTAGCTAGCATACTTTTTAACCTATATTTGTGTACTTTTTGCTTCTTCTGCTTTTTATTTTTAAATATAATATTATTATTATCTTCTTTTGTTTATACTGTATACCTTATGTAACTTATGACCTTCTTCATTTTTTTAACAATACTTTATCTCCTTTTTTTAATTCAAAATCTAAAACTTTCTTATCATAGTTAAACTTTCCATTGTCCTTAGCTTTTTCTAACATACTTCTAGCTCTTTAATATGCTGTCTAGAATCTGTGAACTGTCTTGATAATCTTTCAAAAAAAAAGTTCGTATGAATAATATTCATGCATAACTGTGGGTGTCGTGTTGAAAAAATATGTGAAATATTGGATCCAATCTTCTGATTCTGTTTTGCCTGCAGAAATATATGAACAAATATATTCATTGAAAGCTCTATGATTTCGTTCTATTGTCCCTAAAGTCTGGTGGTGATATGCAGATAATGTGAGATTCTTGATCTTCATGTACTTACACATGTCTGATATTACTTGATTTTTATACTCAGTTCCCATGTCCGAAATTACCGTCTTTATTGAACCGTATTTTTGTATAAAATTTTCAAATATTGATTTTGAAACACTTTCTGCAGTTTTGCTTGAAATTGGTATGGCTACTAGGTATTTTGTTAAGTCACATATTAGAGTGACGATGTATTCGTTGCCATATTCTGATTTGGGTAACGGACCAACGGTCACAATTGCTTCAATGATCTTTTCACTCGGTGCTGCTTTGAGTTGGCTAATTTATAATATACCGGCTTCATTTTCAAGTTTTTGGAAGAGCATTTGAATTCAGGTATTCGTGAGGTATTTTTTTTCGAACTTCATCATTTGAAGTCATTATCATGTACGTTGGCCTAAGATATATTTTTAAGGCTGCTCTGGCCGAAATTCTCTGTTATAATTAATTGTACAGTTTTTATACTCGTTCACGAAGTGAACTTCAGCGCCGCCGTCCCAAAAAAAATCGGAAATGACTACATTCCCAACAATTTTTAAGCTAGAGTCTCCAAATTTGGGCTATATATTACTGGAATGCTGCTCCAAACATCACAGAAAAAAATTTTTGGCCATGCCCCTCCCGCCCCCGTAATCACAAAACCCGTTATATTTGACAGCTCCAATCAAGAACACGATTAATGCGACAGATAGATTGATATCCACGCCTACTACAACGGCCCCCAGCGCCCCTTAAAATGCCTATATCTCCCATAGTTTTTAAGATACAGTCACTAAATTTGGGATATATATTAGTGGGAAGCTCCCCAGAAGTTACAGCAAAATATTTGCGGCCACTCCCCCTTCCGCCCCCGCAAACCACGAAAATCTATATCTCGTACAGTTTTAAAGCCAGAGGCACCAAATTTAATATGTAGATAGCTGCTGACCTGCCCCAAGAATTATACACTTGACATCCCGACCAAGCCCACTATAACGCCCCCAAACGCCCGTGCTCCGCCGAAAATGCCTATATCTCCCACAGTTGTTAAGCTAGAGTTACCACATTTGGTGGGTAGATAACTGGTCACCTCCTTTAAAGAGCGGATCAAAAGTTTGCCGACGACCACCCCTCCCACCCGCACCCCCCACTCTCCCCCGCCCCCAGCAACACACAAATTGCAAAATACCGAAATTTTTAAAAATAGCAAGATTTAAGAACGTGGACGCGTATAACGCTGTCGGTAACGCCCGACTGCAACGTTCTTACTTGTTTATTTTGTTTACTCTGTTGGTAGTGACTTTCAGGACTTCGTTTTTGATATTATGAGTTCGGATATTGTTATCCGCGACAGTGCGCCTGCCACAAAATTATCGTTTCCCTTCAGGTATTCGACCGTAAAATCGTATTATTACAATTCGAGTCTCATGCTTTTTAATTTTGATCTGGGATTTGTCATTGAAAATAAAACTTGCAGAATGAAGCAAATTTTCTTGCGTCGTATCATACAGGACTGGGTTATTTTTCATGACGTAATACTTATTTTCATCTGGTAAGACTCCTTTATCAATGCATTTGTGACATAGAAAAGTCACTTCGTGCATAAAAAATGAACCTATACCTGGATGCTATTTTTAAACCAAAATGCAATCGCGTAAAGCGATATGATCCATTACTAGTTTAAAGAGACGTTATGTTTCTTAAACTTTTTTCTTGTTCAATTTGATAGAAACCTGCCATTTAGTCACGGCATGTGAAGTATTGTGCTCGACTCAATTGATGTAGAATGTCGTCAATTTCTTTTCTCTTGATCCCGGAAGGGTTTTCTTGGGAACTAACGAAAGTGGGCTTTATACTCGGATACAAAAGATTTGACTATATTGTCGATGATCCATTTTCCAACTTGTTTTTATATTTCACCAACTTGGCTATAAGAACTTCGATCATTTTTATGTTTATAGGCTCGTCGTCTTTCAGTCTCAATCTTTGCTTGTAAAAATTGTTAGTTCATATCGATTCGGATTATAGTCCGAATACATCACTATATTTGGTGCAAAATTTTATTAGTTGATTTTTAAATTAGGGTGGGAAATTTTTCTTTAATTGGGTTTAGATTATTTCGTTTCTTCTTTCTTGAGTGGTTTGAATTCATTACAATTTGAAAGGGGTTCACACTCTCATTCGTTTATGCTTACCAGCTGGCCAGTATTGGTTGTATTTAATAAACGGACAAGTCTATATTTGCATGTCGCTATTGTGTTTGCAACGTAAATACCATTTTTTGTTTCTTGATTTGGTATAAATATACATTTTTTTTTTGTTCTAAACTTTCCGTATTAGTTGTGATCTTGCTGATAGAAGCAGATGTAACCAAACTGTATATTATTGGAACCAAAATGGAAAAATTTAAATTATTGGGTCTAAGTAAAAACCCATTTTCAGTTTATTTGAAATCGAACTGGCAATTATATATTTGTATAAAGTTAATGCCTAATATTTCATCACATGTTATTGTAAAATTTCAGTCTACCATATGAAAACTTTGTGGAATTATATATCTGTCTGTTTGTAATTCTATTGATGACCTTAGAATATTATTGTGGCCCCAGTATTCCGCAGTGATGCAAACGAATCTGAGACGACGTTATTATTATTACAGTAGTTTATTTATTATATTATGGATGAATAGTTTTACAAAGCTTATACTAAAGGTGTGTGTGTGTAAAATGTGACTTTAATGAGTCTTTCGTGTTTTAACGTAAAGAGATTCTTGCACCGACTTAGATCTCACAACACGCTTAACTTGCTCTCTCATTTCTATGGTGTCTTTTAATAGCGACGACCACTTCGCGTTTTTCTCCCTCTCCTACCTTTTCGACATCATAGCGCCCATGTTTGTGAGTTTTAACTACTTTGTACGGACCAAGATATTTCCCTTTTATTTTTAACCCCACCCCATATTGAGTACACTTTATAGCAACTAAATCATTTACCTTATACTGTTTGTCAATCTTTTTTTTTTAGATCTAAAGCTTGTTGATTTTCTTTTTGCAACTCTTTGATATTCTCCCTTGTTTCTTTAAATCATTTCGTTCAACATCCAGCTCATCAATCAAAGCCTGCTGTGCTAATTCTTTTAAATCTATGCTTTCTGAGTATCGCATATTAACTCCTGAAAATCTTAAACTCCTCAAAATCTTAAACGGCGCAATTTAAAAAAATTTGTACTCCTCGGCTCTATATTATTAATCGGATGTTGTACTCTCTCTAAATGTTTATAACAGCAGCCTGGAATTTCTATGCTCAAATTCAACAACATTGGTATCACAATTTTATGCATGCGTTCAACTTGCCCGTTGTTACGCGGTACACCTGTTGTGATCAATATAAATATACAGCATTTAATATTTTCTTTTTCACATTAATCCTTGAAAGCATTTGCAGTAAAAGCTGCAGGTCTGTCTGATACAATTCTACATGGGTTACCAAAAATTACTGCTTGCCTTTCTAAGCAACCGATTACCTCATCGACACCTGTACTACGTGTAGGATAAAGCCATACGTACTTTGAAAATGCATCAAGAATCACCAATATGTGATTATAACGCTTCTTGGTAGTCTCCAATGGTCCGACGTGGTCAATGTGAAATGTTACTAACGGTTTATCGCCTTTATCTATCGGCGCTAAATACCTTCGCTAGCCTTCGCATTTACCAGGATGCACTCTACACAGTTTGCAACCACTCGAGATACTTTTTCCTATAATTTTGGTATGAATTAAGATTTCTCGTTTTCTTTCTGCAAAATGTCCCTGTTTGTGCGCAATCTGAATTATTTCAGTCTCCATCTGAGACGGCACGACTATTTTTCTCGATCTTCCGGGTCTTTGAAAAGAATTTGGTTCGAAATATAAAAGTCCTCATACCCCTGGTTCTCCACAAGACTTCTAACAGCTTTCGTCGTGTCATCCGCCATTTGAGCTTCTTTTAGTTTGAGCATCACACTTTCTGTAACTAAAAAACAAGCAACACCGCTCAAATCGTCCACATGCCTTATTTTCGTACCTGACCGATGTTCTATCTCATACTTAAAATCTTGCAAGTACATCGTCCATCTGGCCACTCGCAAAGGCACCTCTTTCTTTTTCATAGTCATGGCGAACGCATTACAATCAGTGATGATTTTGAAATTCGTTCCCAAGGCATATATTCGCCAACTTTTTAAATGCTCCGATTACTGCCAACACTTCAAGCTCATACGAGTGATATTTTTCATCGCAAGTCTTTGTTTTGTGGCTCATATACATAACTGTATGTAACATATTATCCCCTGGATCTCTCTGCAAAAGTACAGCTCCAAAACCAAATTTAGAAGCCTCTGTGTGTATCTCCGTTGCTAATTTCGAATTATACAGCTTCAAAACGGGCTTACTAGTCAACGCTGCCTTTAGATGTACGAATGCTACTTGCTGCAATTCTTTAAACTCGAACCTTAAGTCTTTCCGCAGCATGTCCGATAATGGGCGCAGCTATCCAACTGAGAAAAGTTAATGGTCCTTCCCTTAAATAAGCTATCTTCAGGGATCTCTCGTCAACGATTGAGGTGGCTAATGCAAAAGTAGCGACGAAAAGGGGGGGTGAGTTATATCTTGAATATATTTTGTCAATTAGATGTATTGAATAGAGGGTGCAAACACACCTTTATAAGCGTAAACTAGGCATTATTCTTGTTAGCGCTTCTCTGACCAATTTCATTCAAAATTGGCGGGTTGCTGATGAGGCCACACTTTCAGATCTCCAGCACATCAATTTTGATCTCCCAGGCGGAGCAGAACTCCTTTCCAATTCTTTAAGCCCAAAAAAAAAACATATTGGGATCTTAACAGAGCCTTAGTGGCTTTGAAAGTTGACGAACTTCCCGGAAGCTTTAACTCCTGGAGATAAAATTGGCTTCAGGAAAACTTCAAGATGTTATGATTTTAACTTAGAATATGTAAACGCTACTGCTTCGGGTACATTTACTTGGTTTTTTTAAAGACCGTAAAATGGAATGCGCCCCCAGCTCGAGTTTCCAAGTGCCATCAGGGCATCATGTATGTAACAAAATTCATTTTTGAAGTCAAATCCAATGCAGTGCAATAAGCACATACACTTTTTTTGATGCAGTGGCATAAGCCATCAACATATAAATATATTTTTTGACCAAGTTACCGGTCAAGTCCATATCAATCGGCGTCGCTGCCTCATACCTCGGGGTTTTAGGGATATCTTTTAGTTATTATATAAATAAAATACTTATGCAAAAGTTAATTAATTTTTGTTGTAGAAATTATTATAATTTTTATACTCGTTCACGAAGTTAAATTTTTATGCTGGGTTTGTGCAATGCCAGTCATGCTGTCCCTCTGTCCGAATGAACACAACTTTTTTCGGCTATTGAAGATAAGATAAGAAGTGTATGCTCAGCATTTTCGAAGTGCATCTATCTGCACACATGTGCAGGTACAGCTCTATATTTTTTTATGTATATTGTGTCACTGCACTTGTATTCAATGCTCTTAAAAAATTCTAAAAGTTCCTTAACGATAATACATTTAGTTTAGAAGAAAATAAATATTTCGTTTCTATAGTGGGGCACGCGCAGCAACCGAGTATTAGTGTGTATGTGTATGTATGAATTTGTGTATACATACGTATGAATGCAAAAGGGTTGAAATGTTTATAAGACAGATCGCAGGGTTCAGTGTATCTCCTAGTCGGGCTTGTGTACGTTTTGTTTTTGATTTTAGCTAGCATACTTTTTAACCTATATTTGTGTACTTTTTGCTTCTTCTGCTTTTTATTTTTAAATATAATATTATTATTATCTTCTTTTGTTTATACTGTATACCTTATGTAACTTATGACCTTCTTCATTTTTTTAACAATACTTTATCTCCTTTTTTTAATTCAAAATCTAAAACTTTCTTATCATAGTTAAACTTTCCATTGTCCTTAGCTTTTTCTAACATACTTCTAGCTCTTTAATATGCTGTCTAGAATCTGTGAACTGTCTTGATAATCTTTCAAAAAAAAAGTTCGTATGAATAATATTCATGCATAACTGTGGGTGTCGTGTTGAAAAAATATGTGAAATATTGGATCCAATCTTCTGATTCTGTTTTGCCTGCAGAAATATATGAACAAATATATTCATTGAAAGCTCTATGATTTCGTTCTATTGTCCCTAAAGTCTGGTGGTGATATGCAGATAATGTGAGATTCTTGATCTTCATGTACTTACACATGTCTGATATTACTTGATTTTTATACTCAGTTCCCATGTCCGAAATTACCGTCTTTATTGAACCGTATTTTTGTATAAAATTTTCAAATATTGATTTTGAAACACTTTCTGCAGTTTTGCTTGAAATTGGTATGGCTACTAGGTATTTTGTTAAGTCACATATTAGAGTGACGATGTATTCGTTGCCATATTCTGATTTGGGTAACGGACCAACGGTCACAATTGCTTCAATGATCTTTTCACTCGGTGCTGCTTTGAGTTGGCTAATTTATAATATACCGGCTTCATTTTCAAGTTTTTGGAAGAGCATTTGAATTCAGTTATTCGTGAGGTATTTTTTTTCGAACTTCGTCATTTGAAGTCATTATCGTGTACGTTGGCCTAAGATATATTTTTAAGGCTGCTCTGGCCGAAATTCTCTGTTATAATTAATTGTACAGTTTTTATACTCGTTCACGAAGTGAAAAGAGTATATTGGATTTGTGCAATGTCCGTCTTGCTGTCCGTCCGTCCGTCTGTCCGTATGAACGCAATTATTTTCGCCGCTATTGAAGATAGAGACTTGAAATTGAATTGATATATACTCGTGTGTACCCGCGTCAGATAAAGTTTTAAGAATTTTGGGCTGCACCCTCTGGGGGCGTGGCAAACCGATAACAAATAAAATCGCATCGTATATGCCATTATATCCCTCAGTTTTTGAGCTAGAGTCACTAAATTTTGCATATATATTGCAGAAATGCTCCCCCAAATATCTAAAAACAAATTTGTGGGCCACACCCCCTCCCACCCCCAATCGCGAAAACCGATATACCTGAAAGGTCAAATAAGTGTTGCATATTTGCACAATTTTAAAGCTAGAGTCACCAAACTTTGTATGTATAAAGCTGGTGAACTCCCCCACAGATTGCACTCTTGATATCCCAGCCACGCCCACTAGAACGCACTTCAGCGCCGCCGTCCCAAAAAAAATCGGAAATGACTACATTCCCAACAATTTTTAAGCTAGAGTCTCCAAATTTGGGATATATATTACTGGAATGCTGCTCCAAACATCACAGAAAAAAATTTTTGGCCATGCCCCTCCCGCCCCCGTAATCACAAAACCCGTTATATTTGACAGCTCCAATCGAGAACACGATTAATGCGACAGATAGATTGATATCCAACGGCCCCCAGCGCCCCTTAAAATGCCTATATCTCCCATAGTTTTTAAGATACAGTCACTAAATTTGGGATATATATTAGTGGGAAGCTCCGCCCCCGCAAACCACGAAAATCTATATCTCGTACAGTTTTAAAGCCAGAGGCACCAAATTTAATATGCAGATAGCTGCTGACCTCCCCCAAAGATTATACACTTGACATCCCGACCAAGCCCACTATAACGCCGCCAAACGCCCGTGCTCCGCCGAAAATGCCTATATCTCCCACAGTTTTTAAGCTAGAGTTACCACATTTGGTGGGTAGATAACTGGTCACCTCCTTTAAAGAGCGGATCAAAAGTTTGCCGACGACCACCCCTCCCACCCGCACCCCCCACTCTCCCCCGCCCCCAGCAACACACAAATTGCAAAATACCGAAATTTTTAAAAATAGCAAGATTTAAGAACGTGGACGCGTATAACGCTGTCGGTAACGCCCGACTGCAACGTTCTTACTTGTTTATTTTGTTTACTCTGTTGGTAGTGACTTTCAGGACTTCGTTTTTGATATTATGAGTTCGGATATTGTTATCCGCGACAGTGCGCCTGCCACAAAATTATCGTTTCCCTTCAGGTATTCGACCGTAAAATCGTATTATTACAATTCGAGTCTCATGCTTTTTAATTTTGATCTGGGATTTGTCATTGAAAATAAAACTTGCAGAATGAAGCAAATTTTCTTGCGTCGTATCATATAGGACTGGGTTATTTTTGATGACGTAATACTTCTTTTCATCTGGTAAGACTCCTTTATCAATGCATTTGTGACCTAGAAAAGTCACTTCGTGCATAAAAAATGAACCTATACCTGGATGCTATTTTTAAACCAAAATGCAATCGCGTAAAGCGATATGATCCATTACTAGTTTAAAGAGACGTTATGTTTCTTAAACTTTTTTCTTGTTCAATTTGATAGAAACCTGCCATTTAGTCACGGCATGTGAAGTATTGTGCTCGACTCAATTGATGTAGAATGTCGTCAATTTCTTTTCTCTTGATCCCGGAAGGGTTTTCTTGGGAACTAACAAAAGTGGGCTATTATACTCGGATACAAAAGATTTGACTATATTGTCGATGATCCATTTTCCAACTTGTTTTTATATTTCACCAACTTGGCTATAAGAACTTCGATCATTTTTATGTTTATAGGCTCGTCGTCTTTCAGTCTCAATCTTTGCTTGTAAAAATTGTTAGTTCATATCGATTCGGATTATAGTCCGAATACATCACTATATTTGGTGCAAAATTTTATTAGTTGATTTTTAAATTAGGGTGGGAAATTTTTCTTTAATTGGGTTTAGATTATTTCGTTTCTTCTTTCTTGAGTGGTTTGAATTCATTACAATTTGAAAGGGGTTCACACTCTCATTCGTTTATGCTTACCAGCTGGCCAGTATTGGTTGTATTTAATAAACGGACAAGTCTATATTTGCATGTCGCTATTGTGTTTGCAACGTAAATACCATTTTTTGTTTCTTGATTTGGTATAAATATACATTTTTTTTTTGTTCTAAACTTTCCGTATTAGTTGTGATCTTGCTGATAGAAGCAGATGTAACCAAACTGTATATTATTGGAACCAAAATGGAAAAATTTAAATTATTGGGTCTAAGTAAAAACCCATTTTCAGTTTATTTGAAATCGAACTGGCAATTATATATTTGTATAAAGTTAATGCCTAATATTTCATCACATGTTATTGTAAAATTTCAGTCTACCATATGAAAACTTTGTGGAATTATATATCTGTCTGTTTGTAATTCTATTGATGACCTTAGAATATTATTGTGGCCCCAGTATTCCGCAGTGATGCAAACGAATCTGAGACGACGTTATTATTATTACAGTAGTTTATTTGTTATATTATGGATGAATAGTTTTACAAAGCTTATAATAAAGGTGTGTGTGTGTAAAATGTGACTTTAATGAGTCTTTCGTGTTTTAACGTAAAGAGATTCTGGCACCGACTGTCTTAGATCTCACAACACGCTTAACTTGCTCTCTCATTTCTATGGTGTCTTTTAATAGCGACGACCACTTCGCGTTTTTCTCCCTCTCCTACCTTTTCGACATCATAGCGCCCATGTTTGTGAGTTTTAACTACTTTGTACGGACCAAGATATTTCCCTTTTATTTTTAACCCCACCCCATATTGAGTACACTTTATAGCAACTAAATCATTTACCTTATACTGTTTGTCCATCTTTTTTTTTTAGATCTAAAGCTTGTTGATTTTCTTTTTGCAACTCTTTGATATTCTCCCTTGCTTCTTTAAATCATTTCGTTCAACATCCAGCTCATCAATCAAAGCCTGCTGTGCTAATTCTTTTAAATCGATGCTTTCTGAGTATCGCATATTAACTCCTGAAAATCTTAAACTCCTCAAAATCTTAAACGGCGCAATTTAAAAATATTTGTACTCCTCGGCTCTATATTATTAATCGGATGTTGTACTCTCTCTAAATGTTTATAACAGCAGCCTGGAATTTCTATGCTCAAATTCAACAACATTGGTATCACAAGTTTATGCATGCGTTCAACTTGCCCGTTGTTACGCGGTACACCTGTTGTGATCAATATAAATATACAGCATTTAATATTTTCTTTTTCACATTAATCCTTGAAAGCATTTGCAGTAAAAGCTGCAGGTCTGTCTGATACAATTCTACATGGGTTACCAAAAATTACTGCTTGCCTTTCTAAGCAACCGATTACCTCATCGACACCTGTACTACGTGTAGGATAAAGCCATACGTACTTTGAAAATGCATCAAGAATCACCAATATGTGATTATAACGCTTCTTGGTAGTCTCCAATGGTCCGACGTGGTCAATGTGAAATGTTACTAACGGTTTATCGCCTTTATCTATCGGCGCTAAATACCATTCATGTTTTCCAGCCTTCGCATTTACCAGGATGCACTCTACACAGTTTGCAACCACTCGAGATACTTTTTCCTATAATTTTGGTATGAATTAAGATTTCTCGTTTTCTTTCTGCAAAATGTCCCTGTTTGTGCGCAATCTGAATTATTTCAGTCTCTCACGACTATTTTGCCGATCTTCCGGGTCTTTGAAAAGAATTTGGTTCGAAATATAAAAGTCCTCATACCCCTGGTTCTCCACAAGACTTCTAACAGCTTTTGTCGAGTCAGCCGCCATTTGAGCTTCTTTTAGTTTGTGCATCACACTTTCTGTAACTAAAAAACAAGCAACACGGCTCAAATCGTCCATATGCCTTATTTTCGTACCTGACCGATGTTCTATCACATACTTAAAATCTTGCAAGTACATCGTCCATCTGGCCACTCGCAAAGACACCTCTTTCTTTTTCATAGTCATAGCGAACGCATTACAATCAGTGATGATTTTGAAATTCGTTCCCAAGACATATATTCGCCAACTTTTTAAATGCTCCGATTACTGCCAACACTTCAAGCTCATACGAGTGATATTTTTCATCGCAAGTCTTTGTTTTGCGGCTCATATACATAACTGTATGTAACATATTATCCCCTGGATCTCTCTGCAAAAGTACAGCTCCAAAACCAAATTTAGAAGCATCTGTGTGTATCTCCGTTGCTAATTTCGAATTATACAGCTTCAAAACGGGCTTACTAGTCAACGCTGCCTTTAGATGTACGAATGCTACTTGCTGCAATTCTTTAAACTCGAACCTTAAGTCTTTCCGCAGCATGTCCGATAATTGTTTAGCAATCACTGCGTACCCATCTATGAACTTTCTTAAGTACAAAGTCAATCCCAGAAAACGTTGTATAACTTTTTTATCTCGAGGTACCGGAAAATTAGCTACTGCCTTAGTTTTCTCCTCGCTAGGTCGAATCGTACCCTTGTCGACAAGAATCTGGCATTTGTTCGAATTTATTCGCAAAAAATTTTTAGCTGCAATCTCAAGAACTCTTTTCAGCTTTCTAATCCTTCTTCTACATCGATACTTGGAATGATAATATCGTCCATGTAAGCAACTGCATCTGCACTTTTAACCAATTCGCGCATAACGGCCATAATGAATCTACAAAACACTGCGGGTGAGTTTGGTATCCCAAACAGTACAAACAAAAACTCTTACTGCCCTTTTTGCGTAACGAACGATGTATATTTCTGCAACTGTGGCTCGACCGGTACATGAAAATAACCGCTCTCATAGCCCCCAGCAACAATGCGAACAAACTCTGTACAATTTTTGGTTACTTTCATGTCTATATTCTCTAGAATTGTTCTTTCCAAGATTGCTTCAAACACAATGTCTTCATCTGCTACAACATGAAATTCAACATCCATGTTAATGTTATCGATCTTCTCAGGAATTATTACGCTACCGAATGTCACTATCTGACTCTCGCCAATGCCGGTTAAACATTTTGCCTGGCCTCTCAAGCTGCCATTACTTAACTTCAGAAAAAAACAAACACAGATCTGCTCCTGTATCCACCAATCCTTTAAATCTGACTTTTGAACTCACAACACTATTTAATTCCAGTCCGGATGAAGTAAACATTCTTGTTGGTTTTGTTAATACCTCATCTTGCACAATATTGGTTGACTTTTCTTGCTTAATTGGTACCTCGGCCCTACACTGAGCTGCTCTATGTCCTGGTTTATTACATATTTAACATTTGAAATCATTTTTTGTACAGTCCTTTTGTAAATGTGACTCATTTCCATACTTATAACATTTCCTGACCGTGACTGATGCTCTTCTAGATTAATTTTCTACTATGCTGCTATGTGATCCATATTTGCTTAACGGCATGGACCTCGCATCTTTTGGTATGCCTCGAGCTGGATCTTTAATTTTCTCATGTTCCTAGCTTGAAACAATATGGCTTTATTAACTTTTGAATCAGGAATGCCGTTAACAAAGTACTCTATCAAACTCTCGTCTTCCAAATCAATGGGCTTTGCTATCTCTATTAACGCATACAAATATTCGTTCAATGTTTCTTGCTTCTTCTCTAAAGTTCTGCTGATGACACTCTGACACTTATTTCGTCGAGCAATGCAAGTTTCAATGCACTCCAATCGCGAACATAACGCTGGCTGCGAATAAACAACTTCGCTGCACCACTAAGCAATTGTTTGGCATACATGAATATTTGAACCTGACTCCATTCTACCGTAAGCGCACACTCTTCAAGTTCTTCTATCCACTGATTGAAGTCTTGAATATTTGAACCAGAGAATTGAACCATGACCTCGCTACCGGTACATTTTCTATGTGTCGAGTCTGACCTAATCCAGCTACACTTTCCCCTCTGTTTGCTCTATAACTCGGCCGCTCTACAACTTCTGACACACTTCTAAATAATACTTCATCATCTGTATCATTATCACGCTCATTCGTCTCCGGCGATAGCAATCCAAAATAACCCATCAGCCTTTTTTGTAACTCCGCTTTTCTTCCACTCGCACTGAGTCCAAGCTCAGCTAACTTTCCGCGCAAATTCGTTACGAGCAATGCCAAAATCTCTTCAGTATTCATTTTTTCACTTTATGTGTTTTTATCGGAAACTTATTTAAAATTTAAATATTTTCAAAATTTTGCCAACTCGGCCAATTGCCGACGGTAACACGCCAATTTTCAATATCAGTGACTCTCAAACTTCATTCATATCACCTGTCAAATCAATGTTAAACTAAGACTATGTTAACTTGACTTATAACACTATGTTAGTTTTTTTGCAAATTTGATCGGTTTTTCGTCATCGATTTCTTTTATTTCTTTGCCTCTACTTTGTTTCGATTGCACGACAATTTTCTGCAACTCACCACGACCTTTCCACAGACAGTTCTCTGGACGCTGCACAAACTATGCCCACAAGCCAAAGCTGCTTGCCTCTATTCGTCTGCACACGTACGTCTTGCCGTTCTTACTTCTCTGCTACACGCCTTTTGCCTTGATCAGCTCACCACAGCAGCAACACTCTAGCCTCTGCTTCTATGTTCTCTGTGTACTATCCCAAGCGTCACGTCATGCAACTCTCAGTAACGGTTCTTCTTCTTCGTGTCGCCTTGTTGCCTTTTGAAGTCTTGTCGGTTTGAACGAATTTCACAACTTCTCGAAATTTTGTTTCGCCGCATACAGCTTCCTCTGTCGCACTTTAGTGACTTCCAACAGTTTTCCAAGTCTTCATTTGAAACTTTAATCTTTCACAACAATCTTTGTTCACTACCGCACCACTTAAACACGAAATTGTTAATACATCACACAGTATTGGTATATAGTTTATGTAAAATGTTCACAATCCCGGACGAGCCCCAAAAATTGTGGCCCCAGTATTCCGCAGTGATGCAAACGAACCTGGGACGACGTTATTATTATTACAGTAGTTTATTTATTATAGTAAGGATGACATAGAGTACCGAGTAGTTATTATAAATAAATTATAATGCTGATCACTCATAGTCCTACTAACCAAGGGGATATAGACCCGGTAGAACAACAAGAGATCTGTGAAACTTGTCTTTGTGCAATGCATAAGAATTCAGTATGTGTTAGCACCACGTGTGAGCATAAATTCTATTAAATTGCATAATGAACTGGATAACGGATGAGCCTGAATGTCCCCTGTATCAATGTATCAATCAACCCCATGAACTACAGTATGCTCAAATAGGACCCAATGTTCAGGAGAAGCCTAGCGTGGCTCATAAGTCAACTATAAATCAGGGGCAGTCCCAAAAAGACCACACACCCGTGGTCGCAGTCAGCAACAGCCGCTGGCCCATGGCTTTAAAGTTGCCAGCCGAAATACAACTTTTAAGCCATGGGCCAGCAAAACGAAATACTAAAAGATCTCGTCCGCTATCTCAAAATAAAGAAATTTCAATCGAATTTCAGAAATGATTTCCAATAATTTGAAAGCAATGTTAGTAAACTTAAACAAATGCTGTTTGGGCTTCATTTGTAAGGGATCAGGAGTTCGTCCGTAGAGTATCCTCCTTATGCTACCTCATGTTCTTCAATGAACCGATTTTGCGGGATTACTACTACAGTCAAGCCAGATCAAGTAGCAAGAATGAAAGAGAATTAGCATATTCAATTCGATGCAACCATTAGTGCATTGCATGTAGACGAATTTTTATATCGGGTTCGTTCTCTTACACAAGAAACACTGCAGGGAGATTATTCACTTATTTGTCGATGCTACTTAGCGGTAAGACGCTTGATTGGTTATGGCGTTATCACAAGCGCATAGACAGACTACACTGTAAAGAATTTTGTGTCTAACTTCACTAAAAGTGACCTATAGACGTCGACAGAAACCACGTTAATTGTTTGAAACATTTTTACACTATGCTTAGGGTAAATATACTCCCCACTGCT
Organism: Drosophila paramelanica; assembly: GCA_035043915.1. Taxonomy (NCBI): domain Eukaryota; kingdom Metazoa; phylum Arthropoda; class Insecta; order Diptera; family Drosophilidae; genus Drosophila; species Drosophila paramelanica. The sequence goes on from JAWNMO010000576.1 coordinate 21,248, forward strand.
AAATCCGATAGTGATCTACTAGAAATCATAAAAAGATATCTTATTACAGATGAATTATATCACGCATTTACGGACGATGATGATAAAACGTGAACGATTTATGAGAATAGTACGCTCAAAATCAAACTCACAACATCAAGTTAAAGGTAAAGCGGTAAAACTGTGTTTAGCTATGGCTGTGGTGGCTATTTATATTACGTCTATTCTGCTTCGGAGGCCAACCTCGTCTAGCTCAGTGCCCCTCACAGTGTGCTTACCCGACATAGTTCATTTATTTTTACAATAATTATAATTAACAACATTTTTCTCTACGTATAAAACAAAAATAACCACTTGCCACTATTCGAAATTTTGTCGAGTTTAAAAGAGACAGAAACGGGAATTTTCCAAACTGACGTTCAAGAAAATAAATATAAAAAATAATAATAAAAATAATAATAATAATAAATAAAAAAATAAGTGGAACGGGAAAAAAATATTGTGGGCCTCCGAAAAATACCGGCGATTGCAGAGACACAACACGCTTCCTCGTGTGACCTCGCTCCCTGACCTACCCTATCAGTGCTCTACAAAAGGCATGAAAAAGGCGGGTGGGTGGACGGTTGGGATTCGGAGGGTATTTCTGTCTCGCACTCGTGGCCAGAAAAAGAAAAAAAAAATCCGAATTGCGGATTTGACTTATAAATATAAAAGAGTTATTAAATGAATTAATAGCTAATGGCGTACATACAAATAAATACATAATAAACTGAGACATTAAACGAACAAAAACCGCAGCAACATAAGGATTTCACCGGTGCAGCTGGGTTGCGGTTTATCACACAAAATATCTGTTTTCGGTGGAGACGTAAATTTGCGACGGGACCTTCTGTCACAGTCACTTTTAACAAAGCACAACTTACGCCCACACAGAAAAAAATACGCAACAAAATAAAAGTCAGAAGTCAGATGCACTTGTGCACTTGTTACTCAGCGGTGTAATTTTGAGCCTGTCATCCGTTCAATGGTGTTCCCGCACAAAAAAATTAGATGAGCCTTCTTCTATCTTTTTCTCTCCCTCGCTCTGGCATTAAAAAGGGTTATACGGTCACACTTGGAAAGGCCCTGCATACTGATCTACTCTATTTTTATGCAATGAACAGGACCGCTCCCCTCCATGAATTTCCCCTACGGTCGCGTTAGTGCCGATAATCGTTTGGGCGCGATAGCTATATACATCACCGCACCGCAACTTTAAGTAAAGCGCCGGCTTGAACAACCTAATTGACGTGCGCATTTGCTGCCTCCTTTTGCTTAGTTGCCAATCTCTGCGAAACGACAAATGTAGGCCACACCCAGTAGTCACCGAGAAGTTAACCTGGTGTTTGTTCATCTTGGCGTTGAAGAACGCTATCGGCCTTTCGTTACCCTCGGCACCTATCTAAAAGAAGACAGCTCCTACTCCAAAATGGGATGCATCGCATTGTGCATAAAAGCGACGCGAAAAGTCAGCGTGAACCAGTACGGGAACAGACGTAAGCGCCTCATTACCTCTCGCACTGCTTCGGCCACCTCATCGCTCCCTTTTTTTAAGGTATCTGTCAATGGTGCCATTATTTCAGCAAACTTTCTAATAAACCTGCGGTACCAACCGGCGGTCCCCAGAAAACTTCGCAGTGCTTTAACTGACTGGGGCTCTCGGATTTGTCGAATCAATGCAACTCGGTCAATGTCAGTAGGCAAGCTTCCGCCGCCTATTAAAAACACTAGATAGTTGAGACTCTTGAAGCAGAACTTGGATTTTTTTTAACCCGATCGTCAAGTTTGCTCCCGCAGACTCTGCGCTTCCAGCCTGAAATATTTTAATTGTGTCTCAAAATCTGGTGCTATGATAAGAAGATCGTCCAAATATACGAACAAATTTGACCTGAGCTGCGTGGGGATTACTTTGTCCTTTAGGTGGCACAGTCTCTGAGCAGTGCCTTGGCACAGTAAAGGATACTTCCCCCTTATTCAATTTACCAAAATGCGAACTTAAGGTCAACACTAAAAATGTAGAATATCTGATAGATCCGCTAGATTTCATTGACTACGCTGGGCTCTATCCCTATTAGGGTGTTTAACTTGGCCGGGCCTACGACGTCAGGAGCCAATTCGAAAACGCGCCAAAAATCGGTGCCCAAATATGACTGCTGTTCTAGGTACTGGCAGATATAGAACGTCATGTCCTTTACAGTCTTCTATGTAACTTTTGGCCGAACTCGGCCTATAATGGATCGATCCTCGCCCGAAGTTGTTCGCACCCTTGACGCTATGTGCATTTTATCGGTAATCCGCTTTCTGCTAAAAACTTGCGAAAGCCACGTTCCAAGAGAATAACTGAAGCACCTTTTTCCAACTTTTCAGCAATATATTTGCGTTCAATACTGACCTCGGGAAACACTCTCGAATCGAATCTCACCTCGTCCTGACGACCTTAACCACTTTCCTTTGTTCCGAGCGCCGCCCTATGAATCGCTTACGTGGTTTTGCGAGTGACCAAACCTATATGCCCTTACTTCCACTACATCGCGGTTCCTATTCGTGAACGTGTGTTTTCCATTCTGGTCACGCTCACTCTGCCGTTTCCCTTGCAGTCCGGGCATTTCGGCGTGAAAGTGTCAGGCTTGCCATAGCGGAAGCAAAATACATTTCGCTGTTTATTTAGGCAGACTCGCCAGTCATGTCCTGACTGGCCGCAATTCCAGAGTCCGTGTCTCAGGCTGGCCGTCTTTGCCCTAATTTCTTCTACCTCTTGCTAGACTCTATGTTATTCTTAGGGATCGATTTCTAGCGAACTAACGTTTGGCTTTCCCTGCCCTGTGGATTTTGGTTGAGCTCCGTAAGCTGCTCGAGTACTACGCAGATCTAAGCTCGCCTCGATTTTCTCACACCTCTCTCGCAGGTGGTCTACTAGGAGCACATCCAAAGCGTATATGTAGCGCCCTATGGAGTCCCTCAAGCCATTTTTTACCAGCTTTATCGATTCTAAACGGGATGCCATTGCTGTCATTGTTTGGATAAAATCGTATACAGACTCTCCAGGGAGTTGATGGTGCTGTCTCAACTCCTGCATCCGATCTACGACACCCCAGCTTACACTAAATGGAAATCGGTCCAAGAATTAATCGGTCGCTGCCTGACGTAAAGCCAATACCAATCTCTGGCCCGACCAGTTACTATCACGTAGAAAGCTCGTAAGACTTCATCCCAAGGGCATTGGAATTTACTCTAGAGATTTCCGTCTCCACGATCCTCCCGTCTGTTTTCCCGAGCTGATTGCGGCTCGCGGGCGGTTGGGTGGGTCTTACTGAGTCATTGATGGCCTTTATTATCTCCTGAAACCTCAACTGGATTTCTTTTCTGAAAACATGCGCCATACCGTCTTCGATCGACTGTCGATAAGTTTCGTGGGCTTGGAAGAGGGCAACATTTATAGCAGACGCTATGTCCGATTCTATCGCATTCCGATCACCGTTAGCCGGAATCAGTCGTCACTTCAACCTACGGCATCTACCAAACCGTTGTGGTCAACACAAAAAACTAATCAGCTGCGCTTGGCTCCCACTACAGAAAATAGATCCTTCATTTGCTCGTAAATTAAATGTATGATCGTTAAAACATTTTCAGGAATTAAGCAGAAAACTTGATCTGCGTATGGTATATACGAACCGAATAAGTCCAAGATCACATTTCTAGTTTTGTAGTCTCTATAATCGACACGTTTATACAGACAGACAGACGGACACACGGAAATAACTAAATCGACTTGGCTTGTCATGCTGATCAAGAATATATATACACTCATTTTCTGCGAAGCAGGTCCCAGTCGACTTCGATTTTGCTGAAGTCCCCATTTCACTCACAATCTCAGTGAGCAAAAGCGTGAACGCGCCTTTTAATCCGTGTGTGTTGGGCGAGGTATCGCATTTTTGTGTTTCAGCGTTCATGACGCTATAACTATTAAACCCGTCCTATATGTATTGCACATACATTAGTTGAACGATTACAACTTTTAACGACATTAAAAGCAACGATAAGTACGAATTATATATAAATATGTAAATAAATACAATCTTCAAATTTATAATCAAAATTTCTGCTGACAAGCTTGAACAATATTTTATAAAATAATTTCGTTCAGACAGATGGCAATCTGAAAACACAACAGGAGCCGATTAAAAATAGTCACATTTGCATATGCTTGCATATGATAATCGGATATTTGGCAATAAAAGTTCAATAAAAAGGATACTCGTAACCGTAAGAAGGGGTAATCAAATTGCAACTTTATAAGATCATCAGGGTAGCATGAAAAAGATTATACTTCCAGATCCAGTAAGAGATCTTTTCTTGTGTGACCTCGAGGGATCAGAAGCTAAGATAATAAGCCGGCTACTGCGCTAAAATGAATTGTATTCATAGGAGGTATTGGAAAAAAAGATGTTGGAGCACCAAAAGCGAGTCAACAAGCGTCAGAGGAGCGTGCTATGCTGGTTCGACACTACTACCACTTGTTACCAAGTGCTTGCCGCGGAGACAATTGCAATTGCGCTGTAGACGCCAACAAATCGCAAGTCGTACACATGAGGACAGGAATATTTAAACTGAGGGCTAAGAAGCCGGCCTCGACTCTTCATCTATACGAGTGCCATTGAATTAAATTAAATTGCTATACTTGGTAGTGTCAAAAGATTTCAATTTTTTGGAAGAGCAGCTTTTGTATAAATGTATTGACCTTTTGTTATTTTTTTTTTGTTTTTATTTATTTATTTTTTTTTTTTTTTTTTTGCTAGGGAGGCTTTAATAAGTTATGTAAAAAATGTAAGTTGGAAAAGTGAGTGTCAAGAACCTCCCCATGCCGTCTGCCAGGTCAGCATCATGGTTGAAGAAAGCATTGCTGGCGATACTGTCTGTATCCGGTTCATTACATAAATTTTGACACCCAACATGGGTCTCCGAATAGCCAGTTGTTCATCAGTGTAATATTACCAGAAATAATCAGATGCAGCGGCTCCATTTTCATTTTTAGTTCCCGACCTTCGGGGTACTATCACCTAACGCCGAAACCCCCACCTCACAATATATAAATTGTGGATCAGAATTTAGGTACATCGATATGCATGGAATATCTTTTGATATGCATGGACATTTTTTCTCTTTAAGTCAAGAGTGTTCTAGCTATAGAGAATTGCGACTTAACTTGGCTCGAAGACCAGATTGTCGACTCGAGCTATGCAGCTTTTCGAAGTTGGTTAGAAGATTTCCATTCCAGTCATAAAAAAAAACGAATAAAAATAAAATACCTTCATCTTAGGAAGTTAATCATACATTTTTGCTTATTATTTACTGTTTACTCTCTTTAACTACAACATTTTATCACCAGACCAGATATGACATAGAGTACCAAGTAGTTATTATAAATAAATTATAATGCTGATCACTCATAGTCCTACTAACCAAGGTGATATAGACCCGGTAGAACAACAAGAGATCTGTGAAACTTGTCTTTGTGCAATGCATAAGAATTCAGTATGTGTTAGCACCACGTGTGAGATAGCGGATGAGCCTGAATGTCCCCTGTATCAATGTATCAATCAACCCCATGAACTACAATATGCTCAAATAGGACCCAATCTTCAGGAGAAGCCTAGCATGGCCCATAAGCCAACTATAAATCAGGGGTAATCCCAAAAAGACCACACACCCGTGGTCGCAGTCAGCAACAGCCGCTGGCCCATGGCTTTAAAGTTGCCAGCCGAAATACAACTTTTAAGCCATGGGCCAGCAAAACGAAATACTAAAAGATCTCGTCCGCTATCTCAAAATAAAGAAATTTCAATCGAATTTCAGAAATGATTTCCAATAATTTGAAAGCAATGTTAGTAAACTTAAACAAATGCTGTTTGGGCTTCATTTGTAAGGGATCAGGAGTTCGTCCGTAGAGTATCCTCCTTATGCTACCTCATGTTCTTCAATGAACCGATTTTGCGGGATTACTACTACAGTCAAGCCAGATCAAGTAGCAAGAATGAAAGAGAATTAGCATATTCAATTCGATGCAACCATTAGTGCATTGCATGTAGACGAATTTATATAGCGGGTTCGTTCTCTTCCACAAGAAACACTGCAGGGAGATTATTCACTTATTTGCCGATGCTACTTAGCGGTAAGACGCTTGATTGGTTATGGCGTTATCACAAGCGCATAGACAGACTACACTGTAAAGAATTTTGTGTCTAACTTCACTAAAAGTGACCTATAGACGTCGACAGAAACCACGTTAATTGTTTGAAACATTTTTACACTATGCTTAGGGTAAATATACTCCCCACTGCTATATCCGATAGTGATCTACTAGAAATCATAGAAAGGTATCTTCTTACAGAAATTAAGCGAGAAGTATTTGACGTCCCGATATATGATATCTCGCATTTAAGGAGGATGATGATAAAACGAACGATTTTTGAGAATAGTGCGCTCAAAATCAAACTCACAACATCAAGTTAAAGGTAAAGCGGTAAAACTATGTTTAGCTATGGCTGTGGTGGCTATTTATATTACGTCTATTCTGCTTCGGAGGCCAACCTCGTCTAGCTCAGTGCCCCTCACAGTGTGCTTACCCGACATAGTTCATTTATTTTTACAATAATTATAATTAACAACATTTTTCTCTACGTATAAAACAAAAATAACCACTTGCCACTATTCGAAATTTTGTCGAGTTTAAAAGAGACAGAAACGGGAATTTTCCAAACTGACGTTCAAGAAAATAAATATAATAAAAAAAATAATAATAATAATAAATAAAAAAATAAGTGGAACGGGAAAAAAATATTGTGGGCCTCCGAAAAATACCGGCGATTGCAGAGACACCACACGCTTCCTCGTGTGACCTCGCTCCCTGACCTACCCTATCAGTGCTCTACAAAAGGCATGAAAAAGGCGGGTGGGTGGACAGTTGGGATTTGGAGGGTATTTCTGTCTGGCACTCGTGGCCAGAAAAAGAAAAAAAAAATCCGAATTGCGGATTTGACTTATAAATATAAAAGAGTTATTAAATGAATTAATAGCTAATGGCGTACAAACAAATAAATACATAATAAACTGAGACATTAAACGAACAAAAACCGCAGCAACATAAGGATTTCAACGGTGCAGCTGGGTTGCGGTTTATCACACAAAATATCTGTTTTCGGTGGAGACGTAAATGTGCGACGGGACCTTCTGTTGGCCATCTGTACAAAATAATACAATTATTGCACAGTCACTTTTAACAAAGCACAACTTACGCCCACACAGAAAAAAATACGCAACAAAATAAAAGTCAGAAGTCAGATGCACTTGTGCACTTGTTACTCAGCGGTGTAATTTTGAGCCTGTCATCCGTTCAATGGTGTTCCCGCACAAAAAAATTAGATGAGCCTTCTTCTATCTTTTTCTCTCCCTCGCTCTGGCATTAAAAAGGGTTATACGGTCACACTTGGAAAGGCCCTGCATACTGATCTACTCTATTTTTATGCAATGAACAGGACCGCTCCCCTCCATGAATTTCCCCTACGGTCGCGTTAGTGCCGATAATCGTTTGGGCGCGATAGCTATATACATCACCGCACCGCAATTTTAAGTAAAGCGCCGGCTTGAACAACCTAATTGACGTGCGCATTTGCTGCCTCCTTTTGCTTAGTTGCCAATCTCTGCGAAACGACAAATGTAGGCCACACCCAGTAGTCACCGAGAAGTTAACCTGGTGTTTGTTCATCTTGGCGTTGAAGAACGCTATCGGCCTTTCGTTACCCTCGGCACCTATCTAAAAGAAGACAGCTCCTACTCCAAAATGGGATGCATCGCATTGTGCATAAAAGCGACGCGAAAAGTCAGCGTGAACCAGTACGGGAACAGACGTAAGCGCCTCATTACCTCTCGCACTGCTTCGGCCACCTCATCGCTCCCTTTTTTTAAGGTATCTGTCAATGGTGCCATTATTTCAGCAAACTTTCTAATAAACCTGCGGTACCAACCGGCGGTCCCCAGAAAACTTCGCAGTGCTTTAACTGACTGGGGCTCTCGGATTTGTCGAATCAATGCAACTCGGTCAATGTCAGTAGGCAAGCTTCCGCCGCCTATTAAAAACACTAGATAGTTGAGACTCTTGAAGCAGAACTTGGATTTTTTTTAACCCGATCGTCAAGTTTGCTCCCGCAGACTCTGCGCTTCCAGCCTGAAATATTTTAATTGTGTCTCAAAATCTGGTGCTATGATTAGAAGATCGTCCAAATATACGAACAAATTTGACCTGAGCTGCGTGGCACAGTAAAGGCTACTTCCCCCTTATTCAATTTACCAAAATGCGAACTTAAGGTCAACACTAAAAATGTAGAATATCTGATAGATCCGCTAGATTTCATTGACTACGCTGGGCTCTATCCCTATTAGGGTGTTTAACTTGGCCGGGCCTACGACGTCAGGAGCCAATTCGAAAACGCGCCAAAAATCGGTGCCCAAATATGACTGCTGTTCTAGGTACTGGCAGATATAGAACGTCATGTCCTTTACAGTCTTCTATGTAACTTTTGGCCGAACTCGGCCTATAATGGATCGATCCTCGCCCGAAGTTGTTCGCACCCTTGACGCTATGTGCATTTTATCGGTAATCCGCTTTCTGCTAAAAACTTGCGAAAGCCACGTTCCAAGAGAATAACTGAAGAACCTTTGTCCAACATTTCAGCAATATATTTGCGTTCAATACTGACCTCGGGAAACACTCTCGAATCGAATCTCACCTCGTCCTGACGACCTTAACCACTTTCCTTTGCTCCGAGCGCCGCCCTATGAATCGCTTACGCTTACGTTTGCGAGTGACCAAACCTATATGCCCTTACTTCCACTACTTCGCGGTTCCTATTCGTGAACGTGTGTTTTCCATTCTGGTCACGCTCACTCTGCCGTTTCCCTTGCAGTCCGGGCATTTCGGCGCGAAAGTGTCAGGCTTGCCATAGCGGAAGCAAAATACATTTCGCTGTTCATTTAGGCAGACTCGCCAGTCATGTCCTGACTGGCCGCAATTCCAGAGTCCGTGTCTCAGGCTGGCCGTCTTTGCCCTAATTTCTTCTACCTCTTGCTAGACTCTATGTTATTCTTAGGGATCGATTTCTAGCGAACTAACGTTTCATCCCAAGGGCATTGGAATTTACTCTAGAGATTTCCGTCTCCACGATCCTCCCGTCTGTTTTCCCGTCGCCCCTCGTGCGGCGCGGTGTTGCGTCAATTCTACGCTGCGTGTTCACTCAATCCGCTGGAGGTATTTGACCTCTCTGGCTTCGGCGGTGACCTAGGAGCTGGAGTTGTGCCCGAACCTTTCTTTAGCACGGCGCCATCTCGCGGCGGTTCGGGACCTCGATCGCGAGCTGATTGCGGCTCGCGAGCGGTTGGGTGGGTCTTACTGAGTCATTGATGGCATTTATTATCTCCTGAAACCTCAACTGGATTTCTTTTCTGAAAACATGCGCCATACCGTCTTTGATCGACTGTCGATAAGTTTCGTGGGCTTGGAAGAGGGCAACATTTATAGCAGACGCTATGTCCGATTCTATCGCATTCCGATCACCGTTAGCCGGAATCAGTCGTCACTTCAACCTACGGCATCTACCAAACCGTTGTGGTCAACACAAAAAACTAATCAGCTGCGCTTGGCTCCCACTACAGAAAATAGATCCTTCATTTGCTCGTAAATTAAATGTATGATCGTTAAAACATTTTCAGGAATTAAGCAGAAAACTTGATCTGCGTATGGTATATACGAACCGAATAAGTCCAAGATCACATTTCTAGTTTTGTAGTCTCTATAATCGACACGTTTATACAGACAGACAGACGGACACACGGAAATAACTAAATCGACTTGGCTTGTCATGCTGATCAAGAATATATATACACTCATTTTCTGCGAAGCAGGTCCCAGTCGACTTCGATTTTGCTGAAGTCCCCATTTCACTCACAATCTCAGTGAGCAAAAGCGTGAACGCGCCTTTTAATCCGTGTGTGTTGGGCGAGGTATCGCATTTTTGTGTTTCAGCGTTCATGACGCTATAACTATTAAACCCGTCCTATATGTATTGCACATACATTAGTTGAACGATTACAACTTTTAACGACATTAAAAGCAACGATAAGTACGAATTATATATAAATATGTAAATAAATACAATCTTCAAATTTATAATCAAAATTTCTGCTGCTGGAAATTGGTTATCCACCACATTAATGTTAAGCATGTCTTTGTCGAAGTTGTCTTCTCGTGTATCCCTTAGATCACAGCTATTCTCAGTGTTTGTCAACATAATGTCTCTACCATAAAGTCGTTTAACCTCATTAATTTCTTTGCCATCGGTTTTCTTATTAGAATTAGGCTCAATAACAGTCTGACTTAACAATTTCCCACTGACATTCTTATTACCTGAACATTGCTCACTAACAGTTGAATCTCCTAATAATTGCTCACTAACAGTTGAATTTCTTAATACTTTCTCAATAACAGTTGACTTTTCTAATAATTGCTCACTAACAGCTGAATTTCTTAATACTTTCTCAATAACAGTTGACTTTTCTAATAATTGCTCACTAACAGTTGAATTTCTTAATAATTGTCCAATACAATCTTCATGACTCTTCTTATTGACTTCCCTAAAATCACTGCATTTCATCTTTCTGTCCGTGTTCTCATGTGACTGTTTTACAAGAAACATCCAGCTCGTATATTTGCGCTATGTTGTTCAGCTGATTCACCCAAATGCGCGCACAACTCTTTCCATCGTATTCGGTTGTCGCTTCTTTTGCGAAACTCATAGACGCAGCTGATCCGTTTTTCGCTGTTCTTATGTTCAGGTCTCCTTCGCTTGTTTGTTGGTCTTCTTTGCCTACAGCGTTAGCAATGTCAATGTTGTCGTCTCTTTCTTCAGTTTCGCTGTTGGCAACGCCGTTTTCGTCGCTTGTGTCGCTTGAAACTACATTGTTGCTTGCGACGACATTTGCAGCTTGTTGTTGCTGAACATGTTGCAGCAACCTTTTGTTCGCGTTCACTTCTGTCTGCAACTTTTCTATGACCTTCAAAAATTCGAGCATTTGTAGCTGGCTTGCCGTTTGATGGTGCGACAATGCGGCGCCGCTTTGGTCAATTTGCGCAGTCTGCTGCACCGCGCTTTCGAAATTTGCTTGTAGTTGTTCGCTTGTCATACTTAAACTATTATGTCTTGGACGTAATCCTTGGGTTTCAGGCTGCACGATCGGTGATTCATCTTCATCGTCAAGATCTGGAGGATCGCCACGCAGGTTTGGTGGAATTTTGATGAGTCGAGCTATTAGTTCTGTCTTTGTTCCCTTTGTCGACTGTTTTAGCACAGCTAACCACTTCTTTAACTGGCTGACCGAAAAAAATTTAAGTCATTTCTGTCCATATTGGCAGTGTCTTTAACAAGCTTGAACAATATTTTATAAAATAATTTCGTTCAGACAGATGGCAATCTGAAAACACAACAGGAGCCGCTTAAAAATAGTCACATTTGCATATGCTTGCATATGATAATCGGATATTTGGCCATAAAAGTTCGATAAATAGGATACTCGTAACCGTAAGAAGGGGTAATCAAATTGCAACTTTATAAGATCATCAGGGTAGCATGTAGACGCCAACAAATCGCAAGTCGTACACATGAGGACAGGAATATTTAAACTGAGGGCTAAGAAGCCGGCCTCGACTCTTCATCTATACGAGTGCCATTGAATTAAATTAAATTGCTATACTTGGTAGTGTCAAAAGATTTCAATTTGGAAGAGCAGCTTTTGTATAAATGTATTGACCTTTTGTTATTTTTTTTTTTGTTTTTATTTATTTATTTATTTATTTTTTATTTTTTTTTTTTTTTGCTAGGGAGGCTTTAATAAGTTATGTAAAAAATGTAAGTTGGAAAAGTGAGTGTCAAGAACCTCCCCATGCCGTCTGCCAGGTCAGCATCATGGTTGAAGAAAGCATTGCTGGCGATACTGTCTGTATCCGGTTCATAACATAAATTTTGAAACCCAACATGGGGCTCGGAATAGCCAGTTGTTCATCAGTGTAATATCACCAGAAATAATCAGATGCAGCGGCTCCATTTTCATTTTTAGTTCCCGACCTTCGGGGTACTATCACCTAACGCCGAAACCCCCACCTCACAATATATAAATTGTGGATCAGAATTTAGGTACATCGATATGCATGGAATATCTTTTGATATGCATGGACATTTTTTCTCTTTAAGTCAAGAGTGTTCTAGCTATAGAGAATTGCGACTTAACTTGGCTCGAAGACCAGATTGTCGACTCGAGCTATGCAGCTTTTCGAAGTTGGTTAGAAGATTTCCATTCCAGTCATAAAAAAAAACGAATAAAAATAAAATACCTTCATCTTAGGAAGTTAATCATACATTTTTGCTTATTATTTACTGTTTACTCTCTTTAACTACAACATTTTATCACCAGACCAGATATGACATAGAGTACCAAGTAGTTATTATAAATAAATTATAATGCTGATCACTTAAGTCCTACTAACCAAGGTGATATAGACCCGGTAGAACAACAAGAGATCTGTGAAACTTGTCTTTGTGCAATGCATAAGAATTCAGTATGTGTTAGCACCACGTGTGAGATAGCGGATGAGCCTGAATGTCCCCTGTATCAATGTATCAATCAACCCCATGAACTACAATATGTTCAAATAGGACCCAATCTTCAGGAGAAGCCTAGCATGGCCCATAAGCCAACTATAAATCAGGGGTAATCCCAAAAAGACCACACACCCGTGGTCGCAGTCAGCAACAGCCGCTGGCCCATGGCTTTAAAGTTGCCAGCCGAAATACAACTTTTAAGCCATGGGCCAGCAAAACGAAATACTAAAAGATCTCGTCCGCTATCTCAAAATAAAGAAATTTCAATCGAATTTCAGAAATGATTTCCAATAATTTGAAAGCAATGTTAGTAAACTTAAACAAATGCTGTTTGGGCTTCATTTGTAAGGGATCAGGAGTTCGTCCGTAGAGTATCCTCCTTATGCTACCTCATGTTCTTCAATGAACCGATTTTGCGGGATTACTACTACAGTCAAGCCAGATCAAGTAGCAAGAATGAAAGAGAATTAGCATATTCAATTCGATGCAACCATTAGTGCATTGCATGTAGACGAATTTATATAGCGGGTTCGTTCTCTTCCACAAGAAACACTGCAGGGAGATTATTCACTTATTTGCCGATGCTACTTAGCGGTAAGACGCTTGATTGGTTATGGCGTTATCACAAGCGCATAGACAGACTACACTGTAAAGAATTTTGTGTCTAACTTCACTAAAAGTGACCTATAGACGTCGACAGAAACCACGTTAATTGTTTGAAACATTTTTACACTACGCTTAGGGTAAATATACTCCCCACTGCTATATCCGATAGTGATCTACTAGAAATCATAGAAAGGTATCTTCTTACAGAAATTAAGCGAGAAGTATTTGACGTCCCGATATATGATATCTCGCATTTAAGGAGGATGATGATAAAACGAACGATTTTTGAGAATAGTGCGCTCAAAATCAAACACAACATCAAGTTAAAGGTAAAGCGTTTTTAGCAGAAGTCGATAACGAATCTAACAACGACGAATCCAAGTATGGCTTCGTCGCCGAAGTAAACTTAAGCAAATGTTAAACCGGCAACAAGAAGGCTATTACTGGCAAAGATGTTTGAATGAGAGAACTGTGTTTAGCTATGGCTGTGGTGGCCAGGCATGTATAAACCAAATTGTAAAACTTGATCTCAAAGAAGAAAAACTTAAATTGTAAAACTTGATCTCAAAGAAGAAAAACTTAAAGAGGGTTGTAGTCTAAAGCAGAGTGCAACCAGAGAAAACGACAAACTAAATATCCTTGAAGATAGAATTAAACGAAAAAACAATATTAGAAAATAAATTAATTTTAAGAAATCAAACGCCGATAGTGGAATCAAGGGTGTTTAGCAGTCCAATCGTACCGTACAACCTGAGAAAGGAAAGATGCATTAGTGTATAAGAGGAATTGCTTAGAAGTAGAACGTATTCGATAAATTTAACGAAGCACAAAGGTGTAAAAAGTAGTCGGAGATTGCTTATATCTGTCGTAGTAAATATTCTAAATAGTTTACGGGCATATGCATCAGTTAAGTTGTTACAATTGGAAGAGCAAGGCTTATTGGACACATGAGCCAACACCTCCTGTATAAGGTCTTTATTAGCAACAAAGGATTTTTCAAGGTATCCGATTTTTTGTAAAATTAACAGCTTCCTAAAAACAGCCGATGGTAGGCCACATACCGTAATAGGGATAATTATAACCGAAGTACAATATCGAAATAAATCACTGCGATTGAAATAAGGAATTGATTTTTGAAAACAATTCAATCTAACGCCAAGAATTATTTCTAAAGTTCGCCCAGCAAGGGATGATTTGAACGCGGATGTGGATGGAATTTATTCCTAAATAAAACTCAGTTAAGCCAATTTGAAGTTATAGAATCAATGTTTCCTGATGAAGCAGTACGTGGGTTAAGCCAAGCGTCACTAATCCAGTATGATTTTGAAGAAGATGATGTCAAGGCAAGAAAACAGAATTATTAATCAGTTTCGCCTGCTATTGAAGCAGTCATGTATTAGGAAATTGATCGTATGTTATGGTTATGAGTAATCGAACCATGGTGAAGCCAGGGAAAGTACGGCTCTACAAAAGCGATTCGTACATACCATACGCAGATCAAGTTTATTTCAAAAGTTCGATAACTCTTTCCATATCCTTATTATCGACATTTATCGCGTTTTTGACCCGGATTTTTAAGCATAAATCGTAAACTTTTAAAGCTAGAGCCATCAAATTTATCTTAATATGCTCGCGGAAAGCATTCGTATATTTCAAATACTTGGGTGTTTGGATACCTCCCCTCAAATATCTATATAACCAAAAAAAAACAACAAATCCATAACTACAGTCTTGCAAATTGGTTTATACATACATTTTTCTCTTCTTATTAATTTCACGAAATTTAATAACGATCATACATTTAGTTTACGAGCAGTCTGGCGCTGCCGGTAAAAGTTGTGGAGGTCAAGTGAAAGGTCGGCTGTTAGAATCCGCGATGAGACATTGTGGAACTTATCTTTTCTTTTTTTAATTATTAACAATTATTATTAATATTTAATGTTTTTATAAAAAATACGCAATGACCAAATTGCTAAGTAATTTTATATCATGTTATATCATGCGCGAATTGAGTGGTAGTGTGGTGAAGTCGATAAGAGCTGTGCTGCGTTAGTTTAAATGGTCGGCGGTTCGATTACCGGTATGGTATCGTTCTTTTTACGTTGATTAATATTAATTAAATTGTTTTTGAATTTTTAATCTCCTACACACATAATACTAGGATACATATTTTAGTTATTAATACACTGTGAACAAGTATATTTGCTGCCGGTTAGATCTATCTGAAATTTTCTATGTTGGTATATTATAGTCAATGGCTTTATTAATTGTATTACCTATTGTTTTGAAGTTATCAATTAAATTGTTAAGACCTTTAAAACTGAAAAAATCATGAATTTTATTAGTATAAAGATCGTTGCATCAATTCTTATAGCCATGTTTATAAACATATGTGGTCATTCTTGATGACTTAATATACAATTTTAAGATTTTGACTTGGCATATTATCTTGTTTGAAATTGTTTTTGAATATTGCTTAGGAAATGTTCTACTATGATGTCTTATAGGTACTTCTAAGACTTTGTGACAACGCAATTGCTATAAAATTATGTGTACCTACGAGCTATTCTACAGTAAACTCATATATCTCTAAATCACTATTGAGAACAAAAATCTAAGTGGTCTGTGAAAAAAATTCCGTTTTGGTCTAGCTTAAAAACTGTCGGAGATATAGACATTTCCGGCAGGGGTGGGGGCGTTTGGGACGTCAAAGTGCGGCGGGATATCAAGTGTGCAATCTTTGGAGGACGTCAGCAGGTATGTTCATATAAAATTTGGTGCCTCTGGCTTTAAAACTGCACGAGATATAGATTATGGCGGTTTACGGGGGCGGGTGGGGGCGTTTCTGAAAATTTTCTTTTACCGATTTTCAAAAGAGGTGACCAGTTATCTACCTTCCAAATTTGGAGAGTATAGCTTTAAAACTGCTTGAGATATAGATGCTCGCGGTTTGTAGGGCGGGTGGGGGAGGGAGGCGTAGTGGCCGCAAATATTTTTCTGTAACTTCTGGCGCAGCTTTCCAGTAATATTTAGTGACTGTGGCTTAAAAACAGTGGAAAATATACGCTTTTTTGATATTTTAGGGGGTGCTAGGGGGCGTTCTAGTAGGCGTTGCCGGGATATAAAGGGTGCAATCTGGGGGGAGGTCACCAGCTGGTGGCTCTATCTCAAATAATGGGAAATATTCACCTTTGATCAATTTTCGAATTTAGGTGTATCGACATGCCAGTCTCCCAGTGGGCGTAGCACAAAAATCTTAGCACTTTGTCTGAAGAGGATAACTACAAATATAAGTATACATACGTAAGTATTCCGTTCATCCGGACAAATTAACAGCATGACGGACATTGCACAAACGCAAAATACTAGTTTCACTTCTTGAACGACTATAAAAAGCTGCTAAGTCACGGGCTTGATCGTAGTTGGCTATGAACGTCGCCAATGCATTGAAGATTTTTCGGGCTAAAGTCGTGGGGGTAGCACAAACTAGTTGTGCTCGGTGGCTGGTCACGTTGATGTGGGACAAGGTGGACACCGCTGTTTTTTTCTCAGGACGCCGCGATGGTTGACTTAAAGTGTGCCATTCAGTGAGATGTGGTCATCGTGATTGGCAATTATGTGCCAGAAACTAGCTAATTGACACCATTACTAGCGTCAGTGATAGTAAGAAGGCCTTCAGGACACGTAGTACAATAGGCGATGGATCCAAACACCAACTCAAGTTAGAGTCTACAGTCTCTTGCAGAATATAGTGCTTAGAGCTGTGTCACTATTATAAACGGTGAAGGTTTGCACAATGCCATCGGCTACTGTGCTACTGGGTTTTATATATAAAATTACTTTGTTCTCTTAAACTGGAAAAAATTAAATTTTTTTAAGAACTAATCTAAGTTTAGGATATTTAGTTAAGAAATATACGATATACTTACTTTTAAGTGTTCATTTGCTAATTCATTGATACCAGGAATAAAAGAGCTCATGGGGGCATATGGCAAATATTAGATATTCCAGATTTGCAATAATTATTCTGTTTTAGAAGAATAGTTTATTTATTTTTTTATCGACAAAACGAGTGTCAACAAAGGTACAGAATTATAAGATAAGCTATTCCACATAAGTATACTTATTAAATGCTTATGGAATTATAAACATCGATAATAACATCGCCAACACGATGGGGGTATTATATTTGCCTGTCCGGCCAGCTATGCCCCTAGTCACAGGTAAATGATGTCAGTGATGTTATTAGATCCTATATTTAGATAGGAAGGCGTTAGTAGTAAGGGGAAGGGGGCAAATATCAGAAATTGCTTCTGAGCAGACTCAATTCCATTTTGGTGGATTTTATACTGCGGACACCAGATACATGAGTATTCTAGGATTGGGCGACCAAGTGAGAAAACGAAAATTTTGCACTTGTCATTAAAACGATAAAAATTAATAATAATAATAATAATTATGAATAACGAAAAAAAAAGAATTCAACATTGTGCAACCATCGCTGAGACAGACCTTCCACGTAATATGGCACAACTCTTACCAACTGCACCACTCTTTTACTTTGCTATGGTGTGTTAAAATTTAACTTAACCGTTGCAAAAAAATTCTTAGAAAAACGCAAGACAAAATTCTGCATTTGTATGTGTGCGTGCCTATGAACACAGTTGCTGCGATTTAACCAAGCAGCTGCGCTTGGCCCTCACTACTGAAAATAGATATTTGACTTGCTCGTAAGCTTAATGTATGATCGTCATGCAATTTTCAAGAATTAATAATAGCATAAAAATATATGTACAAACCAATTTGCAAGCCTGTAGAACTTGAGTTGAGGGTTTTCTTTGGCTATATAGATATTTGGGACGATTGGGGTACGTATCCAAAACGCAAAATATTTAAAATCTGCGTATGCTTTACACGAAAATATTGAAACAATTCAGTGGGTCTAGCTTTTCTAGTTTAGAAAACTCCTAAACTAAAGGAGTTTAGGAATAATGCTTAAAACTGGGTCAAAAAACGATAAATATCTATAATAAAAAAACGTAGATTAATCGATCGTTTGTCATAAACTTGCGTATGGTATAAATGAACCGAAGGAGGCAAAGATCACCTTCCTAGCTTTTATAGTCTCTGAAATCGTCGCGTTCATACAGACAAACAAAATTTGCTACATCGACTCTGCTAGTAATGCTGGTCAAAAATATATATATACTTTAGAAAAATTTGTAATAGGAGTTTTCTTTATATGGGGCCCCATATACATGTATAATTGTTGCATTTGACTATCGCGCCCAAACGATTATCGGCACCAACGCGACCCTGGGTGAAATTGATCGACGAAAGCGGCCCTAAATCAGGGCCCCTGATCATCGCATACTGCATGGGCAAAACAGTTGGAAGGGCCTTTCTTAAGGTGACCGGATGACCCAGAGAGAGGGAAAGAGAAAATAAAGTAGAGAGAGGCTCACTACCTTTTTTGGCGGGCCAATGACCGCGGTGGGCAGCTTTAAAACTGGGCAGTTGAGCGACAAGTGCACAAGTGCACCAGTGTACAAGCGCGCCGGGCGGAGGTTATTTCTAACCTTTTTTTTTCTTTCTTCCTTCAATTTCATCTCGTCTTTTTGTGACCGTGTGACACCTTCCGTCCGAGAAAAACAGAAAAAAATTACATCCGAGATTGGCCGCAACACATGTACCAGCTGCACCGGAAAAATTCATATTCTCGCCTTCTTCTTAGAAGCTCGTTGAGTGAGAGGCACGGCACCCGGAGACAAGAAGCAGACTTCTTAGAACCCCAGAAAATATCCGAGTGAGTTCGTTCCGGCTAAATCAGGCCCGGCCGCCGCCCGTCGCCACTTTTTTTTAGCAGGTTACTCAGAGACCTGTGTCCAGTCTCCCACGGCCGACTCCGTGGCCTATATAAAACCAAAATAAATAAAAAAAACGCTTACCGCCAACTAGGCGTGGCGAGACTTTAAGAATCGCCGTCAAAGAGGCCCTGCGAATGCAGCCCAAAAGAAAAAAATACAATTGCCGCTATTATTTGTTTGTCTTATGTTTAAGTCTATCACATTTATATATTCTTATGTATGTCATTAAGACGATTAATTGTTGTTTATATTTCGAATTTAATTTATGTTTACGATTTAAATCCGGAACTCGGATTTTTGCCCGAGTACATGGCAGATATACCCTCACAATCCCAACTGTCCCCCCTCTATTTTTCATACCTTTGTTAGAGCTCTGCTAGGGTAGGATAGGGAGCGTGGTCACACGATGTAGCGTGTGGTGTCTTTGCAAACATCTGAAATTTTTAAGGGCATTTAATTATTATATTTTTTTTTTGCGTCATTTCTGAAACCTCCGTTTGATTTAAAGTCGCAATTCCGCAATACCGCCATCTAGTGGCCATTGTCGTCTTAGACATAGAATTATTATCTTGAATAAGAATGTTATCAATTAAACTCTGTTCGAAAGTAAAGTACGAATTTCTTGTGAGTAAATGTAAGGGAGGGGGGATCGCCGAAGCCATGGAATAAATTAGCCGCCAATGCCAATTTTTGGGCGATGGGCAACAATATTGAAATCTGCCCATTGCAGGAAGGGCGGGTACGTCGTGGCCGATAACACCAGGCCTGCCAACTTGCTCGGTCAATTGCTTATATATTGTATGCACTCACAAGAGTGCAGGCTGTTTGTGTAGGGACTTTTTTTGTACCGTCTAAGGGCAGAGTCGAGGTTACCCACCCCTGGGTACACTGAGCTAGCCGTGGTTGCCCACCGAATCCAAACAGACGTGTTACAAATATGGCGCCCAATCTTGAAAACCTCAGGACCGCAATAGCCGTGCTCAATGAGGCGGTATTAAGCGACCAGCGTTAAGCGGGAGGTGTTTCAAGTAAATAATAAAAGATCCGACACGGCGATGCCTCACAAAGCAGATGGCTACTCTGTGAGCCGTTTGAAACCGCGGCTCCAACTAAAAATAGTTTTTTTTTGTGTGATTGCGCGGCGTAGGACGACTTAGAAAATATCCGAATGTCCTCTGGTGACTGGTCTGGTCGAAACGGCACAGGACCATTGCACCGGGGATAAGAATTTGAGGCGGATCAAGATTGCTGACGTGCCGGTATGTCACTCACTCTTTTTGAAAGAAGTGCAGTTTGCTACCGGGCACAAGAAGAGAAGCCGGGAAGAAGAAGAGAAGGTTTTGTGCAAATGTATGTAACAGGCAGAAGGAAGCATCTCCGACCCCATAAAGTATATATATTCTTGATCAGCATCACTAGCCGAGTCGATTTAGCCATGTCCGTCTGTCTGTCCGTCTGTCTGTCTGTCCGTCCGTCTGTATGAACGCGTCGATTTCAGAGACTACAAAAGCTAGAAAGCTGATCTTGGTCTCATTCGGTTCGTATATACCATACGCAGATCAAAGTTATTTTAAAACATCGATAACTCTTTCCGTTTTCTTATTATCGATATTTATCGCTTTTTTGACTCGGTTTTTTAAGCATAACTCCCAAACTATAAAAGCTTGAGCCACCAAATTTTTTTATTTTTTATGTTTTTTTATGTTCGCGTAAAACATACAAAGAATTTAAGCCCTTCAGGTTTTGGATACCTCCCCCAATCGCCCCCAATATCGATAAAACCAAAAAAACACAAATCAAATACTACACACGTGCAAATTGGTTTGTACATACATATCGATGATCTAAATAAGTGCTGAAAATTTCATAACGATCGTACATTTAGTTTACGAGCAAATCAAGAATCTATTTTCAGTAGTGGGGGCAAAGCGCAGCTGCTTGGCAATTTCTGTGTACATGTGCACGCATACATATGCACGTCCAGAAAGTCTTGCGTTTTCCTAGGAATTTTTTTTAGGCAACGGTTAAATTGAATTTTAACACAACGAAGTGAAGTAAGAGCGTGGTCCAGTGGGTAAGATTTGTGCCACGTAACGCGGAGGTCCGGGTTCGAATTCAGCGATGGTATGGTAGAGCAATGTTGAATTGTTTTATTTTTTTATTTATTTATAATTATTATTTTTATTAATTTGTATCGTTTTAATGACAAGTGCAAAATTTTCGTTTTCCTCGACTTTTTGCGATGGTTAAGTAATGTTATATCATTCGCGAAAAATGTGGTAGTGTGGTGCAGTTGGTAAGAGTCGTGCATCTTAAGACGGGGAGACCGAGTTCAAGCCCCGGCTGCGGAACATTTCTTTTTCCGTTGGTAATTGTTTTTTTTTTTTATTATTATTTTTAATAGGATCCATACTCATCAACTGCCGAGAGTGTGCGTGTATGTGTTCATTTCTGGGTTCAGGGTATCTACTAGTCGGGCGGTCCCGACTAGAGCAATCTCACTTGTTTTGTTATTTAGTTATGTGTGTGTTTCTGCCAATTTGGGTGTCGGCGGAGATAGCTATCGCGTTAGGGTGGCCCATGATACAGTTAAATTTTAGTTATGCGCCGCATCCTGCCGATGGTTGTCGAGCCGGCAAACGAACTGGACTGTAAACGTGCCAACAAGAGAAATGCTAACTGGGGATCGTCAGCGCATCTCACGATTAAACAAGTTGGCGTCAATTAAATTAGTTTGTATATTGAAGAGTTTCTGTGTTGACCGCAACGAGTTGATAGATGACGTAGGTTGGAATGACGGCTGATTCCGGCAAACGGTGATTCCCCCTTACAATATATGATTGTGTTAGTGTTCGAGCTATTGTGTTGCTGTTGGTCGTTACCTGTTGCCTACTATATATTATCTATTGTTTAAGATCAATATGTTATCTTTGAAATTAGGCAAACATACATTATTTAAATTACCTAGTTAAATTTAGAGTTGGTAGAACTGCTTATAGCCATGACGGGAAGGGAAAATTCGGAGGCCGACGCCGCCCACTCATATCCGCTGCGCTCGCGTGCAAACAGTGCAGCACGAGAAGACTCGTGGGAAGAAGGAGGGGCACGAGCAGTGATGGACGTAAACCTAGCGAGGACGCCATTAAGGCCATCGGCACCGCTGCCAGGCGACTTGAATCCGACAGTTATGGTTTTCGACACCCTGCCGGAGGAGAGAAACGTCCCTGCAGAGTGGCAATAGAATCGGATATAGCGTCCGCCATTAACGTTGCCCTCTTCCAAGCCCATGAGACTTATCGACAGTCGACCGAAGCCGGTATGGCACAGGCGTTTAGAGAAAAAATCCGGTTGGGATTCCAGGAGATGATGAAGCCGATCAATAACTTAGTCAGGCCCACCCATGGGTGAGGTGGCAAAAGACAGCGTTGGGCCGACTCAGCCTCCTAAACCGCCACATCAGAGCGCCGAGCCAAAGAAACGTGCGGACACCATTCCAGCTCCTAGGCCACCGCCGAAGCCAGAAAGGTCAAACACCTCAAGTGGTTTCAGTGGAGACCCAGCGTGGAATTGGCGCGATACTGGGCCGGACGAGGGGCGACGGGAAAACAGACGGAGTGGGGATTTTAGGCAGGCGACGAATCGAGGGGAGTATGGGGACGATCACGGATACGAAAATCACAGGCGGCCGACCCTTAGGCCACCACCAGGTCCACCTTGGGCCAAGATCGAAAAGTGGGAGGTGTCTTTCGACGGGTCGAACGACCGGGGATCGGTGGAAGACTTCCTTTTTAAGCTAGAGTATCTCCAAGGGCAATTCCAATGCCCTTGGGACGAGATCTTACGACACTTCCACGTGCTAGTAACCGGGCGGGCCAGAGATTGGTACTAGCTTCATGTAAGGCAACGA
The DNA here is from genome assembly GCA_035043915.1 of Drosophila paramelanica. Taxonomy (NCBI): domain Eukaryota; kingdom Metazoa; phylum Arthropoda; class Insecta; order Diptera; family Drosophilidae; genus Drosophila; species Drosophila paramelanica. The sequence continues at coordinate 44,350 of JAWNMO010000576.1, forward strand.
CCGATTACTTCTTGGACCGATCTTCGCAGGGCTCTGTTAGCCAGGTCTAGAGGTAGCTGGGACGATATTGATCGGATGCAGGAGTTCAGAGACCGCCATGACAACGATGGCATCACGCCTAGAAGCTCCGCTACCCTAGTCGAGGCTCATAAAACTAATAAATAAGGGCTTGAGGGACTCCATAGGGCGCTACATATACGCTATGCAAGTGTACTCAGTGGACCACCTGCGAGAGGAGTGCAACGAGGTCGAGGCGAGCTTAGATCTGCGTAGTACTCGAATAGCGTACGGCGCACACCAGAAATACGCAGGGCAGGGCAAGCCAAACGTCAGCTCACTGGAAGGTGACCCCCTAGATGAACAGAGAGTACAGCCAGAGGTAGAGGAGATTAGGGCAAAGACGGCCAGCCTGAGACCCGGATGTTGGAGCTGCGGCCAGCCAGGACACGACTGGCGAGACTGCCTCAACGAGCAGCAAAAGATATTTTGCTACCGCTGTGGCAAGCCGGACACTTTCGCGCCAAAAAGCCCGGACTGCACGGGAAACGGCAGGGTGAGCGTGACCAGAGTGGGAAAGGCACGTTCACGAATGGGTCCCGCGAAGCAGTAGAAGTAAAAACCAAGGCGGACTCTAATATAGGTTGCATGCTGACTAGAAACATAAGGCACCTACCCTATGAAGAGAGGATAAGGGCGTATAGGTTAGCTAGGAATACAATTTTCGAAGCACGGCAGCTGTATGGGATGCGTTTGGTCACTCGCAAAATCAAAAAGGCAAAAATATTGCTGGACTGTTGGACACAGGCGCCTCGGTTAGATAGGTCAGTTGGAGGCGGTGAAGGACGAGTTTTTAGCTTTTAAGAAGGTAGGACTAGGGAAAACGACAGTAGAGGTGCATAAGATCAAGCTGTTCGAAGGAACGGTACCGGTGAAGGACCGCCACTATCCGCTATCTCCCGCGATGCAAGAAGTAGTCCGGGGCGAGGTAGACAAGATGTTGGCCTTGGGAGTCACCGAAGTCAGTGATAATCCGTGGAGTCACCGCACTATAATTGTGCGAAGGCCGGATAAAAATAGATTCTGCTTGGATGCTCGCAAGCTCAACGCGGTTCCCGTCAAAGACGCCTATCCGCTCCCTTGCATTGAGGGTATACTGTCGCGGATCGGTCAGACAGTTTACATTTACAGCGTTGACCTTAAGTACGCGTTCTGGCAAATTGAATTAGAGGAAGGTAGCAAAGCGTACACGGCCTTTAATGTGCCAGGTCGACCGCTCTATCAATTTGCCATGATGCCTTTCGGGCTGTGTAACGCAGCTCAGAGACTGTGCCGCCTTATGGACAAAGTAATCCCTACACAGCTTAGATCCAATGTGTTTGTATATCTGGACGATCTTCTGATCATCGCACCAGATTTTGAGACGCATTTAAGGTATTTGAGACTGGTAGCGCAGGGTCTGCGGGAGGCTTCAAGAGTCTCAACTATCTTGGGTTTATAATAGGCAGCGGAAGCTTACGTACGGACCCTGACCGCGTAGCAGCGATTCGACGAATCCCACAACCCCGATCGGTCAAAGAGGTGCGTAGTTTTTGGGGACCGCCGGATGGTACCGCCGGTTCATTGGAAATTTTGCTGAAATAGCGGCGCCATTGACAGAAACCTTGAAAAGCAAAACGAGAGGGAAGTTCAAGCTGAGCGAAGAGGTGGCCGAAGCAGTGCGAGCGTTGAAAGAGGCGCTTACGTCTACTCCCGTACTGGTTCATGCTGACTTTTCGCGTCGCCTTTACGTACAATGCGATGCATCCCATTTCGGAGTAGGGGCTGTTCTCTTTCAAATAGACGCCGAGGGCAATGAAAGGCCGATAGCGTGCTTCTCCGCCAAGATGGACAAACACCAGGTTAACTACTCGGTCACGGAGAAAGAGTGCCTCGCCGCAGTGCTAGCCATCCAGAAATTCAGGCCGTACATCGAAATGATGCCATTCACAGTAATCACAGATCACGCCAGTCTCAAATGGCTCATGTCATTGCGAGACCTGGACGGCCGCCTAGCGATATGGTCCTTGCGCCTACAACATTTCGACTTCCAGACCGAGCACAGAAAGGGAGCAGACAACGTCGTCGCTGACACCATTTCACGTAGCGTAGGCGAAATCTCGCTGGAACTAGAGCAGTTGGTAGGGATACAGACGGTGGCGTTTGAGGCTGCCGAATACCAAGAGTTGGTGCAAGAGGCAACCAAGAATCGGGATCGTTTGCTAAACCTCCAGGTACAAGACGGACTCCTGTACAAACGGATGGGGTTTGAGAGGCTAGAGGACGAAGTTGGGGGTACGGCATGGAAATTGTGGGTGCCAGACTCGATATGCACGACGCTGATCGAACAGGCCTATGTGGACGCGAAGGCATCTCGTGGAGGCGCAGCAAAAACGGAAAGGAAACCAAGGCACTGAACCACCGGATGCAGGTCTCTATAGGACACGAGGTAAAGACGGAACGGCCATTCCAGAAAATCTACATCGATTTTCTGGGAAAGTCTCCGCGGTCGTAGAGAGGTCAAGCGTGGATATTCTCAGTCGTCGACTACTTCTCAAAGTTTAGCTTTCTGAAGGAACGCCACGGCAGAGAACGTTGTCGAATTCCTCGGGAACATGTGAAGCAATGCCTGCACAAAGCGTTCGAACGTAGCAGACAACACTACGACAAACGGGCGCGCAAATTTCCCGTGGTACCAGGGCAAGAGGTTTATATGCAAAACTTTGCGCTGAGTGACTTTAGCAAAGCCTTCAACGCCAAATTTGCCATGCCAGGAGATTCCGAAAGTGTCGCATAGTCCGAGCCGTGGGAAACAACGCCTACGAGGTGGAAGACGAGAGCGGACGATCACTGGGTGTAGTGCACGCGAAAGATTTTAGGGTGTAGCAGGACGAAGTGGGTGTGGCCTACGTTGGGCGTTCCGCAGAGGTGAGCAACCGGTCAAACAGAACCAGCAAATGCGCACGGCAATTAACGCCTAACTCCAAATCGCCGTGTGGTGTTGCATTTGACTATAGCGACCCTGGGGCAAATTGATCGAGGAAAGCGGCCGTGATCATCGCATACTGCAAGAGCAAAACAGTTAGCAGGGCCTTTCTTAAAGTGACCGGATGACCCAGAGAGAGGGAAAGAGAAAATAAAGTAGAGAGAGGCTCACTACCTTTTTCGGCGGGCCAATGACCGCGGTGGGCAGCTTTAAAACTGGGCAGTTGAGCGACAAGTGCACAAGTGCACCAGTGAACAAGCGCGCCGGGCGGAGGTCATTTCATTCTGTCCGAGAAAAACAGAAAAAAATTACATCCGAGATTGGCCGCAAAACATGTACCAGCTGCACCGGAAAAATTCATATTCTCGCCTTCTTCTTAGAAGCTCGTTGAGTGAGAGGCACGGCACCCGGAGACAAGAAGCAGACTTCTTAGAACCCCAGAAAATATCCGAGTGAGTTCGTTCCGGTTCGTTCAGGCCCGGCCGCCGCCCGTCGCCACTTTTTTCAGCAGGTTACTCAGAGACCTGTGTCCAGTCTCCCACGGCCGACTCCGTGGCCTATATAAAACCAAAATAAATAAAAAAAACGCTTACCGCCAACTAGGCGTGGCGAGACTTTAAGAATCGCCGTCAAAGAGGCCCTGCGAATGCAGCCCAAAGAAAAAAATACAATTGCCGCTATTATTTGTTTGTCTTATGTTTAAGTCTATCACATTTATATATTTTTATGTATGTCATTTAGACGATTAATTGTTGTTTATATTTCGAATTTAATTTATGTTTACGATTTAAATCCGGAACTCGGATTTTTGCCCGAGTACATGGCAGATATACCCTCACAATCCCAACTGTCCCCCCTCTATTTTTCATACCTTTGTTAGAGCTCTGCTAGGGTAGGATAGGGAGCGTGGTCACACGATGTAGCGTGTGGTGTCTTTGCAAACATCTGAAATTTTTAAGGGCATTTAATTATTATATTTTTTTTTTTTTTTTGGCGTCATGTCTGAATCGTACATTTGGCAAACATCAACCTCCGTTTGATTTAAAGTCGCAATTCCTTTTTGAATTTCATGTAACTGGTCGAGGTTACCCACCGAATCCAAACAGACGTTTTACATATTAAAAAAATGTAGGTGTGGTGAATAATACAAGGAAAAGTTTAGTTTTGTTACATAGTGTAATTTTCCTTTCTATCTATTCATCTACATTGAAATTACTAAAGTCTATTATTTAATGTGTTCCAAAATGAAATAGATTATTATTTTGATCATCCATTGGATCTGGCTACCAGGTTCATTAATTAATATTAAAATCAAATAACATATAAATATGTAATTATAATCTTTGTAAATACTATAAATAATCTATCTTTCCTCATATGTAATTGTACGTATCTGTGATCTTTTGTTCCTTCCCCTAAATATAAAACTAGATTAAGTTGCCATTAAGGTAATAGAAAAGCTGTTTAAATAAAATATACAAATTTTTACGAAAAAAAAGATCAACATTTAGCATCGAATTGTTCTTATGAAAATCAACTAGACAACATTCGTGTTCTGCTGTCAATTCGATAGGGGGAAATAAGTTGCTGTTAAAATTGATCCTTTCCCACTTAAAGTTGTTGTTGTTTTGAAATACTCATAAATTAAAGAAAATATGTTTTTATTTTTAAAGTTTTTAAATATCTATGTGGTCATCCTTATTAATTAATATGAATCCATATATATTTTTCCAGCATAATTTACAAATAAATAAATGTATATTATTTAGATCAACTCCGACGTAATCTTAATAAATATTTTGTACATCTTGATTAAATCTTATTATTACATTTCCAGTATCGCAAACAAGATGCGTTGGTAACCGTGTGTATGTCTGGCATAAATAAAACAACTGAGAAGGGTCCAGTCGGGGCCGACCGACTAGGAGATACCCTTAACATACCGTCTGTCTTGCATTTGCATTATACAAACATATGTACATACACAAATGCACGCCGTACGCACTTTACTCTGTATATGCGCTGGCCCCTATTATCTAAAATATAAATCGTGTTTTTCCTCTAAACTAAATGTATAATCGTTATAAAATTTTTAGGACTTATTAAGAGCATTGGAATGTATCTACAAACCAATTTGCAAGTCTGTAGTATTTGATTTGCAGTTTTCTTGGTCTTATCGATATTGGGGGCGATTGGGAAGAGGTATCCCCGATATATTTAAGACCTGCGTATGCTTAACGCGAACAAATTGAAATTTATTTTGTGGCTAGCACCCTTAACATACCCTTTTTACCCATTTCCAATAGGATCAGGCTTTATTTATCGAATGTTTTGGTTGTATTTCTTTTGGAGTCTCTAAACCTCAAATTGAGTTTGGTAATAGCCCACTGTGTCTAATATGATTTTCATTTGATGTGAAATCAACATTTCTCATTTCTATGCTTTATTTCCGCGAAAGATAATCATTCATCAAAATACTTAATGATTAAGTATCAATTAAAACTGCTTTTTTGCTTATATGAAATTTTCAGTCATAAATTAAAAAAAAAATAAGGTGGCCCATAGCAATTCGATTGAATTACATATGCATATCAGGTTATCAATTTGTTGGACCAGCAATGAAACTTGTAGGGAGCACGATATATATTCAGAAAACAAAAAAGGCGATGATATAAATTAAGCGAATAAAGGTCAAGAACCGGTGAAAATGTTGTTGTTTGTTGGTCTTATGAGGGGATATCAAAGATGCCATATTTGAGGGAGATCACCAGTTGACAACATAAAAAATTAGGTGGCTATATTTTACAATGTGGGAGAAATATTTACCTTTTATCAATTTATGAATTAAAGTGTGTCGACATGTTATCAAATTGCCAACCTCCCAGTGTGCGTAGTAACCAAATCTTAACAGTTTATTTAAGGATAACTACAAGTATTCATTCAAAGATTCAAGTCTCTATCTACAATAGCGCGGAAAAGTCGAAAAGTAGTTTCTAGGCCGGGGTATGAATCTCAGTCTGACCAAGCTTTGTTTACAAGAAAATTTTTAAATCACTGAAACGCCGGGCCGTGGGGGAGACAATCTTAAAGGCAGGCCCTCTAATAAAACATCTACCCAAAGTACCCTCGGCTCTCTGGTATCGTTCCCGATCGTACTCGGGCTCGGCTGTCACCGCGACAACGCCTCCTAACTGGGTCCGGACGGCACCATGAGCACGTGTTCCGCTGGGTTAGGTTGGCCGTAACCTCCTGTTCTACCTGGGTCAAGCTGTCGCAGTGATCGTATCTCCTAACGAGGTCAGATTGTGACCGTGATAGATCTACCAAAATGGTTATCTCCTTAATCACGTGCCCGCCCGAGCCATGTTCTCACCATGGCAGTATCTCCTAGCTGAGTCAGGTTAGTACTGTGAACGCGAATCTTATCACCGTGGCCACGCTACCAAAACCTCACAGCTACTCAATAAAATAATAGGTGGTGCTCTCAGTTAAAACAATGCTACATCTATGCTTGATAGATGTTTAATTTCAAAACATTCTAATTCTACGTTTCTCCGGCTACAGGTTAACAACAATATTAAATAATTATATCGCTGGCTAGTATTACGGCTGATCACACCATCTCTCGGTGGGAGGGAACCGTACCCTTCGGTCGGCTATTCTCATTGGATGTGCCCTTCGTTGCTCTTGCACGAGCACCAGCCGTTTTTGCGTGTTTGTACATTCGCGTGTGCACTCGGTCGCGTCTCCAAAAAACTGCAAGTGTCGATCGAAACCCGGTTGCCCAATTCGAGGCGTGCTGATAAGCCATCGCACCAAGGGCACCAGCGGTGGCGGTGGCCGACCTAGGGGTTCTCGGTGTTTGCCGACTCAGGATAACGATTCTGGCATTCTTAATTATCCGCACTCCCAAATTATTAGAACAAATGTTTGTTTCCCACATACAACATCAATGTTGCTACATAATAAGCTCAACACAACATTTAAAAAAAAATGCCGGTCAACTACCACTAACTTTCTGGAATTTAGCAATTACATTAATAATGGTTTCTTAACAAAAAGCAGACCTGTGTTGTGTTTACAGATTTCAGTAAGGCATTTGATAAAGTTAATCAGAAGATTATCACTACAGAATTAAATTTGCTTGGCTTTCAACCAAATGAAGTGCTGTGAATGGCTGACTTTTTGTTCCAAAGAACGCACTGGGTAATCAATCTCTGTCGAAGGTGACTTACGTGTCATCCCGTGTAGCACAAGGGAGGCATCTTGGTCCCGTTGTCTTTAATATCTTCATAAACGGCCTTCCACAAGTCATAACGCATGCCAAGATCCTTATGTATGCAGACTACGGATAGCTTTGTGTTTCATATAATAAACCCTAAATTTCATAACTTGGCTTCAGGATGATACTGTACAGCCGATGATCTGATGCTTAATCAGTCAAAACACGTCAAGGCAAATCCGCCTCACAATGTTTTAGAAAGATACCCTAAACTCAATTAATTTTTACATTTTCGTAGTTTGTCGGTGCAACGGAACGGAGTGATAAAATAATTGTAATTTTACAAAAGAGTGTGTAAGACGAATCTAATTCAAGTTTTTGTCGCATGCACATAAATGTATCAACTGTAACACGGCCCTTAGACGGCACAAAATTCTTAAGCAATCACAAGCTACGCAGTATAACATACAAACCTACATACATACACACAAATGACCCGACGAGTTGACAGGCCCGGTATTATTAGCCACGACGCACGCGCCCTTCCTGCAATGGGCTGATTTCAATTTTGTTACCTTGTGAGGCGGGTTACGGACGCAACCGCCCACAATAGAATAGAAAGTAATATTAAGAAATAAATAATAAGAAATAGAAACAAGAGCCGAGCTTAACTGGAGTACAATGGAGGAGATAAAAACGTTAATTTTAGTTTAAGAAATATTATTAGTATTATTAGAATAATCGTTAGAATTAGTGACATAGCAGGCAGGCATTGTTCATCGACAGCGACCAGCTGCTAAGGGCGCCATCGAGAGCAGCCCTGCGATCAGCTGCCGAATGCTCAGGCGAGAGAGCGGCTTTGCGGCCAAAGATGAAAGCTCGCATGAAATTGGGTTGCTGCCGCGAGCGACGAAAGGCGACAAATTAATTAGTGTCGAGCCCTTGAATTGATCGGTCGCGTGTCGGTCGCGAGTAAAAGTAAAAAGAGAAGCCGTCGTCGAGTGAACACGTGCGTGTGTAGTGAGGACAGTGCGGACGAGCACTGAAGAAAAAGAACAAATACTTCGAAGAGGCGCAACCAGGAAGAGACCTGTAAGCGCTTATTTAGTTACACTATTATTAACAGAATTATAACAAAGATTAATGCTAACATTTATAACAAGAATAGGGATTGATAAGTTTCATCCGCAATAAATGAGTTTAAGTGAAGCTAACGTAGTAATGTTATATCTGGGATGCATTTGGGTCCTCGCTAGTTGCTTTTTTGGTAAAATTCGTGAATACTTGTAAAAATTTCTCGGTAAAGAGTGGTCTGGTTTTGGAGTCGGGTGTGTTAGGATTGAGGTTAGGATAATTTGAGGATCTTATTAGTGGCTCTTAGACAGGCGTAGGATTTCGGCAGCGTGGCCTTGACAGCGTCCTGGTCTGGGCGGGAGTCGCTAACACGGTGTAAACCTGCTGGTGCTAGTTGGTTAGGGAGAATTGCCGGATGAGAACCTGGCGTGGATGGACACGTGGTCGAGGCGTGGTGCCTGACCCAGATAGGTAGCTGGGTCGAGGGATTTCCCTGACCTTCATAGTGTAGCGGTCCCAATCCAGTCGGCAGGCACGGTCTAGGCGGGGCCAGATCCGTGTAGCGTTAGCGGTCAAGAGATTTCCCTAACCTAGTCGGCAGGCACGGTCACGGGGTACCCCGGGCGCGTGTAGTATTAGCGGTTACGGGAGCCTCCCTAACCTAGCAGGGTGTGTGGTCACGGTGTCGTCCGGACCCGAGTCGAAATAGGAGGCGTGACCGCGGTCGTGGTATATACCCGAACGTGAATACGATCGGGGACGATACGAGGGAGCCGAGAGATCAGCTCGGGCTTCTCCGTTCGTAGGGACGGGGTATCTTGAATTTGGGGTATATTAGTTTAGGGCATTTGAAAGGCGGGCCTTCGAATTTGTCAAGAGAGAGTTTATATTGTCCCCCTAAAACCTAGCGTCCCAGTGATTTACAAATTTTCTTGTAAACAACCTTGGTCAGACTGAGATTCATACCCCGGCCTAGGAACTACTTTACAAGTGGCGCCCGAGCAGGGACGCTGGGGCGTAAAGGGGCGTGGTCATTTAGTGACATAAAACCCCACTAAATTCCAGAAACAATAACTAATCTCTTAAACTAATACGCATATTCATAACCCATATAAATTTCATATATTTGTTGCCCGTAATATACCCCTTTCTAGAGACAAAATTTTTATTAGTTGCAGCAGAGTGCAAAAATATTTATTTTTTTTAAACATATAAACGACAACATGTGAAATATATTTTTTTTTGCTAAAAAAAACCGACCAAAATGATTTTTATAGCCTAAGTGTAGGAGAAATTTTGTAGGGTAGTGTAGAAGAGGAACGAAATGTTTTTTAGCAGAGTGTAGGTTGGCGTTTATCTGTGCGCCGAAAACACGCGCACAAAAGGAGTAACGGGAACATAAGCTGACATCGAGTGACGCGCGCCAATCAGGCGCTCGCGAGCAGCAACAACAACACAGCGGCTCAAGAACGGCGAGTGCATAGACGAAAACTAGCGGCGTCTAGCGAGACTGTACACGGGTCGCAACGAAAGCGTCGACGCGAGCGTGTATGCAGTCGAAGTGGACAGCGAGGAAATGCAGCAAGGCGACAAAGCTACAAACAGAAAACAATACACCGAGAGAAACCGGGAGTTGTGCGACGAACTGTACTGAAAGTGCCAAATAATAATAAATGCCCGAGATAAATCAAATAAAATCAAATAACTAGAAACAAAATTTAATAAAATAAAAATAAATTAATAAATTAATAAATTAATAAACGGTAATAAAACAAATAATAAACAGTGGAGTGAACAAATAAAATTAACAAACAGAGCGCCATACAATATTATTATTTTGTGAAAATTTGCCAACAACAAATTAAATAAAACAAATCGATATTGCAAACGAAGTGAATTAAACAAAAGAAATAATTAACAAAAGCGCGATATTGTTCACTCGAAATAATAAATTAAATAAAGCATAAAATAAATTAAATAAAATAAATAACAAAATAAATAAATACCATAAATAAAATATACTTAAATAAAATAAATTAAATTAAATAAAATAAACAACAAATTCAATTAAATAAAATAATAAATTAAACAAAATAAATAATACCATAAATAAAATATAATCAAATAAAGCATATAATAAATTAAATAAAACAAATAATAAAATAAATAACGATATAAATAAATACTATAAATAAAATATAACCAAATAAAATAAATAACAAACATAATAAAGCATATAATAAATTAAAAAAAATATATAATAAACCAAACCATAAATAATAAACAATAAATTAAATAAAATATAATTAAATGAAATAAATAACAAACAATATACAAAAAAAAAATAAAAAATTAAACGGCACAGGTATTAGTTCAAAATGGAACCGACACGCGCCAAGGATCTAGGGGTAGGAAAGGTGGATCTACCAGCGACGCAAGGAGCAGCTCGAGGGAATCGCAACGGAACTTGGATTAAGGAAGGACGGTACAGTGGAGGAAATGCGAAAGCGCCTCGTGACTTTCGTGAGGGACGAATCACACAGCACGGAAATCTGGACACGGCTGGCCGAGTTGGAGTCCCGGTTCACAGCGGCGTTGGATCCAGCGGCGGACACAGACTGGACAGGCACAGGACCGGTGACTCGGCACAAGTCCGAGGGTGACCTGAGTGGTCCATCAGGAGGGGCCAGAGCTGCAGCCGGATCGTTCCTGGAGGTGCCCAGGATGCAGGCGGCTCGAGCCCATGTCATTGGCCGGGATCGCCTGGAGGAGAGGCCGACGAATGTTCACGCCGAGGTTCCGCTGCTGCGACCGCAACTAGAGGTCAGAGGGCAACTGATAGTGCCGGAGCAGGTCCGGAAGTGGGGATTGCGTTTCGACGAACGAGCGGATCCCCTAATCTTCGTGGAGTTGCTCGAGGAACGGGCCATATCATACGGCATCAGCCTGGACCGACTGCCTCGCGCCATGGACGAAGTCTTCACGGACAAAGCCGCCCGCTGGTTTATGACCAGCCGACTTCGGGATGCGACGTGGGCCGTGCTCAGGGCTGAATTTTTGGAGTTCTTCCTGCCGCCGCGATACTTCGAGAACCTGGAGGACCAGATTCGAGGTCGACGCCAAATGGACGGCGAAGACTTTAAGGACTACCTGGTCGACTTGAAGGCTCTCATGCATCACGCGGGATACGATGCAACCCGGGAACTCCATCGGATATACGAGAATGCCGCTCCGGAATATCGACTGTACATAAGGAGGAGCGACTTCAGGAGCCTGGCGCAGCTCACGCAGATGGCCGTGGAGTACGAGAGCGTACGGGAGCAGAGTCGGGCGTATGGAGGCGCAGCTCTACGGACACCGACCACTCCACCTCAGGCGTCGATGGTAACACCAAAGCTGGATAAGGAGCCAGGAGCCTTCTACAATCCTTTCCGAACTGTGTCTCGGCCAGATCCTGCGAGCCGATCGACTGGAGCAGCCCCCCGCGCGGCAGCGGCGCGACATGAAGAAGCGACGCACGGAAGAATTGGACGAGGAGAGAGGCAGCCCCCCAACTCGCGAGGTGTTTGCTACCGATGCGGTGGCAACGGACACTTCGCCAGGGACTGCAACGTGTACATTCAGGAGTTCTGTCGGCAGTGCGGAAAGAGAGGCACCATCACGCAGGAGGGAGGTTGAGACGATGATCGGAACGGCAAGCGCGGGATCGGCGCCTGGTGTGAGGATGACCCCAGCAACGGCGGCGCGTCAAGAGGATGCTGCAAGGCTGGAGCGGAATGGCGGCAAACCACCACGTCTGGAGGACGTGAAGGCGGAAGGCCTAGTGGGATGCGACGGGCCAGGACGCCATCCAAGAGGAGCCAGGCAGCCATGGTCAGAGGACGCGGAGGCGAAGGTCACGACGGATCTGGGCCAGGAGGGTCAGCCAGATCGGGTGGCACAGCCAGTGGCAACAGAGGCCGAATCGGAGGCGGTGTCCAGAAGGATCCTGGGCCCAAATACCCCGATTGAGCCAGCCGCCACTGTAGTCTCAGAAGAGGAGCGCGAAGACCAGATCGCGCAGGATTTCGGAGGATTGGAGCCAGACATAACGGAGTTCTTGGAAGAGGAACTAGCGTTGTTCGACGGACTCAGAGGGGTGTCTCACATCGCCGAGCACCGAATCGTCATGAAGGACGATAAGCCTCTGAAGCAGCGCTACTATCCCAAGAATCCGGCCATGCAGAAGGTGATTGACGACCAAGTCGAGGAACTCCTCCAGGCGGGTGCAATCGAGCCTTCTCGCAGCCCCCATAGCGCTCCCATCGTCCTAGTCAGGAAGAAGACGGGGGAATGGCGTATGTGCGTTGATTATAGACAGCTCAACGCCCATTCATTGCCGGACGCGTACCCGGTACCCCGCATCAACCACATCTTGGAGCGTCTGCGGCAGGCCCGGTACATATCGACGCTGGACCTAAGGCAGGGATACTGGCAGATCCCGATGGCCAAGGAGAGTCGGCAATACACGGCGTTCACGGTGCCGGGCCGGGGACTATTCCAATGGCGAGTGATGCCCTTCGGTCTCCATTCAGCATGCGCTACATTTCAAAGGGCCCTGGACACGGTGATAGGACCTGAGATGGAGCCACACGCGTTTGCATATCTGGACGACATCATCGTCGTGGGTGCGACCAAGGAGCAGCATCTAGCCAACCTGCAGGAGGTATTCCGCCGAGTCCGAGCGGCCAACCTCAAGGTCAACCGGAAGTGTGCTTTCTTCCGAAGGGAGTTGGTGTATTTAGGTCATGTGGTGAGCGGCGACGGCATAAAGACGGATCCGGAGAAGATGGCGGTTATACGGAATCTGGAGGCGCCGACTAATTTAAAAGAGTTGCGCCGATGCCTGGGCATATCGTCGTGGTACCGCCGTTTTGAGCCCAACTTCGCGTCGATGGTGCAGCCGATGACGGAGCTGCTGAAGAAGGGGCGCAAATGGTCCTGGGGTGGCGAGCAGCAGGCAGCGCTGGACCAGCTGAAGAACAGCCTGACAACCGCCCCGGTGCTTGCTTGTCCCGATTTCTCCGTCAAGTTCGTGCTTCAGACGGACGCCAGCGACTACGGTCTGGGAGCCATTTTGACGCAGACCATCGACGGACAGGAACGGGTCATCGCCTACGCTAGCCGCAAACTAATGAAGGCGGAGATCAACTACTCGGCCACAGAAAAGGAGTGTTTAGCCATAGTGTAGGCTATAAGGAAGCTACGGTGTTACTTGGAAGGCTACCGCTTCAACATCGTGACGGATCACATGGCACCTGATCTGGGACGAGGCATGCGGCCCCTGTCCGAGCAAGCAAATTCGTCGCCTCCTCCGTTAGTACCTCTGGTGCGGTGGGACGCCGTGCCGCCGCCATCATGGGCATCCGGCGGTGGAGGTGAGAGACCAACCCCCGGGCCATTGGCAAAGATAAGTTGGCCAGAGAAGGACGAGCGCCCACCCCGACCAACGCCGACGTCAATGAAGGGCGCAAGGGTGTTGTCACCACTCCCGGCAAAGGCTGGAAGAAAACCGTTGTCGCCGAGGGAGAGGATCGCCAAGGCATCGCGGCTACCCCAAACGAAGGCGGTGGAGCTCCCAGCGCCACCACCACCCCCGATTGTGTCCTTGGCGCAATGGAACGCGGGAGGGGGTGTACCGCGAGACGTAGCGCGCGGAAGGGCCCCGGCCCAGGCTACGCTGTCGAACCGCCGGTCCCCCCCATTGCCGAGGCCGTCGGTACCACGGTTTGAGGGAGGAGCGGTATCCTCGAGGGTACGTCCACCGTCAGCCTGGAGGGTAGTCAGCCGGGACGGATTATTGCCGGTCGACATCATTCAGCAGGCTATGGAGCGAGCGACGTTGACCAATCGCCGCAGCCACCGGACCCGTTTGACCCTGGAAGAGGACGGAATACGCTACCGTGTGACGTTACACGGCAACCTGGTATCGGCCGTCACCGCCCGGGAAGAAAGGGGGGGGTGTGAGGCGGGTTGCGGACGCAACCGCCCACAATACAATAGAAAGTAATATTAAGAAATAAATAATAAGAAATAGAAACAAGAGCCGAGCTTAACTGGAGTACAATGAAGGAGATAAAAACGTTAATTTTAGTTTAAGAAATATTATTAGTATTATTAAAATAATCGTTAGAATTAGTGACATAGCAGGCAGGCATTGTTCATCGACAGCGACAAGCTGCTAAGGGCGCCATCGAGAGCAGCCTGCGATCAGCTGCCGAAAGCTCAGGCGAGAGAGCGGCTTTGCGGCCAAAGATGAAAGCTCGCATGAAATTGGGTTGCTGCCGCGAGCGACGAAAGGCGACAAATTAATTAGTGTCGAGCCCTTGAATTGATCGGTCGCGTGTCGGTCGCGAGTAAAAGTAAAAAGAGAAGCCGTCGTCGAGTGAACACGTGCGTGTGTAGTGAGGACAGTGCGGACGAGCACTGAAGAAAAAGAACAAATACTTCGAAGAGGCGCAACCAGGAAGAGACCTGTAAGCGCTTATTTAGTTACACTATTATTAACAGAATTATAACAAAGATTAATGCTAACATTTATAACAAGAATAGGGATTGATAAGTTTCATCCGCAATAAATGAGTTTAAGTGAAGCTAACGTAGTAATGTTATATCTGGGATGCATTTGGGTCCTCGCTAGTTGCTTTTTTGGTAAAATTCGTGAATACTTGTAAAAATTTCTCGGTAAAGAGTGGTCTGGTTTTGGAGTCGGGTGTGTTAGGATTGAGGTTAGGATAATTTGAGGATCTTATTAGTGGCTCTTAGACAGGCGTAGGATTTTGGCAGCGTGGCCTTGACAGCGTCCTGGTCTGGGCGGGAGTCGCTAACACGGTGTAAACCTGCTGGTGCTAGTTGGTTAGGGAGAATAGCCGGATGAGAACCTGGCGTGGGTGGACACGTGGTCGAGGCGTGGTGCCTGACCCAGATAGGTAGCTGGGTCGAGGGATTTCCCTGACCTTCATAGTGTAGCGGTCCCAATCCAGTCGGCAGGCACGGTCTAGGCGGGGCCAGATCCGTGTAGCGTTAGCGGTCAAGAGATTTCCCTAACCTAGTCGGCAGGCACGGTCACGGGGTACCCCGGGCGCGTGTAGTATTAGCGGTTACGGGAGCCTCCCTAACCTAGCAGGGTGTGTGGTCACGGTGTCGTCCGGACCCGAGTCGAAATAGGAGGCGTGACCGCGGTCGTGGTATATACCCGAACGTGAATACGATCGGGGACGATACGAGGGAGCCGAGAGATCAGCTCGGGCTTCTCCGTTCGTAGGGACGGGGTATCTTGAATTTGGGGTATATTAGTTTAGGGCATTTGAAAGGCGGGCCTTCGAATTTGTCAAGAGAGAGTTTATATTGTCCCCCTAAAACCTAGCGTCCCAGTGATTTACAAATTTTCTTGTAAACAACCTTGGTCAGACTGAGATTCATACCCCGGCCTAGGAACTACTTTACAACCTATGTATATCAAATAGAAACGGCCAGGCGACTTATTCTATGACATCGGTAATTCCGCTTGCCTTTACTCATTATGTTTGGTTCGCTCAGAATTTTATTTTAATATACATGTCGTCATTTGCGCGGCTCTGCGCTCTACATTGTCGTTTATTTTCTTATCAAATCAAATTGTGTAATCTGCTATTCGTAATAATGTTTATTGAGGATTGACTTCATAAATATTGCGCGTAGGCAGACGAAATATATGAGCATATAATAATAACAAATTGAGTGACTTTTTCGCAGGCAATAACAAATTATAGCTCCAGGGAAAATTTACCAATTAAACAATACAGTAAGGTGATGAAAATGCAAAATCATACTAAGGCAAACACTTCTACACACCTTCTTAACGCATGCTGTCTACTTTTGCAAAATTTCAAAGTAAAAGTACAATCATGCGTGCATACCCATCATGTTTAAAAATGTTGTATGCTTATCTACTAATGTTTTTGATTAGAACATCAGCGATCAGTTCTTCAGTTAGTGCATATATAATTTTCATAACACTGTTCTTAACCATTTCCCTTACATAGAGATATATTTTATATATGTGTTTGCTATGCATATGAAACCTTTATTACATGACCATCCCCCACGTCAGTGTTGAAAATACAATGAAGGCTCCCGTCACTCATTTGCTTTCAATTTTCATTCCAAAGAAATATTAAAATAGGCCACCGTCGACCAAATTGAACTATTTGACTATCAGCATCTTTAAACTGTAAAAATTTCTATAAATGAGATGGCCACGATTAGATCTTCAACGCATACAACTTTGATGTCTAACTCCTTATCATTGCGACGTGTATACTTTCATGGCTCACTAGCACGAGGAACGAATCCAATCTTCAGTAGCACAGTATTTAGTTTCTCATTCCGTTCGCGGCCAATAATACACGGCTAGGGTGGTCCTAATCGACAAATCCCTCTGGTTGGCGCATATATCCCACGGCTTGCAGCTAACTGTTAAGATAGGCTGAAGACACGTCTATTTGGTGCATGGACTTGCCTGATTGCATAATTGTCGAATACATATCTACAGGGGAGAACGTCTCAGTGTAGATCACGCTATTTTGATAGCCACAGCCATTGGCCCGATATCTGTCATTTTCAAGATTATCACGCTCCACTGCCAACACCCACCTAGAGCTAATTGCCATTTCTTCTTAGGCAGAACAGCCAACAACCACATTTGATTGTCTTGTAGACATTTTATCTCTGCTTGTATCTACTGTCCCCGTTTATCAGCATGCTCAGAAGTCAACGAAGCCTTAACGCTGATTGGATCTGCAAGGTCATCTAATGTCATAACACTCAATATATACTATTCGCTTAGGCGTCCAGGCCCTCGCTTCTGACTTTCTGTGTATGGTTAAACACCATTTGATTGTTCCACTCCTTTTAAAGGTTGTTAAGGGTTTAATTGCTGCCCATCAAAATCGTCCTCAGTTTCTGCACGATCTTCAGTTTAGTTACTATAAGTAGAGCAGCAGAGGTTGATCACACAACCGCGATCATTTGCAATGGAACTTCACTGATTGGTGTCACATATTTGGCATTCGCGCAGTTATCTGTAATGTTCTCATTAAAAAATATTACGTCACGTGCAATAAATACCATTCTTCTACTTGGATTGCACATACAATACGCTCTAGCTATCTATGAGTAGTCAAACATTACTCGCATTTTTCTTTTTGGGGAAAATTTTTTATTATGTTGAGCACAAAAGCTTTTGTGCCGAAGACTCTCAGGTGTCTCCCAAACCATGACTTAAAAGGTCTCTTATTTGGTAAACATAAAGTTTCAGACAAATTTCGCAGATACGGTGTCGTGCTTATAGCTTCTGCCCAAAATACTTTATTGAGATCTGCACGCAGAAGCATGCTGCGCGCCAGCAGAATAGGCTTGGTGCATGACGAAATCACTGGGTGTGGGTGTCAGGAGGGATCTATTAGCAGCCCATTCATATGCCCTGGCGCGCTTGTGTCTTGTGTCGGTGTATCAATTTAGCCCAGCAACTCTGCAATGATGACTCTAAAAAGGGGCTTTGCTGCTTTCAGGCCGACACTGGTAGGGTTGCAGGAGCAAGCTTACAGACAGACCCGATACTACGCGCCACGCGCGACATGTCGACACACCATATATACCCGGTTCATGGGGCCTTTTAATTATTTGCTGCCTTAGGTTCGTATTTCGCAGTTTGTAGAAGGATGCCTTTCGGTATGCCGTACAGCGTTCATTGTGGCACTGCGGGTACTTGCTGGCGCTCCCCGATTAAATTTGGCTACTGAGAAAATTAACAATCAGATTATATATCAAACCTCGGAGGAAAGTGGCTGGCTATTTGGTCTGGATAAGGCAAATCTAGATCGGAGGCAGGTGACAACGATGCTGGAAGAGTGCTGCGAGTGGCATCGGAGATGGAATAATGATAGGCACGGTCGACCGATTCATTGGTTTATTCCGGACGTTTCCTTCGCCTTCAGTCGCATCTTTATGTTTAGTATTTACTCTGGATTCCTGCTTACTGGCCATGCGTTACTAAATGCATTGCTGTATTAGCGACGCCCGCATATCAACGCCCGCATATCAATGCAGATTTGCGGAAATAAGACGGACTTGATGTAAAGTTTTTCCGAGTTGGAAGTTTTCCCGAGTTCTGGAAACACCAAACCGGTTGCAAAGCCTAGAGTCATTACAAGGGCGTTAAAACAACAATAAAAATACTAAGATGAGTAACGCGTATAAATTTGAACTTAAGCAAAAATGATAATGCGACTTTTCAAATAGCTTTTCTCTCTCGAAAAGCCACACGAATTAATGCAGAAGTCGTTGCGCCTCTGCTGCTGACACGAGCAACGAAATCAGTCGACAGTTTGCCTTCGGCTAATCTGATCGATGCCAATGCACGTTGGAATGGCGTGCAAGCTCATATGTTTGTATGCGTGATTTTTACATTCATAAGTACACCGCAACAGTTGCGTACATAAATTTTATTATGTTTTAAATAAAAAAAATGATAATATTTTCTTAAAATATATATTTCCTATAATATATGATCAACTTTTAACAAACTCGAAAATATATATTTAGATGTTAGTGGGCCTAACTCAACACCTTATCACCTGTATACGTCACTACGCGACAATGGAAATGCATGTGTTAATTTGAACTGCATTGGCTTTGAAGACCGAAATTGAATTTTTTGGTTTTCCTGCACCGACCGCAAAAAATTATTTTACACATTTAATAATAATATGCATATATCAAATTAAATCTGGGCCGGTATAAAATCTTTATTTCTTACGACCGTTATATTTAAATAATTATTTTATTTGTATTAATTTTTATGTTAATATATTTTATTTAGAAAATAAATTAATAAATCCAATATAAAGTTGTAAATATTACAATAAGATAATCATATGCATATATCAAATTAAATCTGGGCCGGTATAAAATCTTTATTTCTTATAATTATTTTTTTTAATAATTATTTTATTTATATTAATTTTTATGTTAATATATTTTATTTAGAGAATAAATTAATAAATCCAATATAAAGTTGTAAATATTACAATTAGATTCAATAATTCAAATACTGCAGACAATACCTTAGTAAAAAATATGAATATGAAATTAAAAAAACAAGTGAGATTGCTCTAGTCGGCACCGCCCGACTAGTCGATACCCTGAACCCAGAAATAAACACAAGCACACAAACTCTCGGCAGTTGATGAGTATTTAGCCTGTTGAAAGTAAAAAATAAAATTTACTAATAATTACAAACGGAAAAATAAAAACTTCACAACCGGGAGTTGAACTCGGTCCACCCGTGTTATGAGGCACAACTCTTACCAACTGCACTACACTACCACGCTATTTGTGTAAGATATAACATTACTTAACCATCGCAAAAAGTCAAGGAAAACGAAATTTTTGCACTTGTCATTAAAACGGTACAAATTAATATTAAATTAATAATTATAAATTACGAAAAAATAAAATAATTCAACATTGCTCAACCGTCGCTGAATTCGAACCCGGACCTCCGCAGTGTGCGGCACAACTCTTACCCACTGGACCACGCTCTTAATTGTTTTTGCTGTGCTAAAACTCAACTTCACCGTTGCAAAAAAAAATTCCTAGAAAAACGCAAGACAAGTTGCATATGCATATGAATGCGTGCATATGTACACAGAAATTGCCAAGCAGCTGTGCTTTGCCCCCACTACTGAAAATAGATTCTTGATTTGCTAGTAATCTAAATGTACGATCGTTATGAAATTTTCAGGACTTATTCAGATCATCGAAATGTATCTACAAACCAATTTGCACGTGTGTAGTATTTGATTTACTTTGTTTTTTGGTTTTATCAACATTGTGGGCGATTGGGGGCAGGTATCCAAAATCTGAAACATTTAAATTCTTCGTATGTTTTATGCGATCATAAAAAAATTAATTTGGTGGCTTTAGCTTTTATAGTTTGGGAGTTATGCTTAAAAAACCGAGTCAAAAAAGCGATAAATATCGATAACAAGAAAACGGAAGGAGTTATCGATGTTTTGAAATAAACTTGATCTGCGTATGGTATATACGAACCGAATGAGACCAAGATCAGCTTTCTAGCTTTTGTAGTCTCTGAAATCGACGCGTTCATACAGACGGACGGACAGACGGACAGACAGACGGACAGACAGACGGACATGGCTAAATCGACTCGGCTAGTGATGCTGATCAAGAATATATATACTTTATGGGGTCGGAGATGCTTCCTTCTGCCTGTTACATACATTTGCACAAAACCATTATACCCTTTTTTACCCATTTTCAATGGGTTCAGGGTATAAAAACGGGTATTGTCACGGCGGTATTTATGTATAGATTTTGCCGGGTGCAAGAAAACTAAAAATTCGTTTTCAGCAGCCAAAGCTAATGTGGTGCCTGATAGCACATACATACATACATATACGCACATACATACACATATATTCGCACATACATATATTAATGCCCTGATGGCACTCGGGTAGCCGAGTTGATAGCGCATTCTATTTTAAGCTCTTTAAATTGTGAGAGCGCAAGTGCACCGATTTTGTTTTCTAAATTTTACAAAAATCAAGCTGCCTTGCAGCCTTTCGTTGTACTCGTAACTCATCGTCCGTTCTGATGGCCAAAATTGGTGTGACATGAGAACCTTTATTCTGGGAAAAGCTTCGCCTAAGAATGGCCCTCCAAGCCGTTATTCGTGATGGAATAAAATCAGACCAAAGCTGTCAATTTGGTACACGGGTAATAGGGAGTCCGCGAAACTTGGTTACGTCCTGGTTTTTTGAATTTAGTCCCTCGGTGGTTGTGCCCTAACAACCAAATGCGGGTAGAGTCTTGACTCAGCGTGAGCTGCGTTATTCAACATGGCGCTTTACCCATAGACCGGCAGATGTTTTAGATGGTGAATAGCGGAATGTCACGCCCGACAACATGTATTCAATTGGTATCTTTAAGAGGCGTGGCTAAGGCATTGCTTTGGCTCACTGTACTGTATGCTACATAAGTGTCATAAACGTGTACCGTGGTAGCAAACAACTAAGGGGTACATGCCATTGAAAAATATCATGCCTTTCTGTAGATCATCCTGCAGGACTACATTGTTATCTAGTTCATAGTACGTTATTCAGCGTTAGTAATAAGCAGATTTCTATGATGGTTTCTGATATATTTGCAATTCTTCTTATTTTTAAGTATACATTAATCTGAACCATATCGTACAATAGCTTTAGCTTTAGCTTTAGCTTTAATCGACTAGAACTTTAATATGAAATTAAGCTGTGAGTTTTTGGGAATATATCGATTCAAAGCAAAACTAAATTTTCAAACTTTTCAAACTTTGAAATAATTTTAATTTGCTGCGTTTCATTCCGAGGACTCGCAGTGGATTTTAACACTTTAAAATCATACATTAACTAATAGAGAAGTAGACATCTTCCAAAATTATTGGAAAAATCAAGTTTGGATTGTTTTACAAAGACCTTAAGAAATTTGGATAAAAAAATGCGATAGTATAAACTATATAAGCAGGGATCAATGAATGAGACTTACAATACTGTTTAAGTATATTGAATAAAATTTTTTGAAAGGTTTTCTTTTGCCTGCTGCATACATTCAATTGCACATTTTGCGAATCATTTTTCATAGCCGATGGCCATAGGGTCTGTCTCCCACCGTTGATTGTTGAACTTATGTCCGCTTATCAATGCGGAGCTGGACGGTCTAAGCTAAAATGCGACCCTGAAAATACATTAATTTCATAACAAGAAACATAAGAACATAATAACATAAGAAAGTTGTAAAGTAGTTCCTAGGCCGGGGTATGAATCTCAGTCTGACCAAGGTTGTTTACAAGAAAATTTGTAAATCACTGGGACGCTAGGTTTTAGGGGGACAATATAAACTCTCTCTTGGCAAATTAGAATGCCCGCCTTCCAAATGTCCTAAACTAATATACCCCAAATTCAAGATACCCCGTCCCTACGAACGGAGAAGCCCGAGCTGATCTCTCGGCTCCCTCGTATCGTCCCCGAGCGTATTCTCGTTCGGGTATATACCACGACCGCGGCCACGCCTCCTACTTCGACTCGGGTCCGGACGACACCGTGACCACACCCCCCGCTAGGTTAGGGAGGCTCCCGTAACCACTACTACTCCACGTGTCCGGGGTACCCCGTGACCGTGCCTGCCGACTAGGTTAGGGAAATCTCTTGACCGCTAACGCTACACGGATCTGGCCCCGCCTAGACCGTGCCTGCCGACTGGATTGGGACCGCTACACTATGAAGGTCAGGGAAATCCCTCGACCCAGCTACCTATCTGGGTCAGGCACCACGCCTCGACCACGTGTCCACCCACGCCAGGTTCTCATCCGGCTATTCTCCCTAACCAACTAGCACCAGCAGGTTTACACCGTGTTAGCGACTCCCGCCCAGACCAGGACGCTGTCAAGGCCACGCTGCCAAAATCCTACGCCTGTCTAAGAGCCACTAATAAGATCCTCAAATTATCCTAACCTCAATCCTAACACACCCGACTCCAAAACCAGACCACTCTTTACCGAGAAATTTTTACAAGTATTCACGAATTTTACCAAAAAAGCAACTAGCGAGGACCCAAATGCATCCCAGATATAACATTACTACGTTAGCTTCACTTAAACTCATTTATTGCGGATGAAACTTATCAATCCCTATTCTTGTTATAAATGTTAGCATTAATCTTTGTTATAATTCTGTTAATAATAGAGTAACTAATTAAGCGCTTACAGGTTTCTTCCTGGTTACGCCTCTCCGAAATATTTGGTCTTTTCTTCAGTGCTCGTCCGCACTATCCTCACTGCACACGCACGTGTTCACTCGACGTCGCGGCTTCGCTTTTTACTTATATTCGCGACCGACACGCGACCGATCAATTCAAGGGCTCGACACTAATTAATTTGTCGCCTTTTGTCGCTCGCGGCAGCAACCCAATTTCATGCGAGCTTTCATCTTTCGCCGCAAAGCCGCTCTCTCGCCTGAGCTTTCGGCAGCTGATCGCAGGGCTGCTCTCGATGGCGCCCTTAGCAGCTGGTCGCTGTCGATGAACAATGCCTGTCTGCTATGTCACTAGTCCTAACGATTATTCTAATACAGTAAAATTACTTAAACTAAACATAACATTTACTTCATTTTGACTTCAATTAATTTCGGCTCATATTCATATTTATCTCTTATTTCTATTTATTATTATTATCTTATTTTGGGCGGTTGCGCCCGCAACCCGCCTCACACCCCCCCTTTCTTCCCGGGCGGTGACGGCCGATACCAGGTTGCCGTGTAACGTCACACGGTAGCGAATTCCGTCCTCTTCCAGGGTCAAACGGGTACGATGGCTGCGGCGATTGGTCAGCGTCGCTCTCTCCATGGCCTGCTGAATAACATCGACCGGCAATAGGCCGTCCCGGCTGACCACCCTCCAAGCTGATGGAGGACGTACCCTCGCGGATATCGCTCCCCCTTCGCACCATGGTGGCGACGACCTCGGCAGTGGGGGGGATCGGCGGTTCGGCGGCGTAGCCTGGGCCGGGACCCTTCTGCGCGCTACGTCTCGCGGTACACCCCCTCCCGCGTTCCATCGCGCCAAGGATACAATCGAGGGTGGTGGTGGCGCTGGGAGCTCCACCGCCTTCGCTTGGGGCAGCCACGAATCTTCGGCGATCCTCTCTCTCGTTGACAACGGTTTCCTTCCATCCTTTGCCGTGAGTGGTGACAACACCTTTGCGTCCTTCATTGACGTCGGCGTTGGTCGGGGTGGGCGCTCGTCCTTCTATGGCCAACTTATCTCTGCCTCTGGCCCGGGGGTTGGTCTCCCACCTCTAAAACTAAAACCAGACCACTCTTTACCGAGAAATTTTCACAAGTATGCTAGAATTTGCCAAAAAAAAGTAACTAGCGAGGACCCAAATGCATCCCAGATACAACACTACTACGTCAGCTTCACTTAATCTCATTTATTACTTATTTATGAAACTTATCAGTCCCTACTCTTGTTGCAAATGTTAGCGTTAATCTTTATTAAAATTCTGTTAATAATAGAGTAACTAATTAAGCGCTTACAGGTTTCTTCCTGGTTACGCCTCTCCGAAATATTTGGTCTTTTCTTCAGTGCTCGTCCGCACTATCCTCACTGCACACGCACGTGTTCACTCGACGTCGCGGCTTCGCTTTTTACTTATATTCGCGACCGACACGCGACCGATCAATTCAAGGGCTCGACACTAATTAATTTGTCGGCTTTTGTCGCTCGCGGCAGCAACCCAATTTCATGCGAGCTTTCATCTTTCGCCGCAAAGCCGCTCTCTCGCCTGAGCTTTCGGCAGCTGATCGCAGGGCTGCTCTCGATGGCGCCCTTAGCAGCTGGTCGCTGTCGATGAACAATGCCTGTCTGCTATGTCACTAGTCCTAACGATTATTCTAATACAGTAAAATTACTTAAACTAAACATAACATTTACTTCATTTTGACTTCAATTAATTTCGGCTCATATTC
Organism: Drosophila paramelanica; assembly: GCA_035043915.1. Classification (NCBI taxonomy): domain Eukaryota; kingdom Metazoa; phylum Arthropoda; class Insecta; order Diptera; family Drosophilidae; genus Drosophila; species Drosophila paramelanica. The sequence goes on from JAWNMO010000576.1 coordinate 69,275, forward strand.
ATATTTATCTCTTATTTCTATTTATTATTATTATCTTATTGTGGGCGGTTGCGCCCGCAACCCGCCTCACACCCCCCCCTTTCTTCCCGGGCGGTGACGGCCGATACCAGGTTGCCGTGTAACGTCACACGGTAGCGAATTCCGTCCTCTTCCAGGGTCAAACGGGTCCGGTGGCTGCGGCGATTGGTCAGCGTCGCTCGCTCCATGGCCTGCTGAATGACGTCGACCGGCAATAGGCCGTCCCGGCTGACCACCCTCCAAGCTGATGGAGGACGTACCCTCGCGGATATCGCTCCCCCTTCGCACCATGGTGGCGACGACCTCGGCAGTGGGGGGGATCGGCGGTTCGGCGGCGTAGCCTGGGCCGGGACCCTTCTGCGCGCTACGTCTCGCGGTACACCCCCTCCCGCGTTCCATCGCGCCAAGGATACAATCGAGGGTGGTGGTGGCGCTGGGAGCTCCACCGCCTTCGCTTGGGGCAGCCACGAAGCTTCGGCGATCCTCTCTCTCGTTGACAACGGTTTCCTTCCATCCTTTGCCGTGAGTGGTGACAACACCTTTGCGTCCTTCATTGACGTCGGCGTTGGTCGGGGTGGGCGCTCGTCCTTCTATGGCCAACTTATCTCTGCCTCTGGCCCGGGGGTTGGTCTCCCACCTCCACCGCCGGATGCCCATGATGGCGGCGGCACGGCGTCCCACCGCACCAGAGGTACTAACGGAGGAGGCGACGAATTTGCCTGCTCGGATAGGGGCCGCATGCCTCGTCCCAGAGCAGGCGTCGGCGGCGCTTCCTCCCTCGTTGTCGCTCGTGGGGATGATCCGTCCCGGGTTATCTCCCCGACGTCCCAGTCCCAGTCGTCTCCCCATATATCCAGGACGTCGTCCATCAACTTGGCCACGGACGGTGGTGATTGCAGGGGGGACGGGAACTCTCTCACGGAGGCAGCCGATTCTCTACGACCTGCCGCTCGCGCCGGCGTGTCATACGGGCCCGTTTTCGATGACTCCGGGGGGTTCATTTTCTGTTGGCCCCGTCCGGTCCTTCTTCCGACTCTCGCTCTCTTCTCGTCTTTTTCTGCTCGCTGATCGAAGACTATAATGTCCGCAATACCTGAAATCAGATTCTATATCAATTGACATCCTTATATACTCCCTTCTGAGCATTCTCTCTTCTACTCTTTTTACTTTGATTGTTATTTTGTTATTTTGGGGGTTAGTTCCGCGTGTCCCACGTACGCACGCGACTCTCCGACTCAGGCCCGGACCACAGGTCGGGATCGCGCTACTTACTCTTGCGCCGGCCCCGGGTAATATTGCTTAAGCTGAGCAATATTCGCGGACCTGGTTCTCCGTTCACCCTCCTTCACCAGTCGGACGATGTTGGGTGAAATGAACTTGGTCACCCGGACCGTCATATTTCGGCGCCAGCTTTGCTGCAAATCCGTCAACGGCTTTGGAGAGCAGATGCTGGCGCAGCAGCACTAGCGAGTTGAGGGATGGTCTCCACTCTCGTCGACGCTGGTTGTAGTGCCGGCTCTGCTCTAGAGAGGCACGCTGCATGCTGCTGCGGGCAATGTCGAATATCTCCTTCAACCTTTCCGCCTTCTCTCGCGGCTTCTGTTGTACGACTCCAGATCCCGGCGTTACCTCGTCATACAGCGCGGCGGGAAGGCGAGGCTCCCTGCCCTGTACGAGGAATGCCGGTGAGAAGCCCGTTGAGTCCGCAATGCTGGAATTCACGGCCAGCGAGATCTCTGGGAGCAGTGCGTCCCAAGAACTCTGGTGACCCTCTATGAATTGTGCCAGCATTGTCTTCACAGTTCGGTTAGTCCTTTCCGTGGGGTTTTCCTGTGGACAATACGGCGCCGTGTACTGGATTTCCACACCGAGTGACTTCATAAATGCCTTGAAGGCTCGGCTCGTGAATTGTACACCGTTGTCGCATACCAGTTTGCGCGGGACTCCGAATCTGCTCAAGATTCGCTCCCTAAATGCCACCTGTAGGTGCGCTGTCGTGGCCTTCTTCAGGGGGACCAGCTCCACCCACTTAGAAAACGCATCGTGGAAGACCAACAGCATCGTGTTCCCATGCGTTGATCTCGGGAGCGGACCGATGAAGTCCGCACAAAGCACGGCCCACGGCTCAGCCACCTGGCGAGTGAGCATGTGTCCTGCCTGTTTGAACTGCTGCACCTTGAACTTCTGGCAGTTGGTGCAGTGCTTCACGTACCGGGCGGCGTCCCTGAACATACCTGGCCAGTAGTAGCGCTGGGCCAGCCTCGCCACCGTTTTCCGCACTCCTTGGTGCCCCGCCGTGGGCGCATCGTGGCATTCCTGGAGAACACGCAGTCGACGACCCGTGCTCACGCACAATTTCCAGGGAACGTAGTCTTCGTCGTCCGCCCTGTATCCCAGGTGACGATACAAATTCCCGTTGTGCCAAGAATAGTCCGGAAACTTTTCTGGGCTCTGGCGAATGCGCTCCAGCATAGCGGATATCCACCGGCAAGGGGGCTCTTCCTCCACGGCTTGTTGGAAGGCCTCCAGTGGCTGCCGGGATAGCGCGTCGGCTACCACATTCAGCTTCCCCTTGCGATAGTGCACGTCGAACTGGAACTGTTGCAACTCTAGAGCCCAGCGGGCGATCCGACCAGACGGACTCTCGATAGAGTTCAACCATTTTAACGCCATGTGATCCGTCACGACGTCGAACCGGTAGCCTTCCAAGTAACACCGTAGCTTCCTTATAGCCCACACTATGGCTAGACACTCCTTTTCTGTGGCCGAGTAGTTTATCTCCGCCTTCATAAGTTTGCGGCTAGCGTAGGCGATGACCCGTTCCTGTCCGTCGATGGTCTGCGTCAATATGGCTCCCAGACCGTAGTCGCTGGCGTCCGTCTGAAGCACGAACTTGACGGTGAAGTCCGGACACGCAAGCACAGAAGCGGTTGTCAGGCTGTCCTTCAGTCGGTCCAACGCTTCCTGCTGCTCGCCACCCCAGGACCATTTGCGCCCCTTCTTCAGCAGCTCCGTCATCGGCTGCACAATCGAGGCGAAGTTGGGCACAAAACGGCGGTACCACGACGTCATGCCCAGGCATCGGCGCAACTCTTTTAAATTGGTCGGCGCCTCCAGATTCCGTATAGCCGCCACCTTCTCCGGATCCGTCTTTATGCCGTCGCCGCTCACCACGTGACCTAAATACACCAACTCCCTTCGGAAGAAAGCACACTTCTTCCGGTTGACCTTGAGGTTGGCCGCTCGGACTCGGCGGAATACCTCCTGCAGGTTGGCTAAATGCTGCTCCTTGGTCGCACCCACGACGATGATGTCGTCCAGATATGCAAACGCGTGTGGCTCCATCTCAGGTCCTATCACCGTGTCCAGGGCTCTTTGGAATGTAGCGCACGCCGAATGGAGACCGAAGGGCATCACTCGCCATTGGAATAGTCCCCGGCCCGGCACCGTGAACGCCGTGTATTGCCGACTCTCCTTGGCCATCGGGATCTGCCAGTATCCCTGCTTCAGGTCCAACGTCGATATGTACCGGGCCTGCCGCAGACGCTCCAAGATGTGGTTGATGCGGGGTACCGGGTACGCATCCGGCAATGAATGGGCGTTGAGCTGCCTATAATCAACGCACATACGCCATTCCCCCGTCTTCTTCCTGACTAGGACGATGGGAGCGCTATGGGGGCTGCGAGAAGGCTCGATTGCACCCGCCTGGAGGAGTTCCTCGACTTGGTCGTCAATCACCTTCTGCATGGCCGGATTCTTGGGATAGTAGCGCTGTTTCAGAGGTTTGTCGTCCTTCATGACGATCCGGTGCTCGGCAATATGAGACACCCCTTTGAGTCCGTCGAACAACGCTAGTTCCTCTTCCAAGAACTCCGTTATGTCTGGCTCCAATCCTCCGAAATCCTGCGCGGTCTGGTCTTCGCGCTCCTCTTCTGAGACTATAGTGGCGACTGGCCCAATCGGGGTATTTGGGCCCAGGATTCTTCTGGACACCGCCTCCGATTCGGCCTCTGCTGCCACTGGCTGTGTCACCCGATCTGGCTGACCCTCCTGGCCCAAATCCGTCGTGACCTTCGCCTCCACGTCCTCTGACCATGGCTGCCTGGCTCCTCTTGGATGGCGTCCTGGCCCGCCGCATCCCACTAGGCCTTCCGCCTTCACGTCCTCCAGACGTGGTGGTTTGCCGCCATTCCGCTCCAGCCTTGCCGCATCCTCTTGACGCGCCGCCGTTGCTGGGGTCATCCTCACACCAGGCGCTGATCCCGCGCTTGCCGTTCCGACCATCGTCTCAACCTCCCTCCTGAAGTCCGCCTGCCCCGCAGGTCGTCGCACCTTCCTCTGGGAGTTGCCGCCCGATGTCGCCTTGGCCACAGGATGCACCATGTCCTCCTGGACTGTAGCCTTCCTTGCCTCCAGTCTCAAGCTTGCGCGCCCACACTGTATCCTTGTGCCTACTGCGCGCAGAAAATCAATGCCCAGGATCAACTGGTCCAACATGGAGTCCATTACTAGCAGGGGCATCTCGACCTCGCGTCCTGCTAGTTTAATTCCAATTCTCAGCACCTGCCTTATCTTCAGCGCCGATCCGTCCGCCAGCCTTATCTGCGTCCGCGTTGCATGTGTCCGTCCATACCTCGCCAGTCTCCGTGCAGCCTCCTTGCTCACGAAGCTCCGAGTAGCGCCTGTATCGATTGTGGCCGACGACTCGATGTCCCCGACGCCTACCGTGGCCACAATCCGACCTCCCTCAACGCCTAATGCTCCTTCTAGTTCCGGGCTGTAGAAGTGTCGGCGTCCACCTGGTCCCGGACTGGGTGGCGCCGCCTCGAGTTTCCCTGGTTGCCCTTTTGGAAACACTCCTGCGTGTTGGTGCCTCTCCTTCCGCACTGCCGACAGAACTCCTGGATTGACACGTTGCAGTCCCTGGCGAAGTGTCCGTTGCCACCGCATCGGTAGCAAGCACCTGGCGAGTTGGGGGGCTGCCTCTCTCCTCGTCCAATCCTTCCGTGGGTCGCCTCTTCATGTCGCGCCGCTGCCGCGCGGGGGGTTGCTCCAATCGATCGGCTCGCAGGATCTGGCCGAGACCCAGTTCGGAAAGGGTTGCAGAAGGCTCCTGGTTCCTTGTCCAGCTTTGGTGTTCCCATCGACGCCTGAGGTGGAGTGGTCGGTGTCCGTAGAGCTGCGCCTCCATACGCCCGACTCTGCTCCCGTACGCTCTCGTACTCCACGGCCATCTGCGTGAGCTGCGCCAGGCTCCTGAAGTCGCTCCTCCTTATGTACAGTCGATATTCCGGAGCGGCATTCTCGTATATCCGATGGAGTTCCCGGGTTGCATCGTATCCCGCGTGATGCATGAGAGCCTTCAAGTCGACCAGGTAGTCCTTAAAGTCTTCGCCGTCCATTTGGCGTCGACCTCGAATCTGGTCCTCCAGGTTCTCGAAGTATCTCGGCGGCAGGAAGAACTCCAAAAACTCCGCCCTGAACACGGCCCAAGTCGCATCCCGAAGTCGGCTGGTCATGAACCAGCGGGCGGCTTTGTCCGTGAAGACTTCGTCCATGGCGCGAGGCAGTCGGTCCAGGCTAATGCCGTATGATATGGCCCGCTCCTCGAGCAACTCCACGAAGATTAGAGGATCCGCTCGTCCGTCGAAACGCAATCCCCACTTCCGGACCTGCTCCGGCACTATCAGTTGTCCTCTGGTCTCCTGTTGCGGTCGCGGCACCGGAACCTCGGCGTGAATATTCGTCGGCCTCTCCTCCAGGCGATCCCGGCCAATGGCATGGGCTCGAGCCGCCTGCATCCTGGGCACCTCCAGGAACGATCCGGCTGCAGCTCTGGCCCCTCCTGATGGACCACTCAGGTCACCCTCGGACTTGTGCCGAGTCACCGGTCCTGTGCCTGTCCAGTCTGTGTCCGCCGCTGGATCCAACGCCGCTGTGAACCGGGACTCCAACTCGGCCAGCCGTGTCCAGATTTCCGTGCTGTGTGATTCGTCCCTCACGAAAGTCACGAGGCGCTTCCGCATCTCCTCCACTGTACCGTCCTTTCTTAATCCAAGTTCCGTTGCGATTCCCTCGAGCTCCTCCTTGCGTCGCTGGTAGATCCACCTTGTTCCTACCCCTAGATCCTTGGCGCGTGTCGGTTCCATTTTGAACTAGTACCTGTGCCGTTTAAATTTTTTTTTTTTTGTATCTTGTTTATTATTTATTTTATTTAATTATATTTTATTTAATTTATTGTTTATTATTTATGGTTTGGTTTATTATTTATTTTATTTAATTTATTATAGGCTTTATTTGGTTTGTTATTTATTTTATTTAGTTATATTTTATTTATAATATTTATTTGTATCGTTATTTATTTTATTATTTACTTTATTTAATTTATTATATGGTTTATGTGATTATATTTTATTTATGGTAATATTTATTTTATTATTTAAATTATTTAATTTGTTATTTATTTTATTTAATTATATTTATTTATTGTGTTTATTTGTTTTTATTTAATTTATAATTTATTAGTCATTTTATTTAATTTTTTGTTTATTTAATTTATTAGTTATTTTATTTAATTTTGTTTTTAGCTATTCGATTTTGTTTTATTTATTTCGGACATTTATTTATTATTTGGCACTTTCGGTACAGTTCGTCGCACAACCCCCGGTTTCTCTCGGCGTATTCTTTTCTGTTTGTAACTTTGTCGCCTTGCTGCATTTCCCTCGCTGTCCACTTTGACTGCATACACGCTCGCGTCGACGCTTTCGTTGCGACACGTGTACAGTCTCGCTAGCCGCCGCTAGTTTTCGTCTATGCACTCGCCGTTTCTTGAGCCGCTGTGTTGTTGTTGCTGCTAGCGAGCGCCTGATTGGCGCGCGTCACTCGATGTCAGCTGATGTTCCCGTTACTCCTTTTTATGCGCGTGTTTTCGGCGCACAGATAAACGCCAACCTACACTCTGCTACAAAATATTTCTTTCCTCTTCTACACTATACTACAAAATTTCTCCTACACTTGGGCTATGAAAATTATTTTGGTCGGTTTTTAGCAAAAAAAATGTATTTCACATGTCGTTTTTATGTTAAAAAAAAATAAATATTTTTGCACCCTGCTGTAACTAATAAAAATTTTGTCTCTAGAAAGGGGTATATTACGGGCAACAAATATATGTAATTTATATGGGTTATGAATATGTGTATTAGTTTAAGAGATTAGTTATTGTTTCTGGAATTTAGTGGGGTTTTATGTCACTAAATGACCACGCCCCTTTACGCCCCAGCGTCCCTGCTCGGGCGCCACTTGTAAAGTAGTCCCTAGGCCGGGGTATGAATCTCAGTCTGACCAAGGTTGTTTACAAGAAAATTTGTAAATCACTGGGACGCTAGGTTTTAGGGGGACAATATAAACTCTCTCTTGGCAAATTAGAATGCCCGCCTTCCAAATGTCCTAAACTAATATAACCCAAATTCACGATACCCCGTCCCTACGAACGAAGAAGCCCGAGCTGATCTCTCGGTTCCCTCGTATCGTCCCCGAGCGTATTCTCGTTCGGGTATATACCACGACCGCGGCCACGCCTCCTACTTCGACTCGGGTCCGGACGACACCGTGACCACACCCCCCGCTAGGTTAGGGAGGCTCCCGTAACCACTACTACTCCACGTGTCCGGGGTACCCCGTGACCGTGCCTGCCGACTAGGTTAGGGAAATCCGTTGACCGCTAACACTACACGGATCTGGCTCCGCCTAGACCGTGCCTGCCGACTAGATTGGGACCGCTACACTATGAAGGTCAGGGAAATCCCTCGACCCGGCTACCTATCTGGGTCAGGCACCACGCCTCGACCACGTGTCCGCCCACGCCAGGTTCTCACCCGGCAATTCTCCCTAACCAACTAGCACCAGCAGGTTTATACCGTGTTAGCGACTCCCGCCCAGGCCAGGACAATGTCGAGGCCACGCTGCCGAAAGCCTACGCCTGTCTAAGAGCCACTAACAAGATCCTCAAATTACCCTAACCTCTACTCTAACACGCCCGACTCTAAAACCAGACCACTCTTTACCGAGAAATTTTCACAAGTATGCTAGAATTTGCCAAAAAAAAGTAACTAGCGAGGACCCAAATGCATCCCAGATACAACACTACTACGTCAGCTTCACTTAATCTCATCTATTACTTATTTATGAAACCTTTCAGTCCCTACTCTTGTTGCAAATGTTAGCGTTAATCTTTATTAAAATTCTGTTAATAATAGAGTAACTAAATAAGCGCTTACAGGTTTCTTCCTGGTTACGCCTCTCCGAAATATTTGGTCTTTTCTTCAGTGCTCGTCCGCACTATCCTCACTGCACACGCACGTGTTCACTCGACGTCGCGGCTTCACTTTTTACTTATATTCGCGACCGACACGCGACCGATCAATTCAAGGGCTCGACACTAATTAATTTGTCGCCTTTCGTCGCTCGCGGCAGCAACCCAATTTCATGCGAGCTTTCATCTTTCGCCGCAAAGCCGCTCTCTCGCCTGAGCTTTCGGCAGCTGATCGCAGGGCTGCTCTCGATGGCGCCCTTAGCAGCTGGTCGCTGTCGATGAACAATGCCTGTCTGCTATGTCACTAGTCCTAACGATTATTCTAATACAGTAAAATTACTTAAACTAAACATAACATTTACTTCATTTTGACTTCAATTAATTTCGGCTCATATTCATATTTATCTCTTATTTCTATTTATTATTATTATCTTATTGTGGGCGGTTGCGCCCGCAACCCGCCTCACAAAGTAATAAATATCATGGATATTGACTATAAAAAAAATTATAATAGAAGCCTCTTTTGCATAAAGAATAGTAATTTTTACGAAAAGGTTGAAGTATAATTTTAATTTAATCGGGAAAAAAATGAATTAACGACAAATAGAAGAGGATATCACTGCATTCGTTGACTTTTTTGTCTCCGCGGAGATTTTGAAAAATGAGTTTTCTGAATCTGTTGCCAGAATATTTTAAACATTCGTGAAGATGACGCTATGGATCAGCACGTCATTAGTTGGTCTCTGCGATAGCAGCCTTTTCTTTGTGGTCTGCAGACTGCGCTTCAGCAGTCACTGCGACGATTCTAATTTTGTAGCTCACGCATAATTCCCTGAATTAACTATTTTGCTGACCCTGAGATGTTTGGTCAGCCAATATTGTTGCCTCTTTTTTTAATGCAAATCTATCTCCTGAAAAATGCTCAAGCAAGTTATGCACAGACAGCGAAAACTCATATCTCCATATCTAATTGTCATGTTTTTGCATTGGGGTGACCTAATTTCACTTGAACTCATTTTATGTTGTAAAATTTATAGTTTAAACAAGTAAAAGTGCTGTAGTGATTTGGACATAACCTGACCCCAGCTGCAAACTTTTATTAAATGCATTATAACACCCAATTTTTATATACATACCCCACTGTCAACTCGAATGATCCTTTTGAAATTTGCAGAACATGGAACTGTATATTGAGAAAGATCATATATATATGCGTTTTTGGCCCAGGATGTTACGCAAACCTAAACAGCATGCAAAACAGCAGAAACAGTGGTTGCGCAACATTGACTTGAATCATCAACAACAAATTTAATGTATTTTTCACGTTCCAGTAGTATCTGACTCTAATATTTCAAGTTTCATTTGCGGAAAAAACTTCCGTGCATACGGACAGAAGGGTGGACCGCATAACGCACATTGCGCAAACCCAATATATTTTTTCACTTTTTTAATTACTATCAAAGTTAATTATTGTACTCAGCTTTCATTAAAAAAAAAAAAATTATGTGATTATGATTTATGCTTTTAAATTTTATCAGGCAATCTTTTTTGCTTACTATCGCCAACTTTGACGTACAACATTTAATTTATAATTGATTTTCCATAGATAATTGAATAACGTTGTCCGCATTGTGTAGTTATTACGTTCAAAAATGATAGAATTTACAACGTAAAATGTGTTATGACAGGTTGTTGACAGGTAACAACAGTAGTATTAATCAATTTGTTCCGACATTAAACCGATATGGAGTAATTTGTTTCAGAGTAGACCTGGTACGAGTTTTCTGAAAATAATGGTAAATAAAATTGTTCTGTTAATGAAAATTAATATGTTTTATATTATTAATAAATACAAATTAACTCATGCACGTACAGACAAGCTTTAAGCAGCAATTGTGGAGCAACAGTTTCTGTGCTTCTACTCTAATAGTGCCTAAGATACAGTAAGAAACCCTTGGCCTAATATTAAAAAAATAGTAAATTTGTTCTATGTGTGATATATGAGAATATAATGTCGGAATTCTTTAATATTACAAAACGGCATTTTGTATACCTGAACCCATTTAAAGGGAGTAAATAGAGTATAATGGTTTTGTGGTCCAAACTATGTTGCTGCCGCGACGGACACCTAACACTCCAGACGCGCTAACATGGCACTTTTGAGGATAGCGACGACGACTCCGCGACAAGGAAGGCGACTCCGGATAGCTTTGCTCATCGTAACCAAAATTAGATTTCATAATTCTAGTTTTGGATATAAATAACGGAAGGTGCAAAAAGAATTTTTGTTTAATAAAAAAAAAACACCAAGCATTTTTATAAGCTGCAAAATAAATCTTATTTTTGAGAGATTTTTGAACATTTCGAAAAATTTTAAGCCACTTTGTGCGATGGAATTAAAGGGCTGTATCTGCTAAAGAGGTCATCAGATTCCCTGCGAGTACTTCACCGAAACAACAAGGCTTCTAGGGACCTTAACAAGGCACTGTCTTATAACAAGGTTGTGGCTACGATCCGTACGAACGAAGAAAATGTGGTCTACTCAAAGCTATACCCCTATTTCAACGGTGTGAAAGATTTTATCGCTTCAAAGGTCAGAAACGTTCTCAAAAACGTCATAAACAGGAAGGGAAATTTTTGTATAACAATCTGTCGTGTGTGGTAGATAAAAAAGGCACAGATGAGTTGGTCAGGAGAAATAACTTCTAGTGATATACATCTGGAAGCTCACTCTCAAAACAATTGCTAACAAACACCCGATGCAAAGCATAACCTTATATTACATAACACTGGACGGAAAGTCATATTTTTTGGTATGAAGTCTATACTTTTGTGAAAAGCTTTTATGGTTTTGATTTTAGAACTTTTCAATATGTGTTATTTTTTATTTAAGTGTCTTGTATTGTTGAACCGATTAATGTTGAAAAGAAAACCCGAGTGCTTGTGAATTGTGGAGTAGAAGTAACACCGTGCCAATCTGTGCCAAAAAGTAAACATTTCGCGTTTTCAGTATCAATATACAGTTTTAGAGGATAATAATCATATTTGCGCAGTTTTGCGCACAGTGGCTTTTAATCTAATCGTCACATTAACTGGATCCTAATAGACATCCGACTAATTTGCAAAGTAATATGTGACTTTCGCATCTAGGTTATTCGGAAGCAGGCTGAAACGAAAATTGCCCGCCGACTTGGCAGAACAGAATCCCTCAGCTTTTCTTCTACAGATGTCCTTACTTTCAGTAAGGAAATCCAACGACAAATATACTTTAGAATTGCTAAGGAAATGTATGCAAGATGAAAACGGTCCCAGCTATTTAAGAAGAAAAAGGTCTTTGTCTGATGCAGTTCCGCTTTTGCCACAATGTAAGGGATGTTTTTCAATCCTCTTATTCCTCTTATCCTCTTATTTCATGCACATTTTTTTAATAAGGGATCGCAACAAAATAAAACGTAATCATTACCAAAAGGAGTTGTGGAGCTTTTATAGGCATCCGAACTTTATACTTGTGATAAAAACAACAATGATTCTACAAGTGATGACAGTTGTGAGAACGATGAATCACAATATAATTTTTTTTCATACTCAGTAGAAGTAGATTTTTCATAATTTTGAAATAATTGATTTATTTTGTAATATATTATAGTATAATAAATTTAAATAATGTTTTGTGTTAAATTTTTAGTAGCAGCTCATTAAAAATTAAATCGAAGAACCTAATATTAAAAAATTAATAATCAAAAATTTTTTCTTATTTGGGCGGCATTAGTGGGCGTGGCCCGATCTGCTTTAAATTTTAAACAGTTACTACAGACACTTTTACTTAGTACTGTACAAAGTTTCAAGTCTCTACCTTTAGGATAAGACTTTATTTAAAAATTAGGCTCTCTGTCCAGTGTGCAACGGCGGAAAATATATGAGTTTTGTCGAGTTTCATTTGATGCTTTTTAATGATGATGGCGTTATCGTATTTTCGGAAAACGAGTCGGATGTCGACTGGATTTTAAAAAGCTTTTTCGACGCAAACATGTGTATCGTCACGAGAAGTCAACATATTTTTATAGAAAGTGTCGAGTTTCCCAGCTCTATAGTGATTAAAGACGGTGAGAAGTCAGACCCGGAGATCGCCAGCATCTCACGTTCTCGGTATCGGAGACCAATCCCAATGCAAAAATAAATCGCGAGAGTGCGCTTTGATTAAACAGGCAGGGCAATCGCGCTAAGTCAAAATCTGACGCGAATATGATTCACAGTGAATTGTCCGTCTGATACAATCTTATCGACGGAGTAGTCTTTACACTGCTTCTGGAATCACATTGTATTAGAGGAAGCACGTAAAAACGAATTCCACACATTTCGGTGAAAAATTCGCAATATTATCAATTTTTCCAATAGGGACGTCCTTATTGAAACAGTAAACGCCGTCATTAACCCTAACATGGTTAATGCATTTTACTGTACTTTGGCTTTGTCTAGTTTCTAGCATGATAAGGTTTTTTCCAATTTCAAAGTTATGCTAATTCAAAAACCTTGTAGCTGTTGTGTTCGACATCAGTGATAGACGAAAAATCATTACTAAAGAACAAAATCGAGCGTTCGATTTGCACAAAAGCAAATTACGACAGATACCCCAAAAAACAGGAACTCGCGCCAGCTCGGAAGGCGCCAGCCGCCTCACAAATTGGAGAAATGTTATATATTAGCAGTTTCTCCACAGACAAAAAATTCGTTCCTACTTGCGTGGACAAATGCTCAAAGTTTGCGGTGATTCGGGATATCGCGTACAATAAGAGGCACGAGACCACCTCTACCGGTGTTATTATGTATTTAATCAGAGACCATTGCCGCAGAGACCCTGCGCCGCCCCTTCATGGCACGTATAATGGCCAGGTATAACGCTTACACTGCACCCTGCTAAATCTAAATTTTTGAATAACAAGTACGTCTCCCTGATTAAAAATATATTTATTTTATGCGGTCGGAAATGTTTTTTTGGCCTTTAACAAACATTTGCCTTAAACAAAGCTGGTCGATGCCAATGCACCTGAGAGATCGCTCGTCTAGCCAAGCGAACTCATATATTTGTCTGCCTGAATATTGCATGCAACAGTGGCGTATACAAGATTTTTTTTTCTTGGGCGAAGTAAAAATATATCTTTTTTATTTGTTATATTTGTTTTATTTCACGCTGCTTTGTAGCATTTCGTTGAACGGTGTTAATAAATAACTGAATCCAAAATAAATCTTTAAATATTACAATTTATCCCAGTAAAAAAAACATAGGAATGAAACTATAATTTAGGGTACTGTCTTGCATGATATTTATGTAGAGATCTCGATCGCCGCAAGAAAACTAAAAATTTGTTTTCAGCCAAAGCCAATGCAGTGCCTAAATACACATATATATTTATACACACTCATATACAAATGCCTTGACCGCATTCGTTAAGTCAACTTAAGAGCAAGTCTTTTTTATGCTCTCCATGTTGTGAGACCGCAAGGCACGCAAGGCGTTTGTTAGCACACCATGTTTTGTTAAACTGCCATCCAACTGAACTACGCTATCTGATTTCACAAAGAAAATTCCTAACTTCTATTGTCAGTTGCTTAGGTTCGCCTACTAGTGGGTGTGTAGCAACAAAAAGTCCTTTATATCTATTATTCCGTAGTGTTGTCATATTATACCCTAACTCGAATTACAACGCAGAGTGAATATCTATATCCCCTTGGGACAAGCTAGACCGACCATTAACTAAGAGATACCCTGAACTCTGCGATCTGTTTTAAAGACAACCAGTTCGCATTGATACCTACATATAAACAATTCAGAAAAACACACACATACAGATGCACGCCGCACAAACATTACTCAATAGTTGCGCTTGCTCCCTTTATAGAAATCTAATCCTTGTTTTCTTTTAAACTAAATGTATGATCTTAATGAAATTTTTAGGACATATTAACAGTGTTTAAATGTATGTAGAAATTTACATCTTTAGTATGTCTGTAGTATTTAATCTGCGATTTTTATAGATTTATCGGTATTGGGGGCCATTGGGTCCTATAAGCCATAGCGACGAATTGAGCTCATTAACTGAACAACCTCTTGACACAAAATCAGCTGGATTGTAATGGGTCGGCACATGCCGCAGTTAATGTCTTAAATGTCTGCAACCCTGTTTACAATATAATACAATACACTTGCAATGGGTGTTTCCGAAGCCAATGAAGAACCACCTCAGAGTGAAACACAAGGCTACCTGTTCGATTGGAAAATCGACTATGCTTCGACCTTCTTTCCTTCTGACCGTCTGTCCTTGATAACGCCCCAGCGTCCTCGTTCTCGCCCTAAAATATCGGAAATTCCTATATCTTACGATATGTTGTGGAAGAGAACGCCGGGATACGAGATATTTGCCGTCTATTCTCTTTATTTATTTATATTATTTATTTATTTATTCTCTTCTATTTATCAAAAAACCGTCGAGCGATTTGGCAGGCAATACAAAATTCAAAATGGATAAGCTTCATAATATATATATTCCTAATTAAAATATGATAATATAGACTATTAACCATTATAAAAACCTATTTTATATACATACCTGTCGAATAGGTTGCCGATTTTGGTAGGTTTACTACATCACGTCGAAATGTCGATAAATTTTGCGTAAACCTAAAAGTTATAAAGAAACCAACAATTAATACATGTGAGCCTAATTTGCATTGTTAACGACTAATATATAACACCATACGCTAAGAAACGTAAGGACAAAAAATGTAAGTTTCTGTTCGCATGATGTATAAAAACATACATTCTTAGACGCATATAAAACAAAAAAAAAGAAAAGACAATAAAACTAGTAAATTGCATAGAACCATTTTATAATATTATTAAAGCGTTTAATTATTTATGCATAAATGCCATTAATTAAATGCGCGCTCAGTGTTAAGTGTTTAATTCTAATACTCTCTGGCGACGGCGGCTCTGGCTAGCTTTGCTCATCGTAACCAAAATTACACTTCATTAGCTTAAATTTGGATATGAATAAAGCGAAACGCCATGCCCTTCAAAAAATTCTCTGAACGTTCTTAGTGAGTTCAGTTGCATTTGTCAATGCAAATAATTAAACCAAAGCAAACTGTATCCATAAATACAGAAATTGGCGCCCAGCAAAAAAGCCCACAAATGGGATTTGTGTAAAGTTAATAACGCGCAATAATAACAAGTGAGATTGCTCTAGTCGGGACCGCCCGACTAGAAGATACCCTGAACCCAGAAATGAACACATACACACAAACTCTCGGCAGTTGATGAGTATTGAGCCTGTTAAAAATAAAAAATAAAATTTACTAATAATTACCAACAAAAAAATAAATACTCCACAAGCGGGAGTTGAACTCGGTACCTCCGTGATAAGATGCACAACTCTTACCAACTGCACCACAATACCGCATTTTTCGCGAATGATATAACATTATTTAAAGTCGCAAAAAGTCAAGGAAAACGAAAATTTTGCACTTGTCATTAAAACGATACAAATTAATAATAATTATATTTATGAATAACGAAAAAATAAAAGAATTCAACATTACTCTACCATACCAGCGCTGAATTCGAACCCAGTCCTCCGCGTTATGAGGCACAACTCTTACCCACTGGACCACGCTCTTACTTCACTTCGTTGTGCTAAAACTCAATTTAACCGTTGCAAAAAAAAATTCCTAGAAAAACGCAAGACAAATTTTGCATATGCATATGTATGCGTGCACATGTACACAGAAATGGCCAAGCAGCTGCGCTTTGCCCCCACTACTGAAAATAGATTCTTGGTTTGCTCGTAAACTAAATGTACGATCGTTATGAAATTTTCAGGACTTATTCAGATCATCGAAATGTATCTACAAACCAATTTGCACGTGTGTAGTATTTGATTTACTTTGTTTTTTTGGTTTTATCAATATTGTGGGCGATTGGAGGGAGGTATCCAAAATCTGGTATTCAAATCAGAGACCATTAAGTCCCTGCTATTAAAAGGTTATAGTGTAAGCGTGGTAAACGCGCCGCCCCTTCACAGCACGTTTACTGGGCAAGTTGAACGCTTTAACTGCAACCCGCTGGAAATAGCTAGGTGCTTAAAGCTTAAAAGTATAGGTATACAGTACAGGGTATAGTTGACATGGTCGGCTTTATCCTGGATGCCCCTATCGCATTTAACAGCTCAGTACACTCAGTTGTCGAGAGAAGACCTGGGGACATTTTGCATAGCTCATTTCCGGAATACACCCGCGAGAATAAAGGTAAATAGAGGGGTCCCAAACTAAGCAGAACGCCAGGGTTAACCAAACTCCTGGTAAAGACAAACCGTAAATTAGGCAAGAAGCTGTCACCTTTGTGTATTCAAAAATAGTTTGAAGCAGACTAAGGGATAACTGTCGTTTTTGAAGGACCATCCTCCACAAGAACAACCTCCGTAGATGTTGAAAAAAGAGAAAAACAATTTTTCATTACCTTTAGTAACATTAGTTTGAACATTTTAGGATTACGTTTATCACGCTGACTGCATACGACGGGGACATCTTACTATGGTACAGTTACGGGTACTTATGTACCACTACTAACCTTACTGACTAGAAGACAATTACTTAAGCGACTACGAAACTGAAAGGACTATTTTCATATTTCTATATGAGATATTTCTAGAAGTTAATACTGGATGTGCACCATCGTAGGGGAAGTAGCCTTGACTTCTTGGAAGCAGCCCTTAATAGTGTAGTCGGCACTCCGGACACAAACAACTTTACGAAAGTTGAACTGACGCAGTCCTAGCTGGTCACTGCAATTCTAAATTCTGAATTTCTTAAGTAGAAGAAAAGATTAACCAGCTGCCCAATACTAAATACTCAAATCCTCATAAGGTAAAGAGACCGACAGAGGCCACCTATTTGAGACTCCAAGCACAAGCAACGGAATGATGATAAAAGAAATAGGGACCCTTACTTTTCTGACCTATCGTTCAAAAAAAGCTAGTGAAATGCGGATGTATCATAACTATGTTGTCAACCACGAGGGTCACCGACACCACTCTGACGCGCCAGAGTTGCACTTTTGAGGACAAAAGAATATTTCATTAGTTCCCACATCTTTACACTTGCAAGGCGTCTTCTTTCTTTTGCGCTTCGTTACTTGCACAACGACAACAACAACAACGTCACTCAGCACTCACAAATCAAACGGCATGTTATAAAATATGCTTTTGGGAAAATGAAGACCTGAGCTAAGCCGACGTCGCTGTGTACGAGATTTCTTAGTTAAATGTTATTTGGTCTGGGGTTATTCTTATACTCTCAAACATTTTAATCTCTTAGATCGTAATAAATGAGTTGGAACGCAGCTTGAGCTTGCAAATTGTTGCTAACACTTTTTGCTAGATTTGCTTAGTGCTAATACAGACCTAATTTAACTTTTGATAATCTCAGTGACCGTGGCACAAAAATCTGAACACTTTGTCTGAAGCGGATAACTATATTAATATATATCCAAAGTGCTTTTTTACCCATTTTTAATTAGTTCAGGGTATAATGTATAATACAGATGCATACGGAAAACAAGAACCATTGGTTTAAATATTTCCCCTTAAAATATTATACTAAATATTCAGTACTGATTCCTTACTTTTCCTTATTTTTACTAGATACATTGCGCTCTATACCAAGCATCAGATCTTCAAACCATTGGGCCATTGTCTGCTGTTTTTCCACGGGTTGTCCACGTATAATGCTTTCCTTCAAGGACCTTGAATATAAATATTTAAAGCCATATGTTTGTATACAAAAAAATATTGCTTTACCGATAATAGTCCTCATAGAGTAGTATAAGTACCAGCAACGGACGGGACATAGACCATTGGTTTCGACAATCTTCAGCCAGTACATTGTTTAGTAAGGAGGACATCATGCTCTGTAGTAATTCTGAATTTAATTCAACTACCTGTAAACGGTAAAGCCAGGCTGATTTAGAATCATAAATTGAAAAAGGTGACAATACAAACTTATAAAATGTCCGACAGCAGTCGAATGCAACAGACTATGAGATATTCTGTCTACAGAATAACAACGGTTATAAAAACAAGTAAGAACGTTGGGGGATTCTAGTTGGCGGGGCCGCGATAACGGTGTCGCAATCTTTGCGAAGGTGACCATCAATCTTGGTAACTATATCTTTTAAGTTTTGTGAAACATACTCATGTTATTGATTAAACATGTCAGGAATGTCGTTTTTCGCGGTTATGGGGACGGGAGCGGGCGTAGCCAGCATAGCAAGGTTGCAATGTTTGGTAGTCACCAGCATATCAAATGTTGTGACTCTAACTTTAAAACTATAAAAATATTCATCTTTTATTGACTATCACAGTGGGCGAACTCTAAAATCCTAACATTTTATCTAACAGGAGAAAATCAATAGTGGCTATAAAAAATTGCATTCATCCGTACAGAAGGACGCATTAACAGCTAAAGTAAGCTATGAAAAAGGATTGCAACAAATTTAATAACATTCACACGATAGAAGATGCAATGGGAAATATTAAGTCATTTACACTTTAAGTAAACAGAAGTGGTGTTTTGCTCGCTTTCGGAAACTTTTATATTTTCCTGAAACAGACAGCATTTTGATAATTTTCTGTTAAATTATTTAGACTGTTTTTGGGCACTGTTTGCTTCTTACCGTGTTCATGTCGCCAATGCACGCTATGTTTAAATAATTCTTTAATTTTGTGAACCGTTATGCAATTTTTCATTTCTTTTCATATGCTCTTAATGTGTTACCGTGCTAACGTGAAATGAATGTTTTGCAGTCTCGGTTTGTAGCTGAGCTCCCTCACGCTATATATTTGTTATACATAAGCCTTTACCTTTATATCTCCTCTCATTTGATGTTTTCACTCTTAATTACACATTCATCATTCATCAGTTGTAAAACTCGTAGATTCTGCCAGGACTAGGACTAGGACTAGACTGGATTTTAAATGCAATCGTCGGTTTCAACAAACCTAATTATATGAATACTCAATTCAATGGTTTGAAACTATTGATTGAGTCTTCAGGTAGAAGTCTACTCCGGTTGCCAAGCGCTTTTCACCTTCTGAATAAAATGTTAATGATCGGAAACAGAAATATCAGACGTTTACTCCGATTCGTCCGCCCTTGTAACACATGTGTGGGCATTTTTAAAGAAAAAGTGGAAAAAATGAAAATATCCAGTCTTCAGATGTGAAAACGGACATCCTAAAAAAATAGATTAAAATACCTGAGTTTTTTGACATAGAAACCTTATATATTTATGCCATGGCGATATAATAAATACATAAATAAATAAATACATAAATAAATTTACCAATTAGAGAAATTACTCTTTTTGTAATTGCAATTTAAAGTCAGATTTCCTAATTTGACCATTGTGCTGCATTTGTCTAGCAATGTAGTACGCATGATTGACGCTCTTTTAAGACATCATGACCCTTTTCACCTTCCCCTGGATGTGGCCATTGCATTTTTTATTTCTGTACCAAGTGCGATACCAAAACCTATATGTCGTATCCATTGTTTTTGTAAGGCTGATTTTGTTAAGTTTAATGATCTTCTTTAGTGTATCGACTGTTCGCAACTGTAAAATTGTGAATAACAAATCAGAAAATCCTGGGGATTTCCCCCGGCTGTTCATAAATTATTTACTTGCGAAATCGACTCCTCCGAATAGATAAGCTATTTGAATTTCTGTGTTCCAACTAGACTAAACTTTTAAACCTTTATTACTAAAGATTTGCGTAACTTACTATGCCCTGCATAGGACGATGTTTTTCATTTTTAATGATATTCATAAACAACACAGATTAAAAAAGTCCGTAGTCCTTATGTCCCATATTAAGTTTTCTCACCTAAATTACTTATCATGTAGATTGTACTGTTCTATAAGACTCCGCACCTCAGTCGGTTGGGCGGTTGGCTGCACATACCTTCGGGATTCGTTAATTTTTCTGTGGAGCAGTTTCTATAACAGCAACAATATCAAACGACAAGACAATATAAAATTGGCAGACTAGTCAGAAACAAAATAAAAAAAATCCAACATCATTACAAACAAGATCACCCTTTTCGGGAGTGCCGGACTAGGAGATACCCTGATCGCAGCTGTGAGCTGTCATTACTCCTTTGCTCTTATACATACATGCACAACATGGCGCACACACACACGGTGCCAGCTGCGCATATTAGTCAGCTGCTCCGCTTGGCCTCCATAATAGAAGCAAAATTTTTAAATAACTTCCATTCTATATATTAAAGACAGATAGATAGATGGACAGGATTAAATCGATTTAGCTAGTAATGCTGACTATAAATATACATCATGTGGTTGTTAAAATTTTCTGTGTATTTTTCAATCAAAATACTTCTCTATGATATAAACAACTTAAAGTTAAGGACCACTGTTTAGTTTGGATTCTAGTGTGTTGACTTACAAGACCCTTACCGATTTTCTTGATAACTTCCGTTGTGTCATGTCAATGCTATTCCATATTCATACGTAAAATGCTTGATTTTATTTTCTTTTTTCCGTACTGAGACCATATAATTGAAGATACGTATCACCGCACTTTAGAGGTGTGTATATTTTAACCTATATTTAAGCTTAAAATCTCGAAAAAGTATCTTAACCAAACATATATGAAGTCATTATACAAAAAGTTGTGACCCTTCGAATGCTTATTTAAGCATTGAAAACAAGTGATTGCAAGAGTTGATGTTAGCAATCTTTATATCTAATGCAATTCACCACCCACTAAAAGATTGAAACTGGAGATCAGCGAACTCAAAGTTTCACCGAGGAAAAATGTTTTTAAAAATATAATTGATGGCTTCAAAACAATAGGCAATAAAGATATTAAATCCGGTGAACATAATATACAAACTTAGAACGTTTTAGTTTGAAGTAATCAACACCGAATTACCCGTTCACAGTGTAGTTTATACATACAATTAAAATTTAAAAAAATAATATTATTTACACTAGGTAACAGCTAAATTGTCACATTCACCAAACCTACTTATTTTGATAAAGATGGAGGCCCATATGAAGAAAATCCACATTAAAAATTTTCACATGACAGAAGTCTACTTTAAAATATTTTTAAAATCTAGTACTTTTAAAAAACTTTATTCAGAGGTGAGCCTAAATTTTTTCATTATTCCACAAATTGGTAACCGATTTTAAAAAACTTCACAGTTTTTGAAAGCTAATGAATATATCTAAAAGTTAATCACACTCACTTTTCAATTTCAATCTTTGTTTTTGCAACTGTATATTTTTGATTTAATTTGATTTATATTGCTCACGAAGTGAAAATGTGTTTAATGTGGTGTCATAATGTGGTATCATAATCATAATGGTGAATGCTACAAAATAAAAGTTCAGTGTTGTTAACTAGGTGTATCAACCAAAATGGAAGCAAGTAAGAACGTTTCAGATAAGCTTTGGGGACTGCGTTATGCTTGTTCACTGTTTTAATTATTGTTGTTATTTTGAAAATTTCGTGAACAAGTATGAAGAGAATAACATTGTCCGCAAATGTAACAGAATGAACTTACATGTATAGAATGTTCATCGCCAATGTGAAGACAAAGAAATCCTTACCGAAAGGTTTCAATGTATTTATAAAACATTCTACGGAATTAAACTTAAAGATAGAAAAAAATATTGTGCACCAAAAAACAATAATGTTCATGCCAAGCAGATTTATAAAAAAAACCAAACAAGAAGAAAGTATCACATTACAGTTTAGCGATGAACACGGATAATGATTTTACAAACAATTAAATGATAAAAGTTATACAAAAATTTTGTTTTGTTACGAAGAGTAATCGACCATTTGAAATAATTTTATCCTCGTGTGGTATATACCGACAGCTTTCTAACCCTTGTTGTCGCTGAAATCGATCCATTGATACAGAAGAACGGACAGACAGACTAACGGACATGTGTAAATCGACTAGCCTAAAGATGCTGACTAAGAATATATATACATTATGGGGTCGCAGATGCTTACTTTTGCCTGTTACTTAGATTGGAACAAAACCAATTTACCAATTTACCAATTTTTACCCATTTTCAATAGATATTATATATTGATAGTATAAAAAAACATAAAGCGTAATACTTGCTTGCATTGTAACAACTTGAAACATTTACGGTAAATATACATAATTATAATTTGTGGAGGCAAGAGTGATTGAATTTTAGAAAAACTTTCACTCTATAAATTTGGAAGATATAGATTTAAACATTTGTCAGCTTTAAGGGGACGAGCTCAAAATATTTGACTTGATTTTTAAAAAATCGGAACACGTATTCTTTCACCATACACGAGTATGTAGAATCAAGTTTCTAGATTCAACTGTGATTGCTGATGAAGGGCGAAGGGGTTTTACTTACGCAGTTTTAGAGCTAGAGTCAACGAATTTAGCAGAAAGTATTCTGCCTTTCCAGACCGAGTTGAAAATTTCCGCCACGCTGACTCCTGCTCCCACAAATCTCAACAATTTTTTTAGATTATAAATATGAAGAACATTGTTTACTTTTAAAGCTGTTATTATACTGTAAACGACAAAAATGTAATTGATAACGCCTAGCTGCAACGTTTTTATTTTTTGTTGTTTACAGGCACACCCAGCTTGACGTAAGGTGTGGAAGTGCACGCTGAAATCTTATGGAAACACCATTTCAAATTCTTTGACAAACTTTTGACGCTAACACAGAACACTTCCTAATGAAAAATGCTGTTACGACAGAGCATCAGAAATACAGACCTTAAGAAATTGTGAGTTTTCACGCGTCAAACTTCGTAGCTTCTTATTTGGAAATGTTGAAACTGAAAAAAATATTTAAAATTGTAAAACAATAAAGATATAGTGTGGTAATCTTTACTTTTCAATTGTAGCTGCTTAAAGATGTAGGAAACAATGCTGTCCAGAATAGTGCAGCAGCTAATGTAAATAGCAGAATCTATAATATAGAAAAGTTAATCTCAGTACAAATATGTTAGGCAAATTATTTATACCTAGTGCGGCAAGACCCTTTATCAGACTTTCCAAAATATAGACAAAAGCGCGTGGCTCTAATGCAGCAAGATATGTTACATGATCTTGAGATAGACAGTTTAATAAATTGTAATATGCGGATGCCAATTTTGGGTATTCCTATTGTTTTGAATTTATATAGAGTTATTAATTTATTTTACATGTTGTATTTTCATCAAACTTACCAATAAATCACTCTGTCGTATAGAAAGAATAAGCTTAGCGATAATATCAAGAACATTGTGTAATGTATCATCACCGTATAATTTAAACACACCACAGTTGACATAGTTCCCCCCAAGCGCATTTTTCAATATCAAAAAACATATTGATATTCCTTTTAATTTCATTGGGTAAAGTTGTTCAGTTGATACCTCTAAATGAAGTATACGATTACCATATATGCAAATAAGTTTAGATGCCTCGCGAAACAGTAAAATACCCATAGGACTGGATACATTTCCTGCTAAACGCTGTGTGCGGCAGTGCACTAACTCAGCAAACAACTTTAAAACGGGAGTGGTTATAGCAGGCTCATGCGCCCACAGTTCCACCGCACGAAGCAATATTGGTAGGTAATCAGTGTAATACCTAAAACAATAAAACGTTGAAAGCTTAAATTTAATAAATAAATTAATTTTAATTTATGGATTTTATACGCACAACCACTCGAAAAGCATAGTATACTGGATACGAGCATTAAGCGGCAATGCAAGCCCACGCAGGTCTCGAGCTAAGCCAATAATCGCTTTCTTGACCTCATCATTAGGAAAACACTTTGTGTCCATTAGCACGTTTCCAAGTGATTCAAACTGATCTAAAAAAAAACATAGTTTTATATATTCTTAGTGGCTTATCTTTTGAAGCTACTCACTTGTAAGTGGTGTCAAAAAAGTGTAGAAACGCTCTTCGTCCTCTCCCAAATCAAACATTAATAAACGACTTAATGAAGTGTAAAACATGGTCCGACAACGCATTTCATTTAGAGATGAGCTGGTTCCAAGAAAAGGAAAATGTTCGCTTGTATGATGTGTTAACATAAACTGTACTTCCTCTAAGCGCGCTAACTTGCGCACTGAATTAAAGTGCACAGAAAGATCGGATAGTAGCATTAAAGTTTTTGTTATTATTTGCTCAGAACGGCCCCAGAACTTCAGGTTAGTTATACTGCAAAAATAAAAACTTGTTACTGATACGAAACATTAACAAAAATGATAATACATACATTTTACGGTTAATAAAACTTAGCAACATTTGCTCATCATTTAGGCCAAAAACTTCGTTAAGCCGTTTATAAACAGTTGCCTTTTGTGCCTGGTCACTGCTATGCATCTTGCGAACCTGGTCTAAGAAACTCAGAATGGCCAGCTCTAGCTTTTCACACCCAGTCTGAGGTAAGCGTGAGTCAGTTAAACTCATTAGTTGCAGTACACGAATAACAAGCTCTGCATCCATATTGTCATGTTCGTCACTGGTTGTCACAGAAAGTCTCCCCACAATGGCCGAGCCAATTATGTATACCAACCAAGTTAATTGCAACTCATGGACATTAACATCTACAGGGTTCGCATTGGGCGTCTGTATAAGATTTTCGTACTCACGTGCCTTTTGATCAAAATGCTGTACCAGAAGGTTACAAGTCTTGTTGTACTCACAACGCTCAATTACCGATAATTGTTCAAGCTGTTGTTGTACCATACAAAGATCATCTAAAGGATCCTCCATATTATCACGAACAATTAATGGAACAGCATCTAGACGGGACTCGATGTACGCTTTAATTACTTCTGGTGTATATGTACCAAGTAAATGCGGATCCGGTGACTTGACGTACGGTACTGATGCAACCATTCGTTGCCAAAGTGTAAGTAAATAGTGCACACTATTTGGAGCAAAGAGCCACATCTGCGGATGTGAACAATGATCCTTTTTTTTTACCTTGTGACCCAAAATATACTCACATGTAGAGATTGTACCGTAAACTTTGCTATAAGTTCTATGGCTTCAGGGTAACAAGGAACGGCTATGAGTTCACCCAGTTGATAATTGGATTTCAGACGCGCAAGCAAGCGACAGAATTCATGATAATTATCTGGATCGCTAAGACCCTGAAGTAAAATTAAATTTTTATTAAGAAATTTAATTAAAACTTTAAATATATCAATTAACTACTCACATGCAAGTTTGTGAGTATATTTTTAACACCTTCAACTAAATTGCTAAGAAATTTTGTTCGCTCTGAGTTACTAAAAAGTGATCGACGTACAGATGTCATTTGTACAAGGCACGACAGTGAGTAACTGGCTAAGCCATTTGGTAAAATTTGATATAAGTCAAAGAATAACTTTAAGGTATTAGAATCAAGAAATGCAGGACGCCAAGCTGTTGGTATCTGTAAGTATCAGGATTATTTTTTATTATTAAATTTATTATTAATAAAAGAGGAATGTACCTGAACATTGTTCATATCATCGGCCGATTCATCCGTGGAACTACCAATAAAGTCAAAGCTTAGACAATTCTTTGTAAGCCGTAAAACCTGAGATATTAATCTGTAAAAGAAGCGAAATATATAAACAGAAATAATGATTTATATATATATGTTTCATAATCGATACAATGGATATATTTTAAACGCATTTAAATATATATATATATATAACATAAAACTAATTTAATTACTTATCGTATATAAAATACTAGTCAAAACAAAACTACCAAATTATTATTATAAAATACTAGACTTTCAAACTTACTGAAATGTCAGTCTACTACACTATACTACACATATAGCGTCAGGGTATAGTTTGGGGTTTCACAAGCATATATTGTTTAAATGCAAAAGGAAATCACAAAATTAAAGACGGAAAACTCAAATACAATGCCTATGTCTTTTCACACCAAAGGAAGATGGGATGGAAATCATTCGAGTAAGTGGTAGGCTGGCAAAATCCGAACTATATGACTTCAAATAAAATTGCATATTGAATTTAAATTCAATTGCAACTGGACGACAGTACGGAGCTTTAACGAAGGCTTGCCATCTGAAAATTGTTTCAGATTTGGGCACTATTGCTTGAGTAAGCGGTCTCGCGAGCCCGCGAGTAAGCGGTCTCTTCCAAAAAAGAAGACGAGCCTAGAGTCAGTCATTAGCAATCAGTCATTAACAGAAGCGATCAAAGCGGCAAAATAACTGCTGAGCAGTGTTTGGCAGTATAGGCAAAAGTGTTGGAAACTATGTTCAAACGGATTCTAGATTCTAGATGCCGCACGCACCACTTGCACATGATTCTGGAAATCAACACGGAGGACGATGATGTGCTTCACTCGGGATGTAATTTTAGTTACTTAAAATACAATATTAATAGAAATAGGCATTATCTAGTCAGCCTTGCAGCTAAAAGCCCTCCAGTTGAACTTTCATGAAAGCAAGCTCGAGTCCGCACAACGCATTCTAGCCCTCGAAGAAAATCCCGCCGATATGGCTTTAGTTCATAAGCCTTGGTGGGCAGCGGGCATAAATGTCCCTCCCTTCGAACTAAAGAGACTAATCAATGAGACAAAGTTCAGAAAACATCAGAACGGACGCCAATGTTAACGATACAGTGACGGACAGTCCTCACATCATCGACAGAAGTAAATCACTCATACTATTTGTAATGCTATCTGTATTAACATTTGCAGATTTCAGTGAAGAGCCCATTCTACATCATCAAATATTTTAGACTTAACACTCCCAGTAGGGATCAGTACGCAAGTAGTGAATCGGAGGGTTATTGAGCGATCCTCCTTCTCAGATCGCAAGTACCTCCAATTAAATGTAAAATTCAAAAAAATTCCTCCCAAATCGTATTCAGACATCCCTGGAACACACGCTGGTTGAAATTGAGAAGATAATACAAAGAGCACCAAAAATAATATTAATGGAGGATAAAGAGCAGAGTTTAGCGACACTCAAACGACACTTACTACAACCTATAACCTACTACACATATTATGCATCTCAACCCACATTGGAAAGCGGATGAAAATCAAATGGAACGAACATAAAATTCAACTCTGCAGTTAAAAGAAATAAGTTCGGAATAAAAGCGGAACTTATGGAGCCTTCTGCTGTGGCATAGTGGTCAGCGAAACAAGGAAACTCCAGAAGCTGCTGTTAAGAGAATTACAGCGAAGCATATACATGCGCTTTTCTGGACACGGACTTCCCTGGCTGCTCAAAAGTCTCTGAAGCTATCATATTTCGTATAACAACGGATTCTGTGAAACCCGCAGATATAATCTCCCCTAAAAAACCAGTCTCGTTCGTGGAACTTTTCCAAGTATGTTACAGCACACTGACGCATGCCTGACGCATGCATGACGCATGGAACGTCGTGAATGCCCAGGTACTTAATATTTCGAGGAAAACACCATAAGATCGGTGTCTATACGGAAGGCATATTAATCCGTCTATCAACTCAGAATTTTATCAAGGACTACACTCATTACCTTTACCAAGAAATACAAGACACTGTTGCGGGTACCGCTAAAGGTAAACGGTGTACCGCTGACACCAATGAATAATATAAAATATCATGTAGTGGGTCTCGACAGCAAACTGACTTGTTGACTGAATTTAGAAAAAAGGGTGAAAAGGCAAAAGTCGCTTTTTGTGCATGACAAAAGATGCTGAACAGTGCATGCAGTCGGTCGGTGCACCGGTATACTGTGCAGAGCTAAAAGTCAGGCTAAGGGAGAAACTGCTCGATTACGTTTTGGCGTATATTGTCGTGATACGAAAAGCAAAAGAAGTAGCTCAAGCACTACACCAAATATATTTGGAGAACAATGTCCCGTCCCCAGGTAAACAGAAAAACACAGTTGGATGCTAAATCTCCAGAATGATGTGAAATATGCGTAATTAAAAACCCACCCACAGCATTCTGCAGCAATTAGGACGAGAATAAAGAATAATGCTAGCAGTACATACTTCTGAAGCATTCAAGCGGCTTAATCAAATCGAATTTGACATGGGCCTCCGCCAACGGCAACTGGATCTCATAAGCACTGCAATTTTTAAAATAATTCTGCGAATTTAAATTCTCCCATAAGATTGACAAATTCTTCACAAAACTCTTACTAAGCAGTTGACTGCAAATTTAACAAGACCTTTCATTACTCCGGTACACTGTTGCTTCAGTGGTATTCTACGTCTACTGAACTGCTTAAAGATTTAGAGCCTTGTCACTACAATGAGGATTGGCTGTCAGTATCAGTCACTAAACGTATTGAATTTAAGCCAGCCTTGCCCCTGACGAGCGTATATTGCTCCGACGTAAGCTCTGTCTAAAAAACACAAACAGTTTAAACATATTTAACTTGGCTGTAACTGATTTTATAGATGGTCCGATTATTAAGCCATCGAGCTGCACAATTTGGTGGTAGCTTGTCGACCCATTCGTGATTATTTTTGGATGAAGATTTTACTCAAATTAAGTATTAGTCTAAAAGTTCTGACATAGCAAATCGCTGCATTTCTGAAAAAAAAATTTTATATAAACACTTTAATTTATGTTCCTGATTCAAACAGAATATTCTCAAAATCTTTATAAGTTCAGTACCAAGGAAGCTCTTGGCCATTGCTCCGCCATTTGTACGGCCCGAGCATTCCATTTCCTAGGAAAACGGACACTTCACTCTTCGCTGCTTAGATATCGCGTCGGTTTTGCAAAGCCTTTCGTCCATATAGAAATTCAGATTCAGATTCAGAGCGTCGCGAGTTAACAAGATCTTATCAGTATGTATCTTCGTAAAATACAACAAACAACGCACTTCTAAACCTAGCGGAACGCGATCCACGCTTAAACGTTTTCTGCCTTTCTGTCTATAATTTTTGTCGTTATTAGTTGAAGCGAAACATAGTCAATTTTTTGAATAAGTCTGCGTGCAAAATTGACACAATACCATTACTAGGCTTACAAGATGCATCAAATGTGACCCGTAACTTGTTCGCTAAACCTGCCTGCCGAATTATCGGATCGGCATAAGGTACTTACTTCATGCACATCAGTTGATTCTACTATTATCACACTAACTCCCTAACTGTCAATATTCCTCAATGAGTTCTTTATATTTCTGTTTTAGAGCATGATTGCGCTTCAACCTTTTCCTAAGTTGAAGAATTGGGCTTATGTAATTGTATGTGGGTTCGAATCCGTAGCACATAAGAGCCACTTTTGAAGTATCTGCAATTTAGCTTCTAGTTTAATTTGACCTGCAACACTTGCACCTTTAAGCAGGCATTTGCGCCACCGCATTTGTTAATTGCTTATTGTGCGAGAATATAATGCATGCGAATGGTGCAGGCCTCACTGGCCATGATAGCGATAATATATTCGCTATAATTTCGCTAAAATGTACATTTCTATAAGAAATCGATTTTTAAACACTCGAGTATCTTCGAACCGAGCATCTAATTGGTTAGCAACTACACATTTGAGCCTCCTCCTAATTGCCGGTTATAATCTCAATTTTTAAGGTTCACTCTTCTTTACCACCTAAATTTGGCCAACCTCAATATTTGGCGTATCTTCAATCTTATCTTAATCACCACCTCCAAGTGATTATCCGAAAATGACCCCCCTGTTCATAGATCCAATTGTTGATCTGACTGTTATCAAAAATTTTTATATTTTTCTATTGCACGAGCAATTCCTGGTCACAGAGGTAGGCCCATGGCGGAATTTAATCCAGACCGCAGGTAGGTCAGTTCAGAAGCGATTTCTGTTCTTTGCCTTACGTAGTTTAAACTCGGATCTCAAATTTTCATTTCTCATCGACCTCTAAACTTTTACTTCATTGCTTTAAGAATACTTTTGAAAATGTTGTTTATAATTTAAAGTGGATTTAAATTTATTAATATCTTTTATGTAATAACGCCTTCCTATTTTGATGTGGGACCTAATAACTCCACTGCCAACATTTAGTTGTGATCACGGACACATAGTGTGCCACTAAAGTGAAGGTACACCAGTACAATTTTTATAATAATAGCTTTATAGTTAATGTTCTTTAACGAAAATAAAAATTTTAAACGAATTATTGTTAATCCATTATTTAAGAGTAAGATACAACAAAAATCTATTTATTTCAATAAGCAATTTACTTAATATTTAATTTGTAACACAAACATAACAGATTTGGTCTCCACAAAAGTCTTGGTACATTTTGAGACAGTTAGGTATTTACGCGAATTGTTTGCTTTTGAGAACAGATTTGCAATGAGATTTTTCTTGAATCCCTCTTTATGCTCTTCTACTCGTCATACAAAAATTGTCAAAGCGAGTGTGATTTTAGCAACAATGATGCGTAATAATGACATCAGTCAAACTCTTCACGGGTCAGTGCACCCAGAAACAATGGGAAGAGCAGGAAAAGGGTTTTAAGTATTATACACCAAGCAAAAAACTGTGCATAAGAAAGAAAAATACACTGAAGGGCTTGGAATTTGCGCGGGCGTACAAAAATCATCCTGTGGATTTTCGGCGAACTGTAATATTTTCAGATGAGCAAAATTTAATACATTTGGGTCTGATAGGCAATATAAAGTTTAACGGAAGGCTGGAGATGCATACAACCCTAAATGCACTAAAAAGACTACTAAACACGGTAGCAGAGGCTTAATGGTTTAAGCTTGTATGGCTGCTGGAGGTATCGGAACGTTAGAATTGATCAGTGAAATAATGGACCACAAGGATAAAATCTTGGAATTGAGTCAAATTATCATTTTCTCAATACTCAATACACAACGCGATAAATACTCGTTTCTGGATGCTTTATAATGTGCTCCCTCCTCAGAGACCAGACCACAACCCGATCGAACACGTGTTGAGCAAGTTGGAATAAAGCATACGGCGTCATGAAACCAGATCTAAAAGCATTTAGCATTTTTATATAAATAAAATTAAATAAATTATCAAACTCTTATAACTCCTGCGCCCACCTTGCAATTCTACAATTAAGATATATTTTGATTAATGTAAATGATAAATGGCAATCAGCTATGATTTTGATACGCTTTCCTTGCACTTATTTTCTGAATCTGTGTAAAGGACAAATAATGGGTAAAATTTTCAACTCAAAGCTGTGGGATTTTCGCTTCAGCCTCATTTGTCCTTTTTGGAACAAGTATTACTATTTTCACACTGTTTTCATTGGCCTTAATGCCGTTCTTAGAGATTTAAAATCTTAAATACTTGACATTGCATTGAAAATCATGATTTAGTTTAAATTTGACTCTAATTGCATAGCATATTTGCTCTGCAATGTTGTATACTCTTTTATCAGTTTCCTGTGTTTACAGCAACTTTTTTTTTCATAATAATCTACTAGCAATATACTTGAATCACTTTTAACTACCGCTGCTTCTGACACCCAGAAATAAATAAAGGGGTATAATAGTTTTGTGAAAGTGCATGTGGGAGGCCCGCAAACTTACTTATGGGGTCACGGTCGAGTATAAGAACTTAGTTATGATCACGACAAAGACGGATATATACGGAACGCTTTAAAGCCAGTTCGAGCTAACAGACGATATACAATACATCAACCTCCTAAAAACATACGGACAGACACAAACTGCTACCACTAAACTACCCGCGGAATGCGCTTGGAGGCCCTCTCAATTGCAGCACAGAAGGTTGGGTGGGCCATGTGTTAAATACTGAAGAAGATCAACATTACTACTTCAAATACTTCAAAAGAATTTGGTCACATGCCAAAGCAGTACAGGAATGAGAGCTTTGATATTACAGAGGACAGGTCTAAGCTGTATCGGATATGTGCCCTCTATCGAGGGCAAACGATAGAGATGGGCCATCATTCGGCGAACTACACGAGCGTCCGAGCTCTTTTTCATACAAGAAAACCAACATACCTGTTGACCAAAGGGATACAAAATGTCAGGTAGAGTACTAGAGGATCCCTTTTCTGGTGCCGCATCTGTGGAACATTGTGTACGATGATGTTCTCAGAATGGTTTCTTCGTTTTGCTGATCATCTGGCACTTGTAAGGAAGATAGTGGCAGCTGCAAACACGGCGATAACAACTAACGCAGGCGGGATTGAGAATGCTGGCCTGAGCGTGGCGGTTACGTACCATGGCGGGTATCGCAAATGTTTTGGTACGAGGATAGCTCAGAATGTCCAAGATACCTCCTGCCGGAGGCAAACGCCAATTGATGAATTCAATCAGCACTTTACAGGCATCCAGAATGATCTAAGATCGTTGCATAATTACCTTCAAGCATTCCCCAAGCGCATAGGAAAGTTCAATATTTAAAACTAAAATGGTTCTTAAAGGTTCGCCCAGATCAATTTTTACGGAACTCGATAAAGCTTTCCATCAGGCCATGACAACGATGATAATGAAGAGTCGTTCAACTTAACTTTTAAAAACTCAATGAATGTGTTCTATAAAGTTCTACAACGGCAAAGAACTTCTCAAAGATTTGATCATAAACATTATGGTTGCTGATCTAATGGCAAAGTCAGTGAACTCAATGTCGATTCTTCACAATTTCTTGAATTCCGACTCAATTAATTATTCTTCTAAGCTAAAAGTATGAGGACTTCAGTAGAGCATTCAAATGTATGTAAAGTGTTTTCCAAAATATTACATTACACAATAAATTTGGTACTAGCTCTACTTTAGCTCTATATATGTAATATTTGGAACTAAAATATATAATATATATTTATAAATATAAATATATATATTTTTTTTCTAAATTTAGTTGCAAATCAGTCAGGGTACACAGCCAATTTTTAATTGCTTTCACCGAACCTAATTGAGAGTCAAATCGCAAAATGTGACAAAAACGGCCAACGAAGCATTTAATGAGATATAAAAGAAAAGTTAATAAAATTTGAACTCAAAAGTACTAAATTGTAAGCTTAGGTTCAGGTGCAGGCAATATAATGAAGCTGGGACGATTAAATAATTCATTGGCGGTTTTGACTGTGACCACGCGCATCGTCTCTCCTATTCCAATATGAACGTCTGTAATACGTCAGAGAATGGAGGGTGGAAGATGAGGGTCCTTTAAAGCGACTAGTGTGCTAATTGTTAAGTTTTTCTGCTTTAATTGCCAGCGCTCCAAAAACTTTGAAACAATAGATTGTAGTTCATTCCACCTGTTCAACCTGTTAATTCATACATTAGGAGGATTTATCGCAGTTATAGCAGTGTATGGAGCTTTATTCAAGAAATGTGCAGGTGTGAGCTTATCTAAACAGCTATCGTCAGTTGGGTATAGAGGGCAAGAGTTCAAAATAGCTTCGATTCTTGGGAGTACAATAGAAAGTTCCTCGAATGTTAAAGCAGCTGATATTTATATGTTACATGTGTAATTGGACCGATCTGACAACAGCCTCACAAAAGGGGGCGCTGAAGTAGGTATAAAATGCCAAGCGAGTCCTTTATCAGCGAAGAATTTGGCTAGCTCTTTAACCTAGGTAATGGCCAGAGTCCCTATCAAATCCATTTCCTGACGGCTGCCGAAATGCTGCGATGAATGCTTTTCTAGTAAGGGCACTTATTACCTAAATGTGAAGTGCTTTAGTAGTCAAGCGAACAAAAGTTGCAAATCACGCCGCCCCGATTTTATGCGTGTGGCCCTTTGACTCCTTGATCGATATGGGACCAGCATAATCCAGACCTGTGATCTACCAATATTTGGGCGTTGGTTGACCGGCGATGCAAAAAGCATGGCTTGCATGAAAAAACCACTTTTCGCACTTAGTTTCGTGTGCCCAAAATCGGTGTTGTTGTCGTAAAATTTTGAACGTTGCGTATACTTCAGTGCAAGTAAGTGATGGAAGCATATTGAGCCGATATAAAAGCAATCGGCGAACTCTTTGAGATAAAATCAGATGTTTGACATTGTAGTTCAGGAGTGGCTTCTTGATTTGACCTCTTATTTGTATTAGACTACTTTCAGCCAGGAACAGGAAAAAGCGGATTAGCTGTGGCTAGTTGCGCGTACTCACCACTACGGATTTTGATGAGTTCAGCTCGACTTGGGTTCCATTATATTCCAAGAATAGTAACCAGTATCCCCAGAGTTAAGTCGAAACTGAGTTTCACATTGTTATGTTGACAAACACCTTGGGGTAGCGAACTTCAACAATTTGGAGCTGATCTTTAAGTTCCATAAGTTCGTTGCTGGACTCCAATGCAGTAAGAATATCATATACCGTCGGTAGCCAGCTAAAAGTTACTGTTCTCGATGATCGTTTGCTTATTGCTTCAGAACTCGAACTCCGAGAAAAGACGAGGACACTAGGAGGACGTCATTGTTAGCGGTGGTGAAGTAAAGGGTCGTTTTCTTCCTTGTACCAAATGATGCGTTTATAACTTGTGTGCGCCGCAGACACTTGGATGCCTCGAACCATTTTTTCAATATCCGCAGAATAGACAGATCGATGCTGTCGAAATTGTAGGCATACTCCAATCAAATTCAGCTGAATCGAAGGTCTCACGTAAAGTCGTTCATTAAGTGAAATACCAGAACTTTCCTTCCACGATCCGTCGTAAACCACATTTCATGGTTGTGATGTCGGAATAGATAACGGCGTGATGTGCCAAATAAACGCAGTTATATGGAC
This sequence comes from Drosophila paramelanica, assembly GCA_035043915.1. Taxonomy (NCBI): domain Eukaryota; kingdom Metazoa; phylum Arthropoda; class Insecta; order Diptera; family Drosophilidae; genus Drosophila; species Drosophila paramelanica. The sequence goes on from JAWNMO010000576.1 coordinate 104,388, forward strand.
TTTCAACTATCTGCTCCAGGACAGTTCCATATGAGCCACGTACTGCTTTTTAAGGCCAGGGTAACGTCGAAATTTACGTTAAAATGAGATCCATCCGTTGATGGCCTTCGGTAGAGCTGCTGCAATTAACGGGGGTTTTTCTTTAAACGGATACTTTACAATGTATACGTCCCGTGACTTTTATTCGAATGGCTTGAGAATAGTGTTGCCTTGCTGGGCTGAAGGCTATCCATCTCAATGAATGGCGGAAAAAGAATATCCAGAAAGGTATGATGTTGAACTGCAGGCATCACGTTGTTGCTATAGGGCCCTGCAATAATCCAACCGTAAACAGTATTCAATGCAACGTCTTCTCCACGGAGTGATGAACAAGATCACTTATATGGCGCTCCTCTGTGTGTGTGTCGTGGTCAGCTAGATGCTGCGCACCACGCATATGTGATGTGGAGATTTAGCCAATGATAGATCCTAAACTTAAACGATTCGCGCTATATGTGTCAGGTGTATCATGTTCAGCTTACTGCTATGTGCCATGAGTTGGTGTATGATGTGAAGTATTTTCCGATGGGAAATAGATAATTGAAAAGTAATTTTGCAGAGGACTGCTCGACGGGTTGATACATCGAATGACAAAAACTGGATACATTTAAAGAGGTGATGAGGTTATTGACAAGATCGACATAAGCTGAGCTCTCTGTCGTTGATCTGGGACGGCGTGATGAGTGCTAGCGGAACGTCTACCTTGCGGCTACATTTGACCTGTTTCAAAAGTGTCGCCTCGTGAAAGTAGAAACTCGATAAATTGATTGATGGTCAAATCAAAAGCTTAAAAGCACGATATTCAGCCCAACTCGATGAGTGTCGGTATCCAGTATTGACAGAAGTAAACCGATCATCCTGATTTACATACTTCAGTGCTCTTAGTCCACGTATGCCTTCGTCTGCCCATCGGTCAGTTTCGGAAAAGATACTGCGTCAATGGCAGAAACTCCGGGATGCGACAAGAAATTGTTTTTATATTAACCTTTGCTGTAACGTTGTACCAATAAGTCTCAAGCTTCACTATAATTGTTATATTTTACGGCAACGCGAGCGCTTCTCAAATTATTCCCCATTGCTCCCTTGAACATAGTTTCCAGAAAACATTAGAAGTTTAATTCGCATACATTGCGAATCCATATGGTTTTGTGTGTCGTTAAGTTGAATTCTTTCTTGAGATCGATCAATCCGAAATGCTGGTACTTGCTCTCGCTTTTAAACTCCTTATGGCGTTGCTATATGCCACATATATATGTCGCAAAGCGTATAGCCTCATACGCATCAAAATCCACATCAGAATCCTCCCAATTGGAATCGTCTCTAATAGTGTGCAGCTCGCCCGAAAGATTACTAAAACGTTCATAATTCTCTTGCAGCAGCTTCAGGCGCTTGGGTTGATTAAATATGTTTCACAAATTAAGTAGCACCATTGTGCTTCTGCAGAAACATTGTTGTTAAATAACACTACGAATGGCGAACAAAGTTAGAGTAAAGCTAAATACGATTTGCTATCTAAAGATATCCGTTTCAATAGTTATAACAATTAACTTAATATGTTCCGAAAGCAAATATGTAACTAAGATCCGGCTCCAAAGACCTGAAATTCCATTAAGAAATGAATACCACCGGGAGTCGACTGTATTTTATAATTTTTATCACGTGAATAAGGTCGGGGGCGCTGGGGGGCATTCTTGTGGGCGTGACCGGGATATTAAGGTCGCAATCTTTTGGGGAGGGAACCAGCTATCAACAAATCAACAATTATCGATATGCGATTTAAGGTATTAGGTTTGCCACGACCCCAGTGGGCGCAGCACAAAATTCTTAACACACGAACATATGTCCAAAATTTCAAGCTGCAATCTTCAGTAGCAAAAAAATTGCGATCATACAATAAGACACAATAAGCAATAAGATCTTTACTGAACGACCGCATCCAAGTGGCCAATCACAGTGCCGTGTTCTGTCTTCCCTTCTCTGGTCCCTACTGATAGACGAAATAGTGGTGAAACTATTGGTCCAAGCCATCTGTCTATACTAGCCAATAAAAGTCTTTGGAAAATTCGGCACAGGCATCGAATGGTACATAGATGTGGGTCCCAAAATCAACTCGAAGAAGGCGATTTCTCTTCCTTTCATAAAACGATATAATATATGTGTTGGACAACTCTACATCGGGGAGACGCTTGTGCAGCTCTCCAGTAAAAAATCTGGGTGTAAACTTGCGTTTAGGCAAAACTTTAGAGGAAACGCCAAAGAACACACGCGAACTTTCCGCGAGTGAAGTTGACCGCTAAAGGATAATTGCATCCCAGGCCAACAAATAGCGCGCGCGAACAACACAAACAACGCGAACAACGCAAACAAAGCGAACAACGCAAAAGCCAAAAAACCAAAACAAAAAAACCCACGATTCAAAAAAAAAAAATACCAGAAGGAAGTGAGCCAAGATATCGAAACCATCGGAGTCATTGCCTCGTTGAACTTCACCTCAACCAAGCACTAAGCCAAATTCGGCAAGTGCCAACTTTCCATGGAGCCACAGAAGATTTGAGTGCGTTCATTCGACGCGTAGACTTCATAATTCATGACCAACGATATACGACAACACAGCGTCCTCTTCAGTGCAGTGGAGATGCAGATAGGAGGCGAAGCCCCAGAACTAGAGTATAAATCTTTCATTATATCAAATAAATTAATGCTAGAAGATGAACAGTTAAACACTATGTTATATACAAATGCATCAAAGAACACAATTAAAGACGTAATAATGAGAAAATTGCCTGACAGATTATTTATGACCCTTGCTAGACATGACATAACCACTGTCTCCAAGCTTAAGCAGGTAGCGCAATTAGAAGGTGTCTACGTTACAATATTGTCCGATAGAGGTAAACCTCAAACTAATCAAAATAGTTAGTCTAATCCTAATGAGAACAGGAATAGCAATGATTCCCGGGAAAACGGAAGAAATCGAAACTACGGCTACACGCCAAGAGCACAAAGCTATAATTATAATACTACACAACAAACAAAACCTCAAATCGATAACAGTCCCCAAATTAACCAAGAGTTAAGACAGAATTTAAGTAACGCCAGGGCACAGAATCCCCTTAATTATCAGAAGCAATCTAGCTTTCCAGCAGCATCCAATCCGCCAGTCAAAAGACAACGAGAAAGTACTAGTGGTCAAATGAAAATGGACACAAGTGAAAATTTTCATCAACATGCCTTGGAACCAGAAATAGATCGGTTAGAACTAACCCATTCATAAAAACAATTATAAATAACCCACCCCTTAAATGTATAATTGACACAGGCTCATCGATAAATATAATGAGAGAAAATTTTCTAAAATTCCCAATAAATAAATGCCAGTTAGAAGTTCATACCATAAACGGTACAATAACTTTAAGTCAAGCCATTTCACTAAAACTTAGCAAACTTTGTCCAACGCAACAAACATTTTTATTTTATATACATAATTTCTCAAAAAACTACGATTTGCTATTAGGCCGAGATTTCTTAGGGAGTACTCAGGCACTAAAAGATTATAAAAACAAAACGGTTCGTATAAACGATGACATATTCGCTATGCTAGATAATTTAGAAGCCGAATTGCCAATAGATGAACCAGATTCAAAATATCTTGTTCGCCCCCGTCAGAAGACAAACAATTTGTGTTCGCCATGAATAACGAACTATCAGAATTCAACGAGTTTCGACTTGAACAACTTAACGATGAAGGAAGAGATAAACTAACAAAAGTCTTAAAAGATTTCGAAATTTGAGAAAATTTGACCTTCAAAAGCACGGTAAAGCATATCATTCAAACCAAACATGAAGACCCAACTTATAAGAAAGCTTATAAATATGCCCAAACATTCGACCAAGAAGTCGAAAGCCAAATCAAAGAAATGATTAAATGAAATCTCCTTATTGTTCGCCTATTTGGATCATACCAAAAAAGAGGGATGCTTCTGGCAAACAAAAATTCAGGATAGGCATTGACTATCGCAACCTTAATGAAGTCACCATAGATGACAAATACCCCATACCAGCAATGGATAGTATACTTGACAAGCTAGGCAAATGTCAGTATTTCATTACCATTAACCTCGCAAAAGGTTTTCACCAGATTCAAATGGATGAAGACTCAATTCCTAAGACAGCTTTTTCAACGAAAAATTGACATTACGAATACACTCTAATGCCATTTGGCTTGAAAATGCACCTGCAACGTTTCAACGCTGCATGAACAATCTGCTTGAAGATTTGATCTACAAGGATTGTCTGTTCTATATGGACGACATAATTGTGTACTCCACTTCATTGGAGGAACACATATTGTCATTGAAGAAGGTATTTATAAGATTAAGGGAGGCCAATCTAAAATTACAGTTAGACAAATGTGAATTCATGAAAAAACACACTGAATTCTGAGGCCACATAATCACAACAGAAGGTATAAAACCTAACCCAACAAAAGTTGAGGCAATACAAAAATTCCCAATACCGAACACAGGGAAAGGAATCAAATCATTTCTAGGACTTTGCGGTTTCTATCGAAAGTTCATCCCAAATTTTGCGAAAATAGCAAAACCAATGACAGCAGAACTAAAAAATGGCGCAGTCATAAACATAAAAGATAAAGAATACATTGAAGAATTTGAAAAACTAAAATTGCTCATTATGTCCGATCACATTATAATTTATCCGAATTATGAGAAACCATTCTCAATAACTACTGATGCCAGTAACATTGCCATTGGAGTTGTACTGTCACAGGAACACAAACCAATCTGTTATGCCAGCAGAACTTTAAATGAACATGAAGTTAATTATTCGGCAATAGAGAAATAACTTTTAGCTATTGTCTGGGCCACCAAATACTTCAGGCCATATCTCTTCGGAAGAAAATTCGAGATCCTTAGTGATCACAAACCCCTAGTCGGGCTAAATAACATAAAGAAACCCAATATGAAATTACAAAGATGGAAAATCAAATTAAATGAGTTTGATTATCACATCGAACATGTTCCAGGAAAGGAAAACCACGTAGCAGATGCCTTATCCAGAATTAAAGTTGAAGAAAATCTATTAGGAGAAACTCCAGATAGCTTAGCAGCAGCTATACATAGTGCGCAAGAAGATAATTCAAATTATATTCCCATCACGGAAAGACCAATAAACTATTATAATAGGCAAATTGAAGTCATAAAAACAACACAAATAAAGATGAAACCATACATTATTTCCACAAATTAAAAATTAAAATTAAAAATTAATTAAAAATTAAAATTTCTTACCGAGAAATGACTCATGATTACGCCAAAGACCTGATAAAAGAATACTCATGCACTAAAAACAGCGTCATCTACTTTCGCTGTGAAACCGATTTCACAATCTTTCAAAATGCTTATATCGAAAAAATTAACCTGAACAACATAACAATGGTCATTAAATCCTCTAAAAAATTAATCGATTACCAAACATACGCACACTTCAAGAAAATTATCCTTAAAACCCATAAAGATTTATTACATCCTGGTATCGAAAAAGTCACATTACTTTTCAAAGAAAATTAGTACTACCCTGACCATCAGAATTTTATACAAAATATTATAAACAAATGTGAATATGTAACATAGCCAAAACCGAACACAGAGATACCAAACTTTCATTTCAAACTACTTCAGAAATATTCAACCCCAGAGAAAAACATGTCATGGATTTCTATTTAATTGATAATAAACAACTTCTATCCTGTATAGACATATATTCAAAATACGCAGCATTAATATAAATTCACAGCAGAGATTGGTTTGAATCAAAACGAGCAAACGAGCAAATGGGTAAGCCCATCGAAATCAAAGCAGACAAAGATTCAGCAATTATGTTCGCAGCCCTTCAAATATGGCTACAGTCTGAAGATGTAAAATTAACAATTACCACAAGCAAGAATGGAATTTCTGATATTGAGAGATTTCATAAAACAGTTAATGAACAACTTAGAATAATCAATAGAAAATAAACTGACAAAATTTGAAACAATTCTTTACACATATAGTCATAAAACTAAGCATAATACAACTGGTAGAACACCAGCTGATATATTTATATATGCCGGAACCCCCGCATATGACACTCAAGCTAATAAAGCGAATATAATAGCAAATCTTAACGAAAAACGTCAAGACTTTGAAATAGATACTAGATTTAAAGAAGCACCATTAGTTAGAGCTAAAATCACTAAACCTTTTAAGAAAACAGGAAATTTAAGACAAATAGACGAGAAACACTTTGAAGAAACGAACAAAGATCAACGTAAATTATCAGCATATCTAATATTACTCTTATTAAATATCTTTGCCCGAAAAATCAACGCTCAAAGCATAGAAATAAATCCGATTGAAGCCAAAAACGGCTACCTAATATTCAAAACCGGAGAGATACATTTACCAATAAAATATGAATATCATTATCTGTCCGTAAACATAACTAAAACAGAAGAAACATATGATCTAATAAAACAAGCCGAAGAATTCGAAAATTTGCCACAAATAAAATATTTAACTGAAGCTAGAAAGAGAAATGAATGGCATAAGAATAGCAAAACGCAGTAAAAGCGGACTTGCTAATTTTATGGGTACCATCCACAAATATTTATTCGGCACATTAGACCAACAAGACAAAGAAGAGCTCGAATCCAAAACGAATAACTTGGCAGAAAATAGCGTGCAGGTAAATGAATTAAACCATGTAATAAAAGCAGTAAATAAAGGTATAGAAATAATAAATCAATTAAGCCAAATAAATGAAGGAGGTCAAAGATTAGCACTACTTATTTTTAACCTTCAAGAGTTCACAGAATACGTAGAAACCATAGAATTAGGAATGCAATTAACGAGACTCGGAATCTTTAACCCAAAGCTATTAAAACATGACACCTTAAAATATGTAAACTCAGACAAACTTTTAAACATAAAAACATCCACATGGTTAAAAACCGATTCAAATGAAATTCTAATAATTTCCTAGAGAAATAATTAAGACACCTATCTTCAAAATTTTATTTTATCCCGATAAGGGTGATAATATATTAACAGAAGTAGTTCACGATAAATATTTCATGCAAGATGCACAAGCCTACACGGCTGATACAAAAGAGTTAGTCACAAATAAATGCATATAAGGAATCTTAAATAAAATAAAAACAGAATGTAGTTATACAAAAACTCGCTAGAATTTTGAGCTAAATTATATTGAACCAAACATATTAATTACTTGGAACATACCAAGGACATTACTAAAACAAGATTGTATGAATAGGGAAATAATAATCCAATCTTATCTTATTAAAGCCTCAAACTGTTCGATGCAGTTAGACGAAATAATAATTTCAATTACAATGTCAGATTACACACAAACTATCTATGTAAATAACAATGTAACAAAATTAGAACCTCTATCTTATATACAAACAAAAGTAATTATAAAACATCATACTCAAATGTATAACACGCTCCAAATTGTAATAATAACAATACTGATTTTTAAACTTTAAGCTATACCTCAAAGAATTATTGTAAAGTATAAGAAACAAAAAGAAAATACTATAAGTAACAGTAATTCAAAAGAAACCGATAATATTGTAATTTGTAACACACCTACATTATATCCAAAAGTATCCGCCTGAGGACAGGCTAATTTCTTAGGGATGGGGAAGTGACATATGTATCACACCCACAATTCATACACAGCATATACTAAGCTCTTACATACACTCGCATAGTATATAACATATGTCAACAGCAACCAATGTCACCCCTTATACATAAGCCCTAGCAACTAAGCGCATCATATAAACTTTGTAACATAATACACCCTAAGCAGGAACGATAAGAAGCACATAGGTCATTAAATTCCCAAATATAAATCATATAAACTCTGTAACATAATGCACCCTAAACAGGAAGATAAGAAGCACATAGATCATTAAACTCCCAAATACAAATTTTTGGCGACAATAACAATTTCGGCGTGGGACCGATCATAATCGTTATTCCCACCAAATGCATAAACAGCCAACGCAGCACATATACAGGCTCTTAGAATATTCCAGAAACTCATAAAGAGAACAAATAATAAAGAGCGTTGTTAAAAGACCAAAAGCTCATGATCCAGAAAGCTCAAGCCGAGGTTTGCTAAGCGTTGACTCCAGTTTTAAGATTGAGTTTTACGATAGACTTCGAACAGTCGAGTTGAGTTTTACAAGACCCTTCTAACCGTAATGTTGTATCTTCAACGAATTGTAAATTCCATTTAAGTTAAGTGCAGTTTTTATATTTTTTTCCAACATCGCGTCTTAATTTATTTCATTATATACATAATTATAATTATTTAAATATAACAACGATCGAAGGAAATAAAGACTTTATACCGGCCCAACTTTAACATGTATATGTATATGAATATGAATATATACAGAAATATATATGAATATATAAGTGTAGAATAGTTTGCGGTAGGCTTAAGAAAATCTACAAAAATACGATTCGGCAGCCAGAATCAATGCAGTGCAAATTAACATATACATTTTTATTGTGGTGCAGTGGCGCACGCAGAGGGGATGTTTTAATATAAGCTTAAATATATTGCAATTTTGTTAATAGATTATAATAAATGACATGTTGTGAGACGGGTTGCGACCGCAACCGCCCACAATAAATACAGGATAGTTTAAGCATGTAGTAAATAAGAAATAAGAAGTAAGAAATAGAAAATATGTAATAAGAATTACCAATGAATGCGTACAATGAAGTGTAAAGTAATATTAGTATATTAAGCGGAATAAGTATTGTTAGTACTATTAGAATTATCGTTCGAAGTATTGACATAGCAGGCAGGTGCAGTCCATCGACAGCGACCAGCTGCTGAGGGCGCCATTGAGAGCAGCCCTGCGATCAGCTGCCGAAAGCTCAGGCGAGAGAGCGGCTTTGCGGCGAAAGGCCGCGGCTGCTGCCGCGAGTGACGAGAGCCGGTCGCGAGTCAAAAGTAAGAAAAGGAGCCGCGACGTCGAGTGAGTACGTGCGCGCGCAGTGTGAACAGTGCGGACGAGCACTAAGAATTATTCCGAGAAGACGCAATTGGAAGGAGATCCGTAAGCGCTTCTTTAATTATGTTGTTTCATTTAACAAAATTGTAGCAGAGTTTAACGTTAACATTAATAACACGAATAGGAATTAGTAAGTTTCGTCAGTAATAAATAATATCATGAGAACCGAACATAGTGATGTTGTAACTGGGATGCCTTTGGGGTCTCGCTAGTTGCCTTTAGTAAGATTTATGAATGTTAGTGAGAATCTCTCGGTAGGAAGTGGTCTGGTTTCAAGGTCGAGTGTGATAGGATTGGGATTAGGGTACTTTTGGGAATCTCATTACTCGCCCTTAAACAAGTGTAGGATTTTGGCTGCGTGGCCTTGGCATTGTCCTGGGATGGGCGGGAGTCGCTGACATGGTTTACACCTGCTGGTGCTAGTTGGATTGGGAGTATTGCCTGGGTGAGAACCTGGCGTGGGCGGATACGTGGTCAAGGCGCGGGGCCTGACCCAGATAGGTAGCTTGGTCAAGGGAACTCCCCGTAGCGATTCCAGTCTAGTCGGCAGGCACGGTCTAGGCGAGGGCCAGATCCGTGCAGTGTTAGTGGTCAAGGGATCTCCCTAACCTAGTCGGCAGGCACGGTCTCGGGGTACCCGGACACGTGTAGTATTAGCGGATACGGGCCTCCCTAACCTAGCGGGGGGTGTGGTCACAGTGTCGTCCGGACCCGAGCTGAAGTAGGAGACGTGTCCGCAGTCGTTGTTTACACCCGAACGCGAACACGACCGGGGACGACACGAGGGAGCCGAGAGGTTAGCTCGGGCTTCGTCGTTCGTATGGACGGGGTATCTTGAGTTTGGGGTATATTAGTTTGAGGGAATTTTGAAGGCGGGCCTTCGAATTTGCCAAGACAGAGTTTGCGTCCCAGTGATTTACAAATTTTCTTGTAAACAACCTTGGTCAGACTGAGATTCATACCCGGCCTAGGAACTATTTAACAAGTGGCGCCCGAGCAGGGACGCTGGGGCTTAAAGGGGCGTGGTTATTTAGTGACATAAAGCCCCACTTAATTCCCGAAATAACAACTAAACTCTTAAACTAATATACATATACATATAACCCATAAAAAAATTCATATATCTTTAATGCCTGTAATATACCCCGTTCTAGAGACTAAAAATTATTATTGGTTGCAGCAGAGCGTAAAAATATATTTTTCTTTGCATATATAAACAGCAAAGTGTGAAATATATTTTTTTTACTAAAACCGACCAAAATAATGTTCATAGCCCAAGTGTAGGAGAAATGTTGTAGGGTAGTGTAGAAGAGGAAAAAAAATATTTTGTAGCAGAGTGTAGGTTGGCGTTTATCTGTGCGTCGAAAAACACGCGCATAAAAGGAGTAACCGGAATATCAGCAGACATCGAGTGGCTGGCGACAATAGGCGCTCGCTAGCAGCAACAACAACACAGCGGCTCAAAGCGAGACTGTACATGCGTCGCAACGAAAGCGTCAACGCGAGCGTGTATGCAGTCGAAGTGGACAGCAAGGGAAACGCAGCAAGGCGACAAAGAATACACCGAGAGTTGTGCGACGAACTGTACCGAAAGTGCCAAATAATAAATTAATTCGTCCGAAATAAATAAGCTAAAACGCAAATAACTAAAAATAAATAATCTGATAAAAAAAAATAAATAAATAAATAATAATAAAATAAATAATGACCAGTAGAGTGAATAAATTAAATTAACGAACAGAGCGCAATAAAACATTTTTTTTTGTGGTAAAAGGAAAAGGCAAAAATAATTTGCAAACAACAAATTGAACCATAAAATAAATCGAAATCGCCAACGAAGTGAATTAAACAAAATAAATAATTAACAAAAGCACGATATTGTTCACTCGAGTAAAATAAATAATTAATATAAACAAATAATAAAAATAAAAGAATTAAATATAAATAACATATAATTAAATAAAATAAATAACAAATTAAATAAAATAAATAATAAATCAACTAAAATAAATAAATACCATAAATAAAATATAATTAAATAAGATAAATAACAAATCAAATAAAGTAAATGATAAAATAAATTAAATACATAATAAATTAAACATAACTAAATCAAATCAAATTAAATTAAACAAAATATAATTGAGCAAAATAAATAATAAACCAAACCGTAAACAATAAACAATAAATTTAATAAAATAAAACAAGATAAAATAAATAATAAACATTATAAAAAAAAATCTGAAGTAAAACTGCACAGGTACTAGTTCGAAATGGAACCGACACGCGCTAAGGATCTAGGGATAGAAGCCTGGTGGATCTACCAGCGACGCAAGGAGGAGCTCGGGGGGGATCGCAACGCAACTCGGATTAAGGTAGGACGGTATAGTGGAGGAGATGCGGAAACGCCTCTTGGCTTTTGTGAGGAACGAATCACATAGCACCGAAGTCTGGGCGCGGCTGGCTGAGTTGGAGTCCCGGTTCACCGCAGCATTGGACCCAGCGGCGGATACCGAGTGGACGGGCACAGGACCGATGACTCGGCACAAATCCGAGGGCGACCTGAGTGGTCCGTCAGGAGGAGCCGGATCGTTCCTGGAGGTGCCTAGAATGCAGACGGTTCGAGCCCATGCCATTGGCCGGGATCGCCTGAAGGAGAGGCCGACGGGCGTTCACGCCGAGGGTCCGGTGCCGCGACCGAAACTGGAGACCAGGGGGCAGTTGACAGTGCCGGAGCAGGTCCGGAAGTGGGGCTTGCGTTTCGACGGACGAATGGATCCCCTAATCTTCGTAGAATTTTTGGAGGAACAGGCCATATCATACGGCATCAGTCTGGACCGGCTGCCTCGCGCCATGGACGAAGTCCTTACGGACAAAGCCGCCCGCTGGTTTATGACCAGACGGCTTTGGGATGCGCCGTGGGTCACGTTCTTGGCTGAACTCCAAAAGTTTTCCTGCCGCCGCGATACTTCGAGAACCTGGAGGACCAGATCCGAGGTCGGCTCGCCTGTGCTCGCCTGTCCCGACTTCTCAGTCAAGTTTGTGCTTCAGACAGACGCCAGCGACTACGGCCTGGGAGCCATATTGACGCAGGTCATCGACGGCCAGGAACGGGCCATCGCCTACGCTAGTCGAAAACTGGTAAAGGCAGAGATCATTTACGCGGCCACGGAGAAGGAATGTTTAGCCATATTATGGGCTATAAGGAAACTGCGGTGTTACTTTGAAGGCTACAGGTTTGACGTCGTGACGGACCACATGGCGTTACAATGGATGAACTCAATCGAGAGTCCATCTGGTCGGATCGCCCGCTGGGCTCTAGAGTTGCAGCAGTTCCAGTACGTCATACACTATCGCAAGGGGAAGTTGAATGTGGTAGCCGACGCGCTATCTCGGCAGCCACTGGAGGCCTTCCAACAAGCCGTGGAGGAAGAATCCCCTTGCCGGGGAATATCCGGTATGCTGGAGCGCATCCGTCAGAACCCAGAAAAGTTTCCGGACTACTCTTGGCAGAACGGGAACTTGTACCGTCACCTTGGATACAGGGCGGACGATAAAGACTACGTCCCCTGGAAATTGTGTGTGAGAACGGGTCGTCAACAACGGGTTCTCCAGGAATGCCACGATGCGCCCACGGCGGGGCTCCAAGGAGTGCGGACAACGGTGGCGAGGCTGGCCCAGCGATATTACTGGCCGGGTATGTTCAGGGACGCCGCCAGGTACGTGAAGCACTGCACCAACTGTCAGAAGTTCCAGGTGCAGCAGTTCAAGCAGGCGGGAAACATGCTCACTCGCCAGGAACACGATCTTGCTGGTCTTTTACGATGCGTTTTCCAAGTTGGTGGAGTTGGTCCCCCTGAAGAAAGCCACAGTAGCGCACCTGTGGTGCCACCTAGTCATTCAGGGAGAGAGTCTTGAGCAGATTCGCGGTCCCGCGCAAGCTGGTATGCGACAATGGTGTACAATTCACGAGCCGAGCCTTCAAGGCGTTTATGAAGTCCCTCGGTGTAGAAATCCAGTACTCGGCGCCGTATTGTCCGCAAGAAAGCCCCACGGAGAGGACTAACCGCACAGTGAAGATAATGCTGGCCCAATTCACAGAGGGCCATCAGAGTTCTTGGGACGCGCTGCTCCTCGCTGGTCTCGCTGGCTGTGAATTCCAGCATAGCGGATTCGACGGGCTTCTCTCCAGCATTCCTCGGACAGGGCAGGGAGCCCCGCCTTCCGGCTGCGCTGTATGAAGAGGTAACGCCTGGATTTGGAGCCATACAACAGAAGCCACGAGAAAAGGTGGAGAGGCTGAAACAGGTCTTCGGCATTACCCGCAGCAGCATGCAGCGCGCCTCTCTAGAGCAGAGCCGGCAATACAATCTGCGTCGACGAGAGTGGAGGCCATCCCTCAACTCGCTAGTGCTGCTGCGCCAGCATTTGCTTTCCAAAGCCGTTAACGGATATGCAGCAAAGCTGGCGCCGAAATATGATCATTTCACCCAGCATCGTCCGACTGGCGAAAGAGGGTGAACGGAAAACCAGGTCTGCGAATATGGCCCAGCCAATATTACCCGGGGCTAGACCGGAGGTGGAGAGTCGCGTGCGAACGTGAAACACGCGGAACTAACCTCCCGAATAACACAGTAATAACAAGACTAAAGAGAAAAAAGAGAGAATGCTCAAGAAGCAGCGTGTGAGTATGTCAACTGAAACAGAATCTGATTTCAGGTATGGTAGACCATAGTCATCGATCAGCGAGCAAACGGAGTTGACCTACCGCGGAGACCATAAGGCGAGCCAAAGAGGAGAAGAGCGCAAGATTCGGAAAAAGGGCGGAGCAACGAGAGAATATTGCCCCCGCGACAACGATAATAGAGACCAGACAAACCCAACCAGAAATTAGCCCCCCGGGACCATCTAAAACGGGCCCGCGTGAGACACCGGGGCCGGCGGCAGATCGAAGGGAATCTGCTGCCTCCGTGGGAGAGTTCCCGTCCCCATTACTGTCACCCCCATCCGTGGCAAAGTTGTTGGATGTTCTGGACATATGGGGCGACGACTGGGACTGGGACCTCGGGGAGATAACCCGTGGCGGATCGTCCCCCGCGAGTGGTGACGATGGAGGAAGCGCCGCCGACGCCTGCCCAAGGACAAGGCATGCGACCCCTGTCAGAGCAAGCGTCAAACTCGTCGCTTTGCGGCGAAAAGCGTAAGCTCTCAAGAAATTGGGCTGCTGCCGCGAGTGACGAGAGCCGACAAATTAATTAGTGTCGAGCTCTTTAACCGATCGGTCGCGTGTCGGTCGCGAGTCAAAAGTAAGAAAAGGAGCCGCGACGTCGAGTGAGTACGTGCGCGCGCAGTGTGAACAGTGCGGACGAGCACTAAGAATTATTCCGAGAAGACGCAATTGGAAGGAGATCCGTAAGCGCTTCTTTAATTATGTTGTTTCATTTAACAAAATTGTAGCAAAGTTTAACGTTAACATTAATAACACGAATAAAAACTAGTAAGTTTCGTCAGTAATAAATAATATTATGAGAACCGAACATAGTGATTTTTTTTTTTTGTAAATACCCGTCAAAAATACAATTTGTATACATCACTGTTATCGTGTACGTAGGCCTGCAAAAATCACGCATGCAACCTTATGAACTTGCGCGCGATTGGCTGGAGCGAGCATTTCAGTGTGCACTGGCATCGACCAGCCTTACTGAAGACAGCCTAGCGACTGATTTCGGCTGATTTCGTTGGGCGTCTTAAAACTTCGGCTGAAGAGGATAAATAGACTTTAATAACGTAAAAAATGGGTTGCATTCATACGGACAGACCGACGGACAGCATGACAGACATGGCACCATTTAACTTCGTGAATGACAATAAAAGGCCAAGAAAGCCTTTAGCAAAACACAAACACATTTATAAAAAATACTAAACAAGGTGGAAGCACTACATAAAATTGGTATATATTCGTGTGGCTTTTTGAGAGTAAAATGTTGTCGCCGCCGAAATTTATAATTTCTTACCGTTCGTAAAAGGTTATCAGTTAACTAGAGCTTAAAAACGTTTGGGGATATAGGCATATCCGATTTTTAAGGCTAAGAGTATTCTAGTGGTGGTATATTCTGCATATGCATATGTATGCGTGCATATGAACACAGAAGTTGCCAAGCAGCTGCGCTTGGCTCCCCTACTGAAAATATATGCTTGATTTGCTCGTAAACTAAATGTACGATCGTTATAAAATTTTCAGGACGTATTCAGATCATCGAAATGTATGTACAAACCAATTTGCACGTGTGTAGTATTTGATTTGCTTTGCTTTTATGGTTTTTATCGATATTGGGGGCGATTTGGGGGAGGTATCCAAAACCTGAAATATTTAAATTCTTCGTATGCTTTACGCGAACAATCAATTCGGTGGCTCTAGCTTTTATAGTTTGGCAGTTATGCTTAAAAAACCAAGTCACAAAAGCGATAAATATCGATAATAAGAAAACGGAAAGAGTTATCGATATTTTGAAATAAACTTTATCTGCGTATGGTATATACGAACCGAAAGAGACTAAGATCAGCTATCTAGCTTTTGTAGTCTCTGAAATTGACGCGTTCATACAGACAGGCGGACAGACAGACATGGCTAAATCGACTCGGCTAGTGATGCTGATCAAGAATATATATACTTTATGGGGTCGGAGGTGCTTCCTTTCCTTTTTTACCCATTTTAAATGGTTCAGGCTATAATTAAAACTGCCTTTAACTATGAAAAAAATATTGAAAAACGCAAACGAAAACGTTTTATGACCCCTCATTATTTCAAAAGACTGATTCGTCAGAGCAAGAAGGATCCCTTCAAGCCTGATACCGAGCTTAAAAAACACATTAATATAAATGCGACGTCCCAAACCGTTCGTACATATCTTAGGAAGATAATCTAAAAGTCGATAGCCCAAGAAATGTACCACTTTAAAACGCGACATACATTATTAAGCACATGGAGTTTTCCAGGAATCATGCAAATTGGACATCCCAACAATGGAGGAATGTAATGCCTTTTTTACTATATACATTGAAAAAAAAATCATCATGGATCAGCATCTGTACGTGAATATCATAAAGACAGTAATGCAACCCTTTGCAGAATACGAAATACCGTCCGTATGGGTCTTTTAAGAAGACAATGACCCAAACCCCGCAGAAAGAGCGCAAAGGACTGGTCCAGAGCAAACTATGTAAACGTTTTGGAGTGGACTGCTCAGTCGCCTGACCTGAATCCCATAGAAAATAAGTACTCCGAAGTCAAGAAGGCAGTTAACGATCAGTTTAGGAAAAAACTAAAGAATCCTGGTCCAACATTCTCCTAAAACGATGCCTGGTCTTAGTTGATTCCATGCCAAAAAGCTGCGCAACTGTTATTATCAAAAAAAAAGGACACTACACTAAATATTAAATGAGAAGTACATATTTAGTAATAATAGTTCAAAATTGTTAACTAATAAATTCGGAAGATATCAAAAGTGATATTAGTATTTTTTTCGCCTAATTCGATCAATTTCAATAAAAATCCTTAAATAGCTTCAAAATGATTAGAAAAGAGAATGTTTTTTAAGTCCGCGGTTTGTCAGAGTTTTCCATTTCTCAAAATGTACTTAAAGTTCCCTAATATTAAAAATATGAGTTGGGCGACTATTTAAATTTTGCTATGGTGGTGGTGCTATTATTTTTTTCGCAGCTGTATATCCCAAATATGGTGACTGTAGCTTAGAAAATATATACATTTCCAATTTTGTAAGGCAGGGGCGCTGGGGGTGTTCTAGTCGGCGTGGCCGGGATATAAAGGGTGCAATCTGTGGAGGAGGTCACTAGCTATCTACATACCATATTTGATAGCCATATCTTAAAATTGTTAACTAGGAACCATCAAATACATCGGTTTTTGCGATTACGGGTCGTAAGGGGGCGTGGTCAATTTTTTTTTTTTTTGTGATGGCTGGGCGATCATTCCAGTAAAATATATCCGACATATGGTGACTCTAGTTCATAAACTGTGATATAGGGATCCCCCGCCTATGGGCGCTAGAGGATATCAAGGATGCGCTCTGTGGGGGAGGTCATCAGCTATCTATATAATAAATTTCTTGGCTCTATCTATAAATTTTGCGAAATTTTTAGCTTTAATGATTTGCGATTTGAGGTGTATCGACATGCCACAAAAATCTTAACACTTTGCCTGAAGAGGATAACTACTATGACATATTTAAAGTCCCTATCCTCAATAGCGCCGAAAAAAGTTGAATTCATCTGGACAGAAGGATAGCATGACGGATATTGCAAAAAACCGATATACTAGTTTCACTTCGTCAACGAGAATAAAAACTAAACGAGAATAAAAACGTTTTCTACTGCAGCTACCAAGACAAGATTGCGGTTAACAGTCAGAGTACTTAGCGGTCATCGTGCACGCTAAAAAGCTGGAAATAACAGCAAATGAAGGATGACGGAAATGCACGCAAATTGATTCAAATCACTGGAAGAAGCCGCCAAACACAGTCCAAATACACTACTGGCATATGCCAAGCGCAAACAAATTCTACAGGGCTTCTAAAGACACCTTACGATTATCACATCCCACAACTCTAGGGACCCACTTGGGGCCGACTTTTTATACAAAGTCTTATGGAACTATATTGCAATGTATGAACGGCCTAAAATCCTAAAGCTATTTTACCTTTACGAACAATTTTTATGGGATTCTAAGCAATAAAAGAGGCAGCACTTAAAACTAAAAATTTCTTGGTTTTTACTCGTTCATGAAGTCAAACTAGTATTGAGTTTGTGCAATGTCCATCATGCAATCCGCCTGTTCGTCTGGCTAACATGTCGATACACTTTAAATCACAAATAGCTGAAAGGTAAATTCTGTATGTAGATAGCTGGTGGCGTCCCCCTAAGATTGCGATCTTGATACTCTCACCAATAATAAATTCTGGAAACCAGTTTAATATTTCACATTATTCCTATTAAAAAAGAAGAGAAATGCGGCTGAAAATTTAAATTTTTAACATTAGCTCATTGATACTTGTGCATATACATATTCATACATACATTTTGTTGCCACAGCATTGTTCGCCTTGTGTACTCACACATACAGCGACGCACTAAAGTGTAGCACAGTTGCAAATTTCAACTTCAAATGCTATTTCCAGGCTCGTGTCGCATTTTCATGATAACATTTATTGTATTAATTTAAAGTTAACATTTGTTTATTATAGGGCACTTTCTTTTTGGTATTTTCTATAACGTACTCAAAACAATTTAAACTTAAAGAAAAAAAGAGGTTATTTTTGGATCAAAAGTCTTGGCACACTTAACGTAGTAATATTCGAAACTCCTAAGCATTAAATCAACGAACTTTTTTGTTGTTTTATCCGAAATATTTGCCCATTCCTCATTTTCTTTTTTTTATACCCTGAACCCATTGAAAATGGGTAAAAAAGGGTATAATGGTTTTGTGCAAATGTATGTAACAGGCAGAAGGAAGCATCTCCAACCCCATAAAGTATATATATTCTTGATCAGCATCACTAGCAGAGTCGATTTAGCCATGTCCGTCTGTCTGTCTGTCCGTCTGTCTGTATGAACGCGTCGATTTCAGACTACAAAAGCTAGAAAGCTGATCCTGGTCTCATTCGGCTCGTATATTCCATACGCAGATCAAGTTTATTTCAAAACATCGATAACTCTTTCCGTTTTCTTATTATCGATATTTATCGCTTTTTTGACTCGGTTTTTTAAGCATAACTTTTTTTTATGTTTGCGGTAAATATACGAAGAATTTAAATATTTCAGGTTTTGGATACCTCCCCCCAATCGCCCCCAATATCGAAAAAACCATAAAAACAAAGTAAATCAAATGCTACACACGTGCAAATTGGTTTGTACATATATTTCGATGATCTGAATAAGTCCTGAAATTTTCATAACGATCGTACATTTAGTTTACGAGCAAATCAAGAATTTATTTTCAGTAGTGGGGGCAAAGCGCAGCCTGCTTGGCAATTTCTGTGTTCATGTGGACGCATACATATGCATATGCAAAATTTGTCTTGCGTTCTTCTATGAATTTTGTTTGCAACGGTTAAATTGAATTTGAACACAATGAATCGAAGTAAGAACGTGGTGCAGCTGTTAAGAGTTGTGCATCTCAAGACGGAGAGAGCGTGTTCGAGCCCCGGTTGTGGAACATTTCTTTTTGGTAATTGTTTTTTTTTTAATTTTTAAAAGGCTCAATACTCATCAACTGCCGAGAGTTTGTGTGTATGTGTTCATTTCTGGGTTCAGGGTATCTACTAGTCGGGCGGTACCGACTAGAGCAATCTCACTTGTTTTTTCTTTAAGTTTCAATTGTTTTAAGTACGTTATAGAAAATACCAAAAAGAAAGTGCCTTTCAATAAACAAATGTTTACTTTTTTTTCGTATATTTAGAAATTTTTTTTTTTAATAACGTGAAAGAGAACGAAGAAGATTATCTGTAATATTAAAACTACACTGGCATTTGTTTTATAGATATAGATATTCACTTTTGTTTTGTTTACGTAAAGCGTCCCAGTTAAACCCATTATCGAGCGATTGTTGAGGGACAGCCCGTTCTACGGAGGAGATGCAACTCTCCTAACAGTTGTGTTAAAATAGCCATAAATGAAAACTGGTGATCGTGTCACAAAAAATAACACGAGTTCGAAAATACTATACCTCGAAAATGTACAATAAATCAAATCTGCACAAATAAAACATACTTAACTATATGCATCTTCGTTTTTATCTTTTGATACACATGGTTTTAAAATTTGTGCGTGCTTGTTCAACCAGGTACTACAAGAGCAGATTTACTTATTGTGTTAAAAATAAAGATAAAAATCAACTTACGCCTGTTGCGATTCGTCCAAAAAATTTAAATTCTTGCTATTATCGCGTGCATTAATCAAAAGTGAGCATGAGAGTAGAAACGTATCGTAGAGCTGCTGATCACGGTAAGACGTAGCGATTTTTCGATTTTTTGAAAATGATAGGTGTGCATCTAATTCCACAATTGAATTCATTTCTGATACGAGTTGTGAGAGGATTTGTACGCCAATTGTACAATGCTCAACTGAGCCCTAATAAAGAAACCAAATGATTTACGTACAAATTATTGAAATATTTACATACCTGTAAAAACTTTTTGACGTCCTCAAGTAAGTTTTGAAAGACAGGTTCGCCCTTGTAAGAATCAAACCAACCATATTTCGTGAGTTTTGCTAGAAGCGTAACAAGCGCCTGTACTACAAAATGTTGCAAGTTAAGCCTGGTTGCCAAGTAATTAAGAGCATAGCTGCGAATATCAATACGCTGCCCAAGAGTTATTCCCTGTATTAGTTTTGTAAGGGTGGAGGCGGCAAGCAACTGTGCGTAGCTGGAATCAGCTCGATCTAGCAATAACTGACACTTAGGTAAGGCGTCCTGACTATTAACGAATGTAACAAGTTTTTTTTCAGCATCAGCTCGTATGTTCGCATCTGTTGCTTCATACAGTTGCTTGCACAGTACTTCCAATTCTTGAATTTCCTGTATAAAACATGTTTAAAAATGTACAATTATAATCAATATAAGAGTCAAATATTACGAATATATCAAAACCAAATGTTTCAGATATAGACATACATAAGTTTGTATGTATGTACACTGCACCCATACAACCACACATGCATATTATATTTATATGTATTTGCGTGAGTTTTTACCATAATTCTTTTTTTGCTTTACGATAAGCAAATATCTTTAGTTAGCGTGCAAAGGCTCAATCTTCAAGAGCTACGTACTCTTGGGCCCTGAATAGTTTCTAAAATACGAATTTAGTTAGCGAGTTTTTTCAAGCGTGGCGGAATAATTCAAATGTTAAACTCAAGGAATGGATTATAGAAACGAACTAAGGCATAACAAAACAATATATGCAGAGATGTAGTGTTGCCAATCTAGCTTTTTTCAAAGTTAAATCTAGCTTTAATAGATCAACAAAAAAAACTATCGTTTAGAAACGATGATCAATATGCTAGGTATTTAACGCCAATGTTTTATTTTTTATGATAATTATGTTGACCGACAATTTTTTTTAGAGTTCGTTGTAATTATTATTACTGTGGGTTGATTAATTAAAATTATGAGTGTTTTTGATTGGTAATAACACACGGCAATAAAACGCTTCTAAACAAAGTTATTTTGGGGCCTATTACATTCTGTATTGTTTTTACACTCACAAATTATCGATAAGAATTGAACAACGTTTTACCACGTTGTGCATCCACATCCGCGTTCATCACCTTAGGGTGCTATGTTGTGCGAAAATTCACTTAGGATTTAAACGTTTAATGAAAACAAAAAACGTGAAATACTTTTTATGTATTAATGAACATACTATATATATATATATATATATATATAGGAATGGTTTCGATCACAATCAGATTTGAATTTATCGACACATTTGATTACTTTATCTATAAGTTGGCAGCTTTTTCATTTTTTTTCGCCGCATTTTTTATTACATTACATTATACTAACACATATACGTAATATTACATTGTGAAATTCATTAACAGCAGCGAATTTGCTTAACAGCGCATCAGTGCACATATGTAAAAGTTAGTTCTACTTTACCAGCAGAGTTGCATGAACCTGCCCATGGCAGTCCGTAGAATAAAAATACACTCATATATGAAGAATAATTTGGGAATCGCAATCATTATTCAACATATAAGTTTTGGTCCTTCGAGCCGGATCTGTTGTAAAGTAGCGGGTTAAATTGACAACACGGAGCAATTTAAACAACTCATCAAGATAAGGGGCAGATTGAAGGCAAGTCTCACACGATTGCTTCAATATGCTGAGCAGCCGCCGGCTGTATGTGACATAGACGTCGTAGAAGCAATGCTATCTAGGCTCAAATATGTTTGGATCGAGTTCGAACAGACTGGAGATAGAATGTGCATGTTAGATGAAGTTGAAGGGTATGTTGATCCTGCAAGTGACAACGGAATCTATGAAGGCAAATACATGAAAGCTCTAGCGCTTCTTCTTGCATTAAAGCGGTCAGCGGACCCAACTACCGCAGCAACCTTGAAACTTGCGGAAAGAAACGTAATTGAAAATGACGACGCAATTTCGCGTTTGGTACAACAACAGCTAGAATTCTTTGAACGTTTTTCTGTCACCCAAGAAACAACAACAACTCACGATGCAGTTGCTACGCCAATAAGAGAGGCGGAATTGCCAAACGTGCACATCAAACCCATTTGCTGGCGACTATAAGGAATGGCCTGCATTCAAGGAATGAGAGTACAATCCACAACAAACCACGCTTAGGAAATATCCAGAAGTTTCATTATTTGAAGTCGTTTCTTAAAAATGAAGCAGCTGCTGCATTAAGACGTCATTTGCCCATCAATAAAGTCGCATATAAAAGTGTATGGGCACGTTTAATTGAACGATATAATCGACCACGCCATGTCGTCCATTCATTATTAGACGCATTTATGGGATTGCCTACTTCTAACAATGTTACATATGTGTCCGTCCTACGAAAGGTTACAGATGGAGCGAATGAGATCGTTCGAGGATTGGATGCCATTGGGAAGACCGGACGCGACTGCTGGCTGATTTATTTACTTGTAGCAAAAATAGATCCAGTGTCACGACGCAAAAGGGTAGATGCAAGCCGCGCTTCCGTATCTCCATCAATTGAAGACTTCTTTAAATTTCTTGACGCCAGATGCGAGGAGTTTGAGCTGTGCCAACGAGATACCATGGCAACGGCAATCGATAAACCAAAAAAGCTGACCCGTACTTTCGTGGCTGCTGAAAGAAGTCACTGTCCGAAATGTGGTTCGACTGAACATTTATTGTACGGCTGTTCGCAGTTTCTCGACCTATCTGTCGAGAAACGCCATGCATTGATCAAAGGGAAATCCCTGTGTTTCAACTGCTTCAAACCCGGCCACCTGTCAACGAAATGTGAATCAAAGCATGCTTGTAAACATTGTCGCAGCCGGCACCACTCCCTAATTCATTTGCAAGAAAGAAAGAGCCAAACTCAACAAAATAGCAATCCAAGGGTGGAAGATCAGACACATCAAGCTCTACCTATACGCACAAACAGTAATGTGGCACTGTCGCCAGGCCAAACAACATGCTTCGTGGGACTGGGTGGAAGAAAGGGCACACTGCTTACCGCATTGTTATATGTAGTCAATGCACAAGGAACATTTACAACTCGTCGAGTATTATTGGATACTGGATCAGTGCTATCCTATATATCTGAACGATGCATCAACGCTCTTGGTATAGCACGTTCACCATCGAAGATTGCGATACCTGGTATTTCATCCGTACAAGCGGAAACCACGCGAGGTTTCAGCACGCTTCACCTCAAATCAAGGGTATCACAGCACACACTAGATGTTACGGTACACGTTCTAGGCAAGATAACTTCAGCATTGGAAAGAGAATATGTCAGTGAAGCCACGCTAGCACTCTTTGACGACCTTCAGCTTGCAGATTCCAGATTAAATTCGAAGTCACCGATCGACATAATATTGGGTACAGATCCTGTTTTGGCTACGTTTACCGGCAGGCAAAAACTGGATAGTTATGGCAATATAATCGCCATATCAACCATATTTGGATGGGTGATCACATCAATAGCTATATCAGCACGACCAATTGTTACGTCTTTGATGTCTTTGATGGACATTGACGCTTCGCTAAAAAGATTTTGGGAATTGGACGCACATCAATGTCTACCAGTTGATCCCGAGGATACAAAGGTAGCAGAACATTTTCAAAATACCCATACACGAGACTCGGAAGGAAGATACATTGTCGAGCTTCCATTCAAATCTGCATCTATGAGCAAGTCAAGATATCTGTGTGTTATATGTCGTGGAAAACGGGCAAGTGTACCGCGTGTAAACGCGTATAAGTGGAGTGCAACGGCCATCCGACTGTCGGACCCTTGGGAATCCGGAAATTAACAGCAAGGCTAAGCCAAAGATACTACTGGCCCGGCATATTCCGAGACGACGCACGACACGTTAGACATTGGGACACAACGCAATGAGCAAATAGGACAGTAAAAATTACGATTGCACAGTATATCGAAGGCGATTGAATTGACCTTAGCATTCAACAGTAGCCCTTCGGACTCTACAGGATTCAGCCCAGCTTTCTTGGTGCAAGAACAGAATTCACCGGGCGCTCTATATAAGGAAGTCACCCCAGGTAAGGTTTGCTGCATAATTTTCACCCAAATACATTGAACAATTGAAGGTAGTTAAATTTATCACCCAACATAGTTCGAGTTGAAACCCCTACAGGACGACAATGGAGGACCTCTAGCCTCGCAGACCTAAAAAAAGTCCGGAGCGCGTCGAAGATGGATCCCCATAGGACACCAGAGCATTGCATGTAACAGCGAAGAACACAACGAGAGACGCTCAAAGTACCACCACAACGGACGAGACAACAGGTTTCTAGCGCGCCGCCCTTCGGAAGAACCAAAACATTTAGACATTAAGTCTAAAGAAACAAAAAAAAAAAAATCCACGTCCTTCGCACAGCTAGGATAGGTCAGACAATAGTAATATAGGGCATATTAGTCAAAACAGGGTCTTATCATCGCAGATAGCTTCCGACACGTCAACCGAGGTTGGTCCCCTGGGGAGGAGAGAAGGGCCCCATCGACGCGGGGCTGAAAAAGCTGAAGTCGATCAGGCGTTAACTGAGAGCGCAGGAAGCAGCTTCGGTCGTCGAGGTAATCGTAATCACTTATGATGATTCGAAAGTACCTCCCCCCTACAGTGGACTGATGTTCAGCGCTACCTGCTAACGGTACTTTCCGTTGAGCCGAACCCCGACAACCGTTAGCCCTAGTAAAGAATCATCCCGGGCTGGGACCAGAGGAAGTGAGCATGTTACCCGACGTCGGGGCTCTTTTGCGTCTTGATACCCAATTCCGGCGATTCGCCAGACGGAAGACACTCACGCCCTCCAACTTACAGACAGACCTGGGAGGAGCCAACACCCCGCGGGACTATCCGAAATCTCCGTCACCAGTATAACGGTCGTGTTTTAAGCCCATAGCTGGGACCACCACTAACGCCACTGCTACCTACCTATGAGGAGTTTGCGATATGGTGGAATGTCTCAGCAGCGATCGCCGTCGCCCCCGGAGGTAGTCAAGTTGGCTTTGGAGCTGTGGGAGCCGTTCTTCCTGTAGGACGAGGCGAACTGCCTGAGGTGGGGATCGGATTCCTCAACTACCGATTAAACGATTACCCGGCCGTACCAGGGGTACAAGATGAAGAAGGATGCACTTCCACCCGGAAGGTATGGCGAGACCGGACACTCCCCCCGAAACTAAATGCTGATATTCAGCCTGCACAATGGGCTTCTGTTAGCATCCCGGAAGCTCCAACAGTTCGAGACCCACACATTTCGGGTGACGTTTACACGAAGCAGCCTGGTGACAGTTTTTTTTTTGTCCTCCGAAGTAAGGGGAGAAGTTGAGGGAGTGTTAGCACTCCCCCACAAACACTTATTGCTTTTTAAATTTTGTATTTCCCATTGTTTTATTATTTCTATATATTTTCCCCTTTATTGACATTTAACATAATATATTCGCAGCACGGAGAGACCAGCATTTTTTAGCCAAAACACTTAGTTGTGTAAATAAATATGTAGAGTCCATAAATTTAGAGGGTAGAGTCCATAAATTTATAGCCCTTCGTAGTTCTTTCGGGTATCCAAATTTCCTTTTTCTTTGGCGTCATGGCGACTGGCAAAGCACGGGCGGATATTTTCGAGCGCTTGTGCACCCCCGGTATCGCAGCCAGTCCCACCAACGCCCCGGAGGCGTCGCATCCGGTGTACCAGCGCTTTGGGCACCATGTGTGGCACTTCCGGGTAACCAAATCCCCTTCTCCGTCGGCGTCGTGGTGATTAGAAGAGCTCGGGCGGGTGTTTTCAAGTGCATCTGCACCACCGGTTTCGCAGCCTGTCCCACTGGCGCAGCGAAGGCGTCACACGGGATATACGAGTGCGCTCGGTACCCTGTGTGGCACTTCCGGATACCCAAAACACTCCTTCTTCGGCGCCGTAGTGGCTGGCGGGGTCCCGGTGAGTGTTTTGTGGGTCCTCTGCACTTTCGGTGACCTTGACAGCCCCTCCAGCGCCCCGGGGTATCCTACAGGGTGTTCCGAATGCCCTCAACGCCGTTTTATCGACCCTGATACTCCTATCTCCTTTCCACCGGTCCCTTCGGTACTCCAGGGGCATCCCGCAATGTGTTTTCGAGCGAATTCGAATTCTGCGCGATGCCCCAAGCGTCTCGGTACTCTGGTGCTTCCTTCTGTCAAAGTTGTCGCCCTCCGTCTCTGAACGGGGCACGAAAATAGAACGAGCTAACGAAATAAGTTATACACAAAAAAATCTTATTTAAAACAAGAGGCAACAACAACAGTTTGCGTGATGCACGAGAACACACAAACGCTTAATACAGATAAGCAAAGTGGACACTAAAATCAACAGAGGACTGATACCGCGTTAGCTAAATAAAATAAATGGCATACTCACAAATTAAAGCTTTTCAAAAAAAAAACACGCAAAGATAGTTAAATATTCAAATAAGGCGATTCATTTACGCAAAGAAAAATAAATGTTTGAAGCAAGCTCTGAAGCTGAGATCTCTGTTTATTTATGTATGTATGTGACGTTGCATTTTTATTCACACTTCTTTATCGCGTGTCGCCGATTAAGCATACAAACAAGCTTGCGCAAATTATAACCTGATTTGCATTGGTCGTTTTTACTGCGTTTCGTTAGTGCCGTTTTTATTTGAACCGCGCATCCAGAAAAAACCATACTTGCTCGCTTTACATTTACTTTCAGTTGCAATATTTCGGTTATTCTTTAGTTAGCCACCACTTACTATTAAGGAAGCATTATTATCTTTGCTGCGTGTGTTAACTATACATACATATACATTTACGACTATGAATTCATATAAATAGTACCGATTTTTAAAATGGACAGCAAAAACAAAAAGGTTGATTTAAGCGATACTGTTGTTGTAGAGGATTTCCTTAGAAATCAAAATGACAACTCCGAGTAAGTTTGAGATGGATCTGGATCTGCAGTATGAAATCGACTGCATTGATTAAGACATACTGGCCATGGTTTACTTAAGGAAATCTGTGTATTTTTATTATGACTGCTTTTAACAAACATCAAGCTAGTGTACACACAAAGTTGCATCTTTCCAATCTTCCTAAATTATAATTACCTAAAATAATACTACTTCAGTTCAGATTTCCAGGTCTCAGATGCAAACTACCCAAAAGTCTTAGACAGACTTAAACGGGTGTACGACAACACATGATCGATCAGAACTAGCTTTCTCAATGGTCTGATTATGTCTCATAATTATATTGGCGATATCACCCAACATCGACTGACAAGAGTTTGATGGCTAAGATCAAGCAAATGTCAAAGTAGAAGCCTACAAGAAATAGTAAGACGATATTTGCTTGTAACAATGGAAAACAGCGTGGCCACCGAAATATTAATCTTGCAGCGCAAATCAGTGGAAACTGCCAAGGATTTGCAGCAATGTCTCTCTCAGATAAGTTTAATTTCGACATTTGAATTTCGAATTTATACAAACGTTTGTCAAATTGTACTGCGTCGAGCTCATAATACTCTTCTTTATAAGTACGCAACTCCCGATTCAGGCGTAAGCCTATCTTCAGCAACATCACAGGCCTCAGCACATACCGCAAACGAGGTAGATCAAGTCATTCTTGGTACAGCGGTTGTCAAAATTCTTGACAGGTTCGCATAACTTCGCCTTGCTCGAGTTCCGTTAAATTCTAGCTCCTTAGTCAACTTCATGATAGAGTACCTTGCCTAAAGATTGAGGCTTTCCTGACATAATAATTGCTTAAAAGTTACAGCGGTGGGAAAGCCATTAAATGCGTATGAGTTAACTTTTATCTGTTCGGTAAAGATTTTAATTTCGAGCTTGCAGCCATATTCCCCAATAAGTTGGATAACCTCAGCAAACTTGGAACTGGCTGACTCCGAATTCCATAAACCGCAGCGAATTGATCTGTTACAGAGACTCATTTTTCTACCTTTTCTATACTAGGTAAATCAGATATCTGAAAATGTACTTTTTTTTCCACAAACCTTGCTAAAGTGGGTATCATAAAATAAAACAATTCCCATGAAAATGCAATTGGACAAACTTCACAGTGGACCTTCTCGATTTTTACTCCATTTCAGTCCTTTGATACATTTATGCTAGCATTAACAGAAGCATTCGAGGGCATAGTTTCGCAGCATATGGCTATAGATCAGAGCTAATTACTGCAAAAAGATGGTTTACAGATTATAACGCCCAATACCAAAGTTGGGCCTTCAAGACTAAGTCCAGGGTTAAATGTTATGCGGCGCATTTATAAGCTGAATTATGGCCCAACATCAAAAAATCTAGGACTATAGAAGAGACAGTGTGAATTTCTGGAAATATTCAGAAATCACATCACTGATATAGTGCATAAAATATACCGTTGCTGGCTATGGGTATTGAAGTAGTATGGTAATGTCTAACAAATTTGCGCAAACATTGTTAGTTGTGCACTAGCTTAAAAATTCCGTTATTTTAATTCTGATTGTTAGTGCCTTTTGGTTATGTCGTAATTTTGTATGTCGATATTGTATTCGTGGTTGCGAATACTCTTCTTTCGAATTCATTTGATATTGCTCCATTTTGCATATTTGCTTTTAGTATAAACAAACTTTCTTCTATGTTGATTAAATTGCCCATTTACATTTGTTATACCCTGAACCCATTGCAAATGAGAAAAAACGGAATAATGGTTTTATCCAAATGTATGTTACAGGCAGAAGAATGAATCTCCGACCCCATAAAATGTATTTAATCATTATCAGGGCGATGAGCTGAATTGGCTTAGCCCTGGACGTCTATATGAACGCAGCGATCACAGAAACTATAAACGCTAGAAACCTTAACTTTTTGACCATAGATTATATTTATTCATATGCAGAACAAGCTTATAACTTTTTTCTATGCCTTGTTCTGTTTCATTACGGACTCTAAAAAGCGATTTCTATCTTTGGTTTTCTTATCATATTTATCAGATTATAAGAGATAGTGGCACCAAATTGTGTGTTATAGAGTGTAAGGTTAGTTTACAGCAGACGTAGATTTTGAATATTTCAGATTTTAGATACCTCCCACAAGTCGCCCTAAATATCAAACAAGTGACAAGGTGGTTCTTCTTGGGACCGTCCGACAAGGAAATACCCTGAACCCAGCATTTAACACATACTCACGGCGCAAGCACCGCACTTTTGATATTTATGGTCGTTTTCAAAACTTGTTTTGTTTTGACAATGAGATGCATAGTTTTATTCTCCTCTTAAAATAGAGCTCATTTTTGAATGTTGCTGCATGCAGCTAACCACTTGCTTCGCTCATGCGCCTCCTAAATGTATGATGCTCTGCAGCGATCGTTTTTCATAGATTTGTCGCCGATAGCTTAAAAACATAGTTCATAGTTCCCGCGATGCACTGACAAAATTCGTGGCATTATTACAAAATTATTTTGTGCTGAACCGCCGCTCTTATTGATTAAAGTGCATTCACAGCGGTCCAGTATAGTCTATCCCAGCTCGTTCGGAAGGCTGCAACCCTCGTTGGACTTGGCTAGCTGCTAGCGATAATGTGGCTATAATTCGAGTAGCCATTATTTGGCGCAGTCAAAAGCATACAATGCAACTCTTGCGAGACAGACCATGGAATACCCAGAAGCGCGTTTTAGCTTGATTCATATACATGCGTTTAAAACGAAGTCATAATTGGGCATTACTATTGGATGTCTTGTGAAGGGGATTGATTAAGTACATAAATAATTAGAAATAAGTGAAATGAAAACGAAAAATGTAGAAAGAGGAATTAAGCTTAAGTTAAATAAACGATGATAGATGCAGTAGCAGCCTTACGATCAGCTTCTTAAGGCGCTATCGAGAGGCAGCCCTGCGATCAGCTGCAGAAACCACAGGCGAAAGAGCGGCTTTGCGGCGAAAAGCGAAAGGTCGGTGAAGCGAGGTTGCTGTCGCAACCGACAAGAGGAGCTGAATTAATTAGTGTCGAGTAATTGAGTTGAGCGGTCGCGTGTCAGGCGAAAAAACAAGTAAAGTGAAAGAGGCGCGACGAATTGAATGCACGTGTGCGCGAAATACGAAAGTTTAGCGAGAAGAAGGAACAAAGGCACGATGCGTGCGACATTGTCGTAAAGAGACGGCGTGGTCAGCCGGAGTATTTGTAAGCAAAAATTTAAAACTATTATATCTAATTATTCAAAAATTATTGACCTGTTGTTAATCGAGCGGGAAGTAAACATAGTTAGGTTTGCAATAAACCACCTTATCGAAATAAAAAGCAGTAGACTTATAACTGGGAGCACCCCTTGTAGAATCGTTAGTTGTCTTTAGATAGGTGGGAGGTTTTGGCAGATTGGTCACGGTGGTACCCTGACCTCTGTGGGAGTCGCTGTCCCGGTGCTAATCTGACGGTACTAGCCTTTAGGGAATATCGTCGTGGTTAGAGCCGGGTTCGGGCGGGCACTTTGTTAAAGTGTACAGCCGGACCCAGCTAGGTAGCGTGGTCAAGGTGACAGCCGGACACAGCTAGGTAGCCTGGTCAAGGTGACAGCCGGACCTTAGTAGAGCAGGCAAAAAAAAAAATAATAATAATAAAAATAAAAATAAATAAAACGAACAAATTAAATGAATGAAACGATGAGTAAATTAAACAAGAGAGAAATTTAGAGAGAGAAATAATAAACTAAAATATAATTGAATTTTGTGAAATTTATAAACAATAAATTAAATAACAAATTGAAATAAAGAAAGTACATTATAATACATAAGAAACCAAACCAAATATAATTGAATTAAATGAAATAAACTTTAATAAATAATAACAAAATAAGTGAGATTGCTCTAGTCGGGACCGCCCAAATAGTAGATACCCTGAAACCAGAAATAACCACATACACACAAACTCTCGGCAGTTGATGAGTATTGAACCTGTTAAAAAAAAAACATTTACTAATAATTACCAACCGAAAAATAAATACTCCACAACCAAGAATCGAACTCGCTTCCCCCGTGTTAAGTTGCACAACTCTTACCAACTGCACCACACTACCACATTATTCATGTATGATATAACATTACTTAACCACCGCAAAAAATCAAGGAAAACGAAAATTTTTCACTTGTCCTTAAAACGATATAAATTAATAATAATAATAATTATGAAAAACGAAAAAATAAACGATTTCAACATAACTCTACCTTTGCTGTATTCGAACCCAGCGCTCCGCGTTATGCGCCACAACTCTTACCAACTGGACCTCGCTTTTAGTTGGAGACGCAAAGTTTCTGAGCCACATGGCGATAACGTTTTAAAAAAATAAAACAAAAGCTCAGCAGCGGGGAAAAAGGCAAGCAGTGGCCGATAGCAACAGCAAAAAGCGAACAACGGCAGGCAGCAACAGCGGAACAGCAGCAACAAGAACAACAACATAGCAGCAGCATCGAACAGTAGCAGCGAGCCGGAATTTGATAGTTTTGACGACACCATGCCAGGTAGCGAGCTATGTTGGAACTGCAAGCTCTAGTGAAAGGGAACGCGTAGATGTGAGAAATGGTCCTCAAGTTCCGGGACTTGCATTCACACAAACTTTGTTTACATTTTTCTTTACTTTTGGGCAAATAAATATATATATTGTTATTTATTGACACCCCATGGCATGTAGAAGCGTGACATCGAGAGGTACACTGAGCAGCGGCGGTGGCAACACGGATCTACTCTTGGGTAAGCCATCTACGTCCAGATGAAAGGAGTTATTGTGTTCGTTGTTGGCCGACAAGCTACGGACTGGGAAGTCCTTCTTGACGGTCATTCGGACTTGCTGAGTTTCCTAGAACGCTTGGAGGAACGAGTGGGCTCGTACTGCGCTAATGTCGACCAGCTGCCCCAGGCCATCTCCGGACTACATTCGGAACGGCCCGAGGGCTGAAGGACGCAAGGTGAGACTACTAGAAGGAGAAGTGCCTAAATTTCTTCTTACCGCCCCGCTACTTCCAAAGGTTGGAAAACACCTTCTGGGCTAGATATCCATGCCGGCGAGAAGCATTCCGGGACTACCTATCGACCTACGACTAATGATGCAATGAGCGCAATACACCCTTGATAGAGACCGGATCTAGAAGAGGCGGCATGAATTTAACACTCTTTCAACTCTAACACAATTGGTCAATAGCTTCGAGGTCGCTAGGAAACGGGAGCCCGGTCGATGGGCACCTGCGCCACCACCCCCAGCCCCAAGATTTTAACACTACAAAAAGGAGACTCTAAGCAGGAATACCAATCGGACAAACGCTTGGTCGTTGGAGCCAACACTGACCTCCAGGCCATCAGAGCCAACCAACCGGATGATCGGCCAGGACTCAGACCGACCAGTGGCTGTAAAAAGAGCCTGTCGGAACTGCGGAGGCACCGTTCAATTGGGCAGTATGTACGTGGGTACCGACGGACCAGCAGGAAACTACCATATCCCTGGTGGTACTACCGACCATACTGGATGAACTTATATTGGGCATAGATTTTCTATGTGGTATCCAACGCTGCCGAGAGTATATACAATTTAACAATCAACTAGGCACGAAATCAACAACACAACCCGAAGTGACTACAACCCCAGCCACAACGGCGTCCGCAAGGAAGACTTAACAAGTAAAGACACAAAAAGTAAGGACACAACATGCAACGAAACCGCAGGTAAGGACACCGAACATAACAACAGCAATAGCAGTGACACGAGACACAAAGACGTCAGGGGCACCGACAGGAACAGCAGAGGAGACTGCGCGGGCCAAGAACAACAACGCTAGTCCTACCTATCGTAGAGACCGCGCGGGTAGAGAACGTGCAGGCCGACATCATCAACAACAACAACGCCGGGCCAGTTACTGTCGTAGAGACCGCGTAGGCCGACATCATCAACAACAAAAATGCCGGGCCCGCCAACATCATAGAGACCGAGCAAGGCGTGCATCCCAAAATTAATTTAGTCAGCCTCGTGGAACTAGTAAAGGCCAGCGGTAACACGGGACCTATTAACCACGAAGAGACAGAGTATGTCGGCAGTATAACCCCAACGAGGACTAAGGATAGACGTGAGTCAATACAACAATTTTTCGCAAGAAGAGCTCATTCCGGAAGCCAGCATGGACAACGTAAACTAAGCTAACAACCATCCTGGAAATGGACAAGACCACTGCAACCGTCCCGTGGTCAACTTGACTGTAGGGTCAAGTACGCCAACGGGAAACTGAAACTGTGACTACGGAACCACTACTCGCTCCCTGCATAGCTTAATTCTTAAAGCAGGAGCTGGCCCTTCTCAAGGGATTGACCGGGCTTCTACAGATAGCAGAACACGCTATCGTCATGGGGGTAGACAAATCTGTCAGGCGACGCTACTGCCCGAAAAATGTCGCAATGCAGAAAATAATATACAAATGGGTTGACTAGCTGCTGGCAGAAAGGAACACATTTCTTTGACGATCCCCGGGTGGGGATTTATACCACTGGAAGTACATGCGTAAAAAGAAGTAGTGAATATGGAGCAAAGAGCAGCAATCCGCCTTTGAGAATCTCAACGATAGTAATGACACAGCGCCTCCAGGGAGAGGAGATAGTGAGATCTTACGCCAGTCGAAGCTTACTAAGGTCCGGGGAGAACTACTCCACCTCGAAGACCCTTTGAAGTGGCTAATTTCCATTGATAGTCCCACAGGCCATATCGTTCGATCGGCTCTGGAACCCCAACAATACCGGTTCGTCGCCGACGCACTTTCCTGTCAGCCCATTGAAGTACTATAATTCGCACAGGATGATCTCGCGAGTTGCCTATGGCTACGAGGACTTCGCAAATGCATCTATGAGCAAGTCAAGATATATGTGTGTTATATGTCGTGGAAAACGGGCAAGTGTACCGCGTGTAAACGCGTATAAGTGGAGTGCAACGGCCATCCGACTGTCGGACCCTTGGGAATCCGGAAATTAACAGCAAGGCTAAGCCAAAGATACTACTGGCCCGGCATATTCCGAGACGACGCACGACACGTTAGACATTGGGACACAACGCAATGAGCAAATAGGACAGTAAAAATTACGATTGCACAGTATATCGAAGGCGATTGAATTGACCTTAGCATTCAACAGTAGCCCTTCGAACTCTACAGGATTCAGCCCAGCTTTCTTGGTGCAAGAACAGAATTCACCGGGCGCTCTATATAAGGAAGTCACCCCAGGTAAGGTTTGCTGCATAATTTTCACCCAAATACATTGGACAATTGAAGGTAGTTAAATTTATCACCCAACATAGTTCGAGTTGAAACCCCTACAGGACGACAATGGAGGACCTCTAGCCTCGCAGACCTAAAAAAAGTCCGGACGGAGCGCGTCGAAGATGGATCCCCATAGGACACCAGAGCATTGGATGTAACAGCGAAGAACACAACGAGAGACGCTCAAAGTACCACCACAAAGGACGAGACAACAGGTTTCTAGCGCGCCGCCCTTCGGAAGAACCAAAACATTTAGACATTAAGTCTAAAGAAACATAAAAAAAAAATCCACGTCCTTCGCACAGCTAGGATAGGTCAGAGAATAGTAATATAGGGCATATTGGTCAAAACAGGGTCTTATCATCGCAGATAGCTTCCGACACGTCAACCGAGGTTTGGCCCCTGGGGAGGAGGCAGCTCCGGTCGTCGAGGTAATCGTAATCACTTATGATGATTCGAAAGTACCTCCCCCCTACAGTGGACTGATGTTCAGCGCTACCTGCTAACGGTACTTTCCGTTGAGCCGAACCCCGACAACCGTTAGCCCTAGTAAAGAATCATCCCGGGCTGGGACCAGAGGAAGTGAGCATGTTACCCGACGTCGGGGCTCTTTTGCGTCTTGATACCCAATTCCGGCGATTCGCCAGACGGAAGACACTCACGCCCTCCAACTTACAGACAGACCTGGGAGGAGCCAACACCCCGCGGGACTATCCGAAATCTCCGTCACCAGTATAACGGTCGTGTTTTAAGCCCATAGCTGGGACCACCACTAACGCCACTGCTACCTACCTATGAGGAGTTTGCGATATGGTGGAATGTCTCAGCAGCGATCGCCGTCGCCCCCGGAGGTAGTCAAGTTGGCTTTGGAGCTGTGGGAGCCGTTCTTCCTGTAGGACGAGGCGAACTGCCTGAGGTGGGGATCGGATTCCTCAACTACCGATTAAACGATTACCCGGCCGTACCAGGGGTACAAGATGAAGAAGGATGCACTTCCACCCGGAAGGTATGGCGAGACCGGACACTCCCCCCGAAACTAAATGCTGATATTCAGCCTGCACAATGGGCTTCTGTTAGCATCCCGGAAGCTCCAACAGTTCGAGACCCACACATTTCGGGTGACGTTTACACGAAGCAGCCTGGTGACAGTTTTTTTTTTGTCCTCCGAAGTAAGGGGAGAAGTTGAGGGAGTGTTAGCACTCCCCCACAAACACTTATTGCTTTTTAAATTTTGTATTTCCCATTGTTTTATTATTTCTATATATTTTCCCCTTTATTGACATTTAACATAATATATTCGCAGCACGGAGAGACCAGCATTTTTTAGCCAAAACACTTAGTTGTGTAAATAAATATGTAGAGTCCATAAATTTAGAGGGTAGAGTCCATAAATTTATAGCCCTGCGTAGTTCTTTCGGGTATCCAAATTTCCTTTTTCTTTGGCGTCATGGCGACTGGCAAAGCACGGGCGGATATTTTCGAGCGCTTGTGCACCCCCGGTATCGCAGCCAGTCCCACCAACGACCCGGAGGCGTCGCATCCGGTGTACCAGCGCTTTGGGCACCATGTGTGGCACTTCCGGGTAACCAAATCCCCTTCTCCGTCGGCGTCGTGGTGATTAGCAGAGCTCGGGCGGGTGTTTTCAAGTGCATCTGCACCACCGGTTTCGCAGCCTGTCCCACTGGCGCAGCGAAGGCGTCACACGGGATATACGAGTGCGCTCGGTACCCTGTGTGGCACTTCCGGATACCCAAAACACTCCTTCTTCGGCGCCGTAGTGGCTGGCGGGGTCCCGGTGAGTGTTTTGTGGGTCCTCTGCACTTTCGGTGACCTTGACAGCCCCTCCAGCGCCCCGGGGTATCCTACAGGGTGTTCCGAATGCCATCAACGCCGCTTTATCGACCCTGATACTCCTATCTCCTTTCCACCGGTCCCTTCGGTACTCCAGGGGCATCCCGCAATGTGTTTTCGAGCGAATTCGAATTCTGCGCGATGCCCCAAGCGTCTCGGTACTCTGGTGCTTCCTTTTGTCAAAGTTGTCGCCCTCCGTCTCTGAACGGGGCACGAAAATAGAACGAGCTAACGAAATAAGTTATACACAAAAAAATCTTATTTAAAACAAGAGGCAACAACAACAGTTTGCGTGATGCACGAGAACACACAAACGCTTAATACAGATAAGCAAAGTGGACAGCTAAATAAAATAAATGGCATACTCCCAAATTAAAGCTTTTCAAAAAAAACACGCAAAGATAGTTAAATATTCAAATAAGGCGATTCATTTACGCAAAGAAAAATAAATGTTTGAAGCAAGCTCTGAAGCTGAGATCTCTGTTTATTTATGTATGTATGTGACGTTGCATTTTTATTCACACTTCTTTATCGCGTGTCGCCGATTAAGCATACAAACAAGCTTGCGCAAATTATAACCTGATTTGCATTGGTCGTTTTTACTGCGTTTCGTTAGTGCCGTTTTTATTTGAACCGCGCATCCAGAAAAAACCATACTTGCTCGCTTTACATTTACTTTCAGTTGCAATATTTCGGTTATTCTTTAGTTAGCCACCACTTACTATTAAGGAAGCATTATTATCTTTGCTGCGTGTGTTAACTATACATACATATACATTTACGACTATGAATTCATATAAATAGTACCGATTTTTAAAATGGACAGCAAAAACAAAAAGGTTGATTTAAGCGATATTGTTGTTGTAGAGGATTTCCTTAGAAATCAAAATGACAACTCCGAGTAAGTTTGAGATGGATCTGGATCTGCAGTATGAAATCGACTGCATTGATTAAGACATACTGGCCATGGTTTACTTAAGGAAATCTGTGTATTTTTATTATGACTGCTTTTAACAAACATCAAGCTAGTGTACACACAAAGTTGCATCTTTCCAATCTTCCTAAATTATAATTACCTAAAATAATTGGAAAGCACGCAGGGTACAGGTGGTATACTACTTCAGTTCAGATTTCCAGGTCTCAGATGCAAACTACCCAAAAGTCTTAGACAGACTTAAACGGGTGTACGACAACACATGATCGATCAGAACTAGCTTTCTCAATGGTCTGATTATGTCTCATAATTATATTGGCGATATCACCCAACATCGACTGACAAGAGTTTGATGGCTAAGATCAAGCAAATGTCAAAGTAGAAGCCTACAAGAAATAGTAAGACGATATTTGCTTGTAACAATGGAAAACAGCGTGGCCACCGAAATATTAATCTTGCAGCGCAAATCAGTGGAAACTGCCAAGGATTTGCAGCAATGTCTCTCTCAGATAAGTTTAATTTCGACATTTGAATTTCGAATTTATACAAACGTTTGTCAAATTGTACTGCGTCGAGCTCATAATACTCTTCTTTATAAGTACGCAACTCCCGATTCAGGCGTAAGCCTATCTTCAGCAACATCACAGGCCTCAGCACATACCGCAAACGAGGTAGATCAAGTCATTCTTGGTACAGCGGTTGTCAAAATTCTTGACAGGTTCGCATAACTTCGCCTTGCTCGAGTTCCGTTAAATTCTAGCTCCTTAGTCAACTTCATGATAGAGTACCTTGCCTGAAGATTGAGGCTTTCCTGACATAATAATTGCTTAAAAGTTACAGCGGTGGGAAAGCCATTAAATGCGTATGAGTTAACTTTTATCTGTTCGGTAAAGATTTTAATTTCGAGCTTGCAGCCATATTCCCCAATAAGTTGGATAACCTCAGCAAACTTGGAACTGGCTGACTCCGAATTCCATAAACCGCAGCGAATTGATCTGTTACAGAGACTCATTTTTCTACCTTTTCTATACTAGGTAAATCAGATATCTGAAAATTTACTTTTTTTTCCACAAACCTTTCTAAAGTGGGTATCATAAAATAAAACAATTCCCATGAAAATGCAATTGGACAAACTTCACAGTGGACCTTCTCGATTTTTACTCCATTTCAGTCCTTTTATACGTTTATGCTAGCAGAAGAATGCATCTCCGACCCCATAAAATGTATTTAATCATTATCAGGGCGATGAGCTGAATTGGCTTAGCCCTGGACGTCTATATGAACGCAGCGATCACAGAAACTATAAACGCTAGAAACTTTAACTTTTTGACCATAGATTATCTTTATTCATATGCAGAACAAGCTTATAACTTTTTTCTATGCCTTGTTCTGTTTCATTACGGACTCTAAAAAGCGATTTCTATCTTTGGTTTTCTTATCATATTTATAAGATTATAAGAGATAGTGGCACCAAATTGTGTGTTATAGAGTGTAAGGTTAGTTTACAGCAGACGTAGATTTTGAATATTTCAGATTTTAGATACCTCCCACAAGTCGCCCTAAATATAAAAACAAGTGACAAGGTGGTTCTTCTTGGGACCGTCCGACAAGGAAATACCCTGAACCCAGCATTTAACACATACTCACGGCGCAAGCACCGCACTTTTGATATTTATGGTCGTTTTCAAAACTTGTTTTGTTTTGACAATGAGATGCATAGATTTATTCTCCTCTTAAAATAGAGCTCATTTTTGAATGTTGCTGCATGCAGCTAACCACTTGCTTCGCTCATGCGCCTCCTAAATGTATGATGCTCTGCAGCGATCGTTTTTCATAGATTTGTCGCCGATAGCTTAAAAACATAGTTCATAGTTCCCGCGATGCACTGACAAAATTCGTGGCATTATTACAAAATTATTTTGTGCTGAACCGCCGCTCTTATTGATTAAAGTGCATTTACAGCGGTCCAGTATAGTCTATCCCAGCTCGTTCGGAAGGCTGCAACCCTCGTTGGACTTGGCTAGCTGCTAGCGATAATGTGGCTATAATTCGAGTAGCCATTGTTTGGCGCAGTCAAAAGCATACAATGCAACTCTTGCGAGACAGACCATGGAATACCCAGAAGCGCGTTTTAGCTTGATTTATATACATGCGTTTAAAACGAAGTCATAATTGGGCATTACTATTGGATGTCTTGTGAAGGGGATTGATTAAGTACATAAATAATTAGAAATAAGTGAAATGAAAACGAAAAATGTAGAAAGAGGAATTAAGCTTAAGTTAAATAAACGATGATAGATGCAGTAGCAGCCTTACGATCAGCTTCTTAAGGCGCTATCGAGAGGCAGCCCTGCGATCAGCTGCAGAAACCACAGGTGAAAGAGCGGCTTTGCGGCGAAAAGCGAAAGGTCGGTGAAGCGAGGTTGCTGTCGCAACCGACAAGAGGAGCTGAATTAATTAGTGTCGAGTAATTGAGTTGAGCGGTCGCGTGTCAGGCGAAAAAACAAGTAAAGTGAAAGAGGCGCGACGAATTGAATGCACGTGTGCGCGAAATACGAAAGTTTAGCGAGAAGAAGGAACAAAGGCACGATGCGTGCGACATTGTCGTAAAGAGACGGCGTGGTCAGCCGGAGTGTTTGTAAGCAAAAATTTAAAACTATTATATCTAATTATTCAAAAATTATTGACCTGTTGTTAATCGAGCGGGAAGTAAACATAGTTAGGTTTGCAATAAACCACCTTATCGAAATAAAAAGCAGTAGACTTATAACTGGGAGCACCCCTTGTAGAATCGTTAGTTGTCTTTAGATAGGTGGGAGGTTTTGGCAGATTGGTCACGGTGGTACCCTGACCTCTGTGGGAGTCGCTGTCCCGGTGCTAATCTGACGGTACTAGTCTTTAGGAAATATCGTCGTGGTTAGAGCCGGGTTCGGGCGGGCACTTTGTTAAAGTGTACAGCCGGACCCAGCTAGGTAGCGTGGTCAAGGTGACAGCCGGACACAGCTAGGTAGCCTGGTCAAGGTGACAGCCGGACCTTAGTAGAGCAGGCAAAAAAAAAAAAATAATAATAAAAATAAAAATAAATAAAACGAACAAATTAAATGAATGAAACGATGAGTAAATTAAACAAGAGAGAAATTTAGAGAGAGAAATAATAAACTAAAATATAATTGAATTTTGTGAAATTTATAAACAATAAATTAAATAACAAATTGAAATAAATAAAGTACATTATAATACATAAGAAACCAAACCAAATATAATTGAATTAAATGAAATAAACTTTAATAAATAATAACAAAATAAGTGAGATTGCTCTAGTCGGGACCGCCCAAATAGTAGATACCCTGAAACCAGAAATAACCACATACACACAAACTCTCGGCAGTTGATGAGTATTGAGCCTGTTAAAAAAAAAAACATTTACTTATAATTACCAACCGAAAAATAAATACTCCACAACCGGGAATCGAACTCGCTCCCCCGTGTTAAGTTGCACAACTCTTACCAACTGCACCACTACCACATTATTCATGTATGATATAACATTACTTAACCACCGCAAAAAATCAAGGAAAACGAAAATTTTTCACTTGTCCTTAAAACGATATAAATTAATAATAATAATAATTATGAAAATCGAAAAAATAAACGATTTCAACATAACTCTACCTTTGCTGTATTCGAACCCAGCGCTCCGCGTTATGCGCCACAACTCTTACCAACTGGATCTCGCTTTTAGTTGGAGATGTTGTGTTAAAATTCAACTTAACCATTGCAAAAATCAAGGAGAACGAAAATTTTGCACTTGTCATTAAAACGATACAAATTAATAATAAAAATAATTATGAATAACGAAAAAATAAAAGAATTATACATAGCTCTACCAGCGCTATATTCGAACCCGGACCTTCCACGTTGTGCGTCACAACTCTTACCAACTAGACCACGCTTTTACTTGCAGATGTTGTGTTAAAATTCAATTTAAGCGTGGCAAAAAAAAATTCATAGAAAAACGCAAAACATTCTGCACATGCATATGTATGCGTGCGCATGAACACAGAAATTGGCAAGCAGCTGCGCTTTGCCCCCAATACTGAAAATCGTTATGAAATTTTCAGAACTTATTCAGATCATCGAAATGTATGTACAAACCAATTTGCACGTGTGTAGTATTTGATTTACTTTGTTTTTATGGTTTCAATCGATATTGTGGGCGATTGAGATGAGGTATTCTAAACCTGATTTATTTAAATTTCGTATGTCTTACGCAAATATAAAAAAATTAATTTGGTGGCTCTAGCTTTTATAGTTTGGGAGTTATGCTTAAAAACCCGAGTCAGAAAAGCGGTAAATATCGATAGTAAGAAAATGGATGGAGTTATCGATGTTTTGAAATAAACTTGATCTGCGTATTGGAACATACGAACCGAATGAGACCGAATCAAAATCAGCTTTCAAGCTTTTGTAGTCCCTGAAATCGACGCGTTCATACAGACAGACGGACAGACAGACGGACATGGATAAATCGACTCGGCTAGTGGTGCTGATCAAGAATATATATACTTTATGGGATCGGAGATGCTTCCTTCTGCCTGTTACATACATTTGCACAAAACCATTATACCCTTTTTTTTTACCCATTTTCAATGGGTTCAAGGTATAACAAAAGTAAAAATGTTTTGTATATTAAAATAAAATAGCAAAGAAATAAATTTAATAAAAATAAATCGGCATGGCTTCGAATTCAGTATGCAGATGGAACTGACACGTGCCAAGAATCCAACGACGCAAGGAGGAGCTCGAAGAGATCGTTACGAAACTCGGACTCGGCCGCTACCGGAAGCCAGGATGAACGTGATCGTGCCGAGAAGGTCTGAAAGTGGGGCCTGCTGTTCGATGGACGAATGGAGCCCCTAACCTTCGTGGAGGAGCGAGCGCAATGGACGAGGTTCTTGAGAACAAAGCCGTCCGCTGGCTTATAACCAATTGGCTCCGGAATGCGTCGTGGGCCACGTTTCGGGCTAAGTTTCTGGAGTTCTTCCTTCCACCGGGATATTTTAAGAACGTGGAGGACCAGATCAGAGGTGGACGTCAGAGGAACGGCGCGGACTTCAACGATTATCTGGTCAACATGAGGGCTATCAAGCATCACGTGGGACACGATGCGACCAGTGAACTGCACTGGATATATGAGAATGCCGCACCGAAGTATCGCTTAAACATAAGGAACGACTTTAGGAATCTGTCGCAGCTCACACAAATGTTCATGGAATATGAGAATGTGCGAGAGCAGAACCGGCCATACGGAATCGCGGCTCTATGGACGCAGGTCACCCCGCTCCAGGTGCCGATGGAAGCAACTAGGCTGGACGGAGGACCGGGAGGTCCTACAACCATTTCCGGGTCACTCCGCGACCGGAGACTGTAGTTCGGATGAGTGCAGCAATCCCTCTTGCGACTACAGACCGGT
The DNA here is from genome assembly GCA_035043915.1 of Drosophila paramelanica. NCBI lineage: Eukaryota > Metazoa > Arthropoda > Insecta > Diptera > Drosophilidae > Drosophila > Drosophila paramelanica. The sequence continues at coordinate 147,331 of JAWNMO010000576.1, forward strand.
ACGATGAGGCAACTCATAGGTTGATTGGACAAGGGGAGATGCATCCCTTTAACTTGCGAGGTGTTTGCGACCGATGCGGCAGGGGCGGACACTTCGCCAGGGATTGCAACGGACCGATCAAGGAGTTCTGCCGGCAGTGCGGGAAGAAGGGCACCAAGACGCAGAATTGTTAGAGTATTAGGCATATAAGGGAGTTCTTGGATGAGAAGCTAGCGCTGTTCGATGGGCTTAGAGGTGTGCCTCACATCGCCGAGCACCGAAGCAGCGCTACTTCTCCAAAAACCCATTGATGCCGAAGGTAATCGATGACCAAATCGTGCAACTTCCTCAGGCAAGTGTATGGACCATACGAAAATTGAGGTACCATATGGTGTTAAATGGTTGAACTCGATGGAGAGTCAATCCGCCATAGCAACGTATCTGCCGGTAGCATTCAGAGAGAGAATCCTGAGCAGATTCGGAGTCGTAGCCAAGCTAGTCCAAGCTGGTGTGCGACAATGCCATGCAATTCACTAGCCGAGCTTTCAAGGCATTCAAAAAAGGCGTTCAGAGTGGAAATCCAGTACACGGTACCGTATCATCCTCAGGGGATCCCCACGGAAAGAATCAATCAAACGGTGAACGCTATTCTGGCCGAATTCATAGAGGGATATCAGATTGCTTGGGACGTGCCACTCCAGGTGATCTCACTGGCCGTGAATTCCAGCACTGTGGATTCGACAGGCTTCTCTCCAGCGTTCTTCGTAAAGCGCAGGGAGTCCCGTCTCCCCGCTGCGCAGTATGTCGAGGTAACGCCAGGATCCGGAACCACCCAACAGAAGTCACAAGAAAAGGCGGAACGATTAAAGAAGCTCTTTGACATTGCCCGCAGCAGCATACAGCGTGCCTCTCTCAAGCAGAGCTGGCACTTTAACTTGCGTCGGCGAGAGTGGAGACCATCCCTCAACTCGCTAGTGCTGCTCCGAGAGTATTTTCGGAGAACATCGAAGGCAGAAGACTCAGAAGGGACGGCGGGGATCCGCGCCTCCCTGAGCGAAGTCCACTCGGCCCCAGACGGCGGAACCGCCGCTCCGAAGAAGGCACAGAAGGATGTCGGAGCTACCGCTAGTCCCAGGCGGAAATCGGCGCATCGTGCGACGAGAAGTGAGTCTCGATCGCTGGCATGGGAGCAGTCCGCTTCGTCGAAGAAGGCCCGAGTCGGGAACCGGAAACATTGGTTGTTAGCAAAATGGCAGGCGAAGAAGGGTCGCGCTGAAAGAGAAGTAGCTGACTGTTCATGGCGAACGACGACAAAAAGAGAAAAGCGAGTCGACCCGAATAGCGAATCGAGTGGAGAGTCAAACGGCCCAGCATTGAGCGATCGGCGTCGCCGCACAACCTGTCGTCAGTCGACGAGCGAGAGAAGCAGACATCTGGCGGAAACATCAAACCGACCGTGGGACGCCGCGCGAACGTCATCAAGAGCATTCGGTACCACAGCTGCGTCAAGTACACCGGCAAGGCGAGTACACCGGCAAGGCGAGTACACCGGAAGCACCGCCGTCACCGCCACCGCCCACACTTGCATCGTTGGCGCAGGGGCCACAGGTCGCCACCACTACCGAGGCCCCCAATCGAACGGTTTGGGGGATGTGCGGCACCAACGAGGGTGTCTCCTTCAACAGATTGGAGGGTGATAAGCCGGGACGGCGTACTATCGACCAACATCGTGCACAAAGCCATGGAACGAGCCGCAAGAAGTAGTAGATGGAACAACCGCAGCCGGTCCACACTGAAAAACGCAGGACGCTGAAATAGAAATTAAAAATGTGGTAAGAGGAATTAAGCTTAGCGTAAAAGGAAACGTAAGAAAACGTTGAAAAAAGGCCGAGCAATGAATGAAATGTTGATAATATTATTACGAATAGCAAAATATCATTAGATATTATCATCATCATCAGCTGCTGTAGGCGCTTTCGAGAGGCAGCCCTGCGATCAGCTGCAGAAGCCACAGGCGAAAGAGCGGCTTTGCGACGAAAAGCGAAAGCTCGGTGAAGCGAGGGTGCTGCCGCAACCGACAAGATGCGATGAATTAATTAGTGTCGAGATATTAAGATGAGCGGTCGCGTGTGAAAACAAGTTAAGTGAATGCACGTGTGTGCGAAGTACGAACGACGGTCGCTTGTCGCGCAAGAAGAAGAAGAAGATTCCCGAGGAACAAAGCCACGAAGCGTGCGAGATTGTCGGAAAGAGACGGCGTGGTCAGATGGAGTATTTGGAAGCAAAACTAACTATAAAACTATAACTAACTATTAAAAAACAAGTGAGAGGGCTCTAGTCGGGGCCGCACTATAGTTTATGTTGCGTTGATCTGAGCGCCCATCTGGGCCTTCCCTCTCGAATGGTGCCATTTCTCTACTGACAATTGTAAAAATTCAGCTCCTTGCCACTAAAATAACGAGTCCTTCAATTTAGTAATTTGCAGACCACGAGAAACAGGCCATACCTTTATGTTTGACAATACAACAACTAGGAAGTCCCGGGTCAATCTAACTTAGAACAATTGTTAAAACCGTAAAGTAACTACAAAGCGATTTAAGTATGGACATCTTTCCTTTTGCCATAATGTGCGTTAAACTTTTAGCACGTTTCAACTCGTACCGCAGAACAGACAGCAATCGTATGGGTTCATCCAACAATTTTATTGATGTGACCCCCTGCTTATCTGTGACTTGAGTGTTTACAACGGCACCATAAGCCTGGGAAGACACATCTGAAAATTCACACAGCTCTATCCATTGGGCAGAAGTGTTGACTGGGACTATGTCTCGCGGCATCGAACATTCTTGGATGAGTTCTAACTCAGTTCTGTATTTTTGCTATTGAAGCGAATAACTGGTTGGTAATTCCTCATCCCAATCACTTTTAATCAATCATTACTATTGCATGATTTCCCAAGATTAAGAGCGGGCTAAGAAACCCAAGCAGATCAAAGAATTGGGATAAATCTGACATAACTACAAGTTTTTTTTTATTACACTAGAACGTGTTGCCTTGTATGAAAACTTAAATTTATCGATTGTCCAGATGACCAAAAACTTCCCAGAGTTTTTGCCGTCTCTGTCGTCTGGAGTTCTAATGGCTCTATGACATTATCCCCATGAGCCTTAGAGCAACATTTATGCAGCTCTAAACGGCCTTACTTAAATAATTCTGTTACTTCATATTGTAATTGATTAAGCTAAAAGGGGGACTCCCAAGCTCAAGGAGATTGATGACCAAAATGTTGGGCCAAAAAGTATAGGCAATGAAAAGTCAGAAAATGTGCTGAATAAGTGCCGTATGTTTCAGTTTTATGGCATAGTAGTTTTATCGGGTCAGTATTACACTGACGCCATAAAATACACTGATAACATTTTTATACTCGTTCACAAAGTGAAAAGAGTATATTGGTTTCGTGCAATGACCATCTTGCTGACCGTCCGTCCGTCTGTCCGTAAAATCGCAATTAATTTCGCCGCTATGGAAGGTAGAGGCTTGAAATTTTGGATGTTTAATCGTGTGTACCCGCGTCAGATAAAGTGTTAAGGATAGTGGGCGAAGCCCACGGGGGCGTGGCAAACCGATAACACCTAAAATCGTATATCAATAAAGTACATCATTTTAAAGCTAGAGCCACCAAATTTGGTATGTAGATAGCTGGTGTCCTCCCCCACAAATTGCTTGATGTCCTTGATATCCCGGCTACGCCTACTAGAAAGCCCCCCAGCGCCCCCTTCCTAAAAAATCGGAAATGCCTATATCCCACACTCTTAAACCTACAGTCACTAAATTTGGCATATATACGTATTATTGGGAAGCTCCCCTCGAAGTTACAGAAAAATATTTGCGTCCAATACCCCCCACTCCCCCACCCGCCACCGGGGGGAGAACACCAGTGATTAGGGAAATCTCTTCAAAAACATAAAATATTTCCCACTCAAACAGCGCAACGATTCAACAACAACAAACAACAGCGCAACGATTCAACAACAACAAACAACAGCGCAACGATTCAACAACAACTCAGCCCACGCACGCAAAAAGAAACAGCGAGAATGCAAGGGAAAAAAACCAACAACGACACACAACAGCACACTCAGATGACACAACAACAACAACGAGCATATGCGCGCATGTGCAAAAGCTGCCTACAACGAAAAAGCTGCGTGCGCAGCAACAGCTGCTTACAGCTGTAAGCACGGCGCATGCGCTCAAAGAGAGCAAAAAGCTCTCGACTACGCACACTCAGACGGCGTGCGCACAAAATACTGGGAGAGTGCGTGCAAAATTCAGCGGCGCGGACTGAGTGAAACTAGGTCACAGGCGAATGCAGAAAATTTAAGAGCGGGAGTCAAAGACTAAGCAGCGAGAGTTGAAGGTCACAGCGCGGGCAATATTTTAAAGTTATATTTTTTTTAAAAGAAGCTAAAGAATAACATTTCAAGTGCAAGTGACAGTGAAAAAAAAAGAAAGAAAAACAAAACCAACAAATAGAAAAAAAAATTTATAAAAAAAAAAAAAAACTAAAACTAAAACATTGGCCAGCAACAGCAGCAGCACAACAACCACAGCAACAGCGGAGCAAGAGAACGTGGACAATAGCAGCAGCGGAGCGAACAGTGGCGCTTAAAAGTCGGCGGACGCATTCCTTTGGTTTTTCTTTTGACAACGCTAAGAATTAGTGAGATAAGTGGGGAATACTCGCTTAAGTGTAGGGAAGGCGTGGTTGTGCCTTAGTTAAATTTAGAAAAAAAAATGTTTTTGTTTGCTAACCGAGTCAAAATTAGTTCTTCTTCTTGCGTAACTATTTTTAAAGTGAAATAATATTAAATAAATAAAAAAATATTAAATAACAAATACAGAAAATTTTTCCTCTTTCATTTATTTAATTTTTTTTAAATAAAAAAATTTTAAAACCTTTGTCGTGAATGTCAGATTATGTAAACTTTCGTGTCCGCGTCCACTGTGTCGTGTCGTGAGTGTCCTTAAAACCTATCCCTTAATTGTGTCCTACCCCGGAGGCGCCCACAGGGTGTACGAGCGCTCTCGGCATTTTGTGTGGCATTTCCGGGTACCCAAATTCCCTCTCCTTCGGCGTCGTGGTGGCAGTTGAAGCTCCGGTGGGTGTTCCGAGCGCCTCGGTACCCCCGGTGTCCCCGTCAGCCCCGCAAACGCCCCCGGAGGTGTCCCACAGGGTGTACGAGCGCTCTCGGCACTTCGTGTGGCACTTCCGGGTGCCCAAATCCTCTCTCCTTCGGCGTCGTGGTGGCAGTTGAAGCTCCGGTGGGTGTTCCGAGCGCCTCGGTACCCCCGGTGTCCCCGTCAGCCCCGCAAACGCCCCCGGAGGTGTCCCACAGGGTGTACGAGCGCTCTCGGCATTTTCTGTGGCATTTCTGGATACCCAAATTCCCTCTCCTTCGGCGTCTTAGTGGCGGTCGAAGCTCCGGTGGGTGTATCCGAGTGCCTCGGCACCCCCCGGTGTCCCCGTCAGCCCCACTAACGCCCCCGGAGGTGTCCCACAGGGTGTACGAGCGCTCTCGGCGCTTCGTGTGGCACTTCCGGGTACCCAAATCCCCTCTCCTTCGGCGTCGTGGTGGCGGTCGAAGCTCCTGTGGGTGTTCCGAGCGCCTCGGCACCCCCGGTGTCCCCGTCAGCCCCACCAACGCCCCCGGATGTGTCCCACAGGGTGTACGAGCGCTCTCGGCACTTTGTGTGGCACTTTAGGGTGTCCAAATCGCCTCTCCTTCGGCGTCCTGGTGGCAGGCGAAGCTCCGGCGTGTGTTCCGAGCGCTTCGGCAACCCCGGTGTCCCAGCCAGTCCCACCAACGCCCCCGGAAGTGTCCTACAGGATGCACGAGCGCCCCTTGGCGTCCCGTGTGGCACTCCCGGAACCTCTCTTTCGGCTTCCCTTTTCGTCTCTCCCCGCTCCAAAGCTGTTGCCCTCCGTCTCGGGATCTCCGAAATAAATTTTCTGTAAAACCCTGGGCGCGACTTAGCGGAACCCCGGCCTAGGAACTTCCTTACAGTGTACATCTCAAACAGTTTTAAGTCAAATCTAAATCTCGTACAATTTTAAAGCCAGAGGCACCAAATTTGATATGTAGATAGCTGCTGACTTCCCCCAAAGATTCCGCACTTGACATCCCAGCCGCGCCCATTATAACGCCCCAAATGGCCCCGCCTCGCCGTAAATGCCCATATCTCCCAGAGTTTTTAAGCTAGAGGTACCACATTTGCTGGTTAGATACCTGGTCACCTCCTTTAAAAGGCGGTACAAAATTTCGCCGACGACCACCCTGCACTCTCACCCACCCCCAGCCACACAAATTGCAAAGTACCGAAATGTTTTCAAAATAACAATAATTTAGAATGTAAACGAGTATAACGTAGTCGGTAACGCCCGACTACAACGTTCTTACTGGTTTTTTTTTATACATATGGGGCTGCACATCAAGGAAAATATAATTAAAATTCTTCTATGCAGAAAATGTTTTTAAAGAATCAGGTATTTTTACAAGCTTTCAGAATTAGGCCTGCAATTTTATTCATTGCTCGAAGAAATGCACTACCGTTTTAAAAATCCTTTACAATTCTTGAAAGTAATAATAAATTGCTTACAGCTTATATCAACCAGTACAGAACAAAGTTTAATAAGCTTCAATAACTCAACCAAAAGAGAGAGCAAAATTCAGTAAATGCAGATTGTTAGCTTTATGTTTGAACTTTTCAAATATGGCTTCTTTAATTATACCCTGAACCCATTGAAAATGGGTAAAAAAGGGTATAATGGTTTTGTGCAAATGTACGTAACAGGCAGAAGGAAGCATCTCCGACCCCATAAAGTACATATATTCTTGATCAGCATCACTAGCCGAGTCGGTTAAGCCATGTCCGTCTGTCTGTCGGTCTGTCTGCCTGTCTGTATGTCTGTCTGTGTGTGGGAACGCGTCGATTCTAGAAACTACAAAAACTAGAGAGCTCTTGATCTCGGACTTATTCGGTTCGTATATACCACACGCAGATCAAGCTTACTTCAAAAGATCGATAAATCTCATCGTTTTCTTTTTATCGATAATAATCGTTTTTTCGACTCCGCTTTTAAGCATAAATCCTAAACTATAAAAGCTAGAGCCGCCAATATGTTCGCGTAATGCATACGAAGATTTTAAATATTTCAGATTTTGGATACCTCCCCCCAATCGCACCAAGTATCGAAAAAATTATAAAAACAGAATGCAAATACTACACACGTGCAAATTGGTTTGTACATACATTTCGATGATCTTAATAAGTCCTGAAAATTTCATGACGTTCATACATTTAGTTTACGAGCAAATCAAGAATCTATATTTTCAGTAGTGGGGTCCAAGCGCAGCTGCTTGGCTGAAGGGCAGTCAACTTCAGTGTTCATGTGCACGCATACATATGCACATGCAAATTTTGTCTTGGGTTTTTAGGAATTTTTTGCAACGGTTAAGTTGAATTTTTACACAAAATAGCAAAGTAAGAGTGGCGCAGTTGGTAAGAGTTGTGCCGCATTACGTGAAGGGTCTGGTTTCGAGTCCCAGCGGTTGAACAATGATAAATTCATGTTTTTTTTCGCTATTCATAATTATTATTATTAATTTTTATCGTTTTTATGACAAGTGCGGAATTTTCGTTTTTCTTGACTAATTTTTTGCGATGTTTAAGTAATGTTATATTTATCACTTGTGAGTGAATTAGGTGGTAGTGTGGTGCAGTCGATAAGAGTTATGCAACTTATGCCGAAGGGTCAGCTGGTTCGATTCCCGTAGTGGTTTTTTTTTAATTAGTACATTTTTTTTTTTAATTTTTAATAACCTATTAAGTGCCGAGAGTTTGTGTATATGTGTTAATTTTGAGGTATTTACTAGTCGGGCGACAAGAGCAATCTCACTTGTTTTATGTCCGATTTGTTGGATATTTTCTGATTTTGGATTCTTTTGCAACATTTTCCACAAATATTCGATAATGTTCAAATTGAGCTTCTGCATAACATGGGGACAATTTCAAATCAGCTAAATCTGTACAATACCCGGCTTTTGTGTCGGGTCCATGTCTTGGGAAAATCTGAAATCATCACGAATCAGATCATCCGCACTTTTATGCAATTTTTTTTTTTAATTTGGAGGTAATGATGGATAAGTCCATCGTTGTCTCAACAAACTCTACAAATTGATTTCCGGATGCTGACATATAGGCCGAAACCATAACGATTCCAATGCCGTGTTTGAATAAGGTTTTTGAATCTTTTGCTTGTTTGTGTTTGGTTTACTTATATGAGGGTCTGTCTTAGCCAAATATATTTAATTTTTACTATTTAGCCAACGTAATAGTCTGCTAGAAGTGCAAATCCTAACTCAACTGCTTCAAATTTAAAGTCTAATTTTTGCACAACAAAAACTAAATAATAGTGTCGCGCAGCTGGTAAGAGTTGTACAGCAGTAACTAAAAGGTCGGTGGACGAGGCCGCGTTGGGATGGCGTGAAATTTTCGCCGCTATTGAAGCTAGATAAATTTTGGATAACTTGGATGTATACTAGCCCACGTCCTAAAAATTCGAGAAGTTATACAAAGTATATATCCACAGTTTTAAAGCTAGATTTGCCAAAATTGCATTTATATTGCAGAAATCCCTACCCGAACATCAAAAAAATATATGATGACCACTCTACCTTCCGCACCAATAATCGGAAAAAGCGATTTACCTGAAAACTCCAATCGATAATAAATGCACGTGTTCGACAATTTTATGGATAAGCTCACCAAATTTGGTATGTAGATATCTGGTGACCGCCCCCAAAGATTGATATTGCAATATTCCCTAATTACAGTTTGAATATTAACATGAACACCTTAACTTAAGAATAAAAAGAGATACATCCACTATGTAACTCATAAGTGGATATATAAAAATAGAAGTAGTATTAGCACCCACAGCTGAGACACCGTACCAGACCTGTTGGTGCGGCTGCTGCATGAAACACAGCAAGGGGTCTAGGCTACACCCTATATAAGTCTAGGATTTTAAGAAATAAAATAAGTTGGAATATACTCATCACGCCGTGCGTTTCATTTGATGCACTCCGGCGTACCAGTTCGACACTGCGAGCAATTACATGGTCTTACAAACCTGCTTGCCAGTCTAGAGCATTTGGTCCTTCGAGCCGGATAAAGGCGGAGATAAACAAATTTTTAGTCCTTCGAGAGTGCCAAATTGAGCGGCACCTCGAACTCACGCCTATATAAAGGCGGAGAAAAAACAAAAATTTGGTTATTCGAGTGTGCCTTAATTGAGCGGCACCTCGAATTCTACCCAAAGAGAGTGGCAGAGTAAAAGGCACCTCCAACGGTAGAGAAGTCTTACGACTTGCGAGTGGCCACTTGAAACGGCACTCGAAGTCACGCCAAAGCGAGGGTTGCTACGGCGAAAGCAACTAAAGACTGCAGCACTGGAAGGCGATCGACGGCGGCAACCAGCGGCAAAGGCAGCGACAGCGGCAACGACAGCGGTTGCGACAACGGCAGTGGCAACGACAGCGGTTGCGACAGCGACAGCGGCGCAGAAGAAAAAAGAGGAGCAGCGTGTGGCGATCACGGTCGTCAAGGCTCCAAAAAGGAGAGGAGGGGTCAAAGTGAGGCAGCGAAGAGAAAGGAAGACTCTCCTGGATAAAATAAACAGCGACCCACCACCAACGTGGGAAGACGCCAACAAAACTGTGGGAAGCAGTGGAAATTATATATATAAAAGAAAGTCGTGTTAGTTACACCACTTATAACTCAAGAACGGCAGAACAGATTTGGCTGAAAATTGGTAGGGAGGTAGCTTAGAGCCAGGAGACGGACATAGGATACTTTTTATCCCGTTCGACAGCGTTCCCGTGTGACAATTGATATTTGTAAGAAAACAAGAAAAAAAGTGAAGTGAAGTTTAATTAATAATGCCGCGACCAAGACGATCGAATGCTACGCAACGTGCTGAAACACCTCCAGCAACTACATTGACCAGTTTTTTTGCAATCTGCCAAAGCGATCAGTTTGCACGAACTTTGCTTTACTCGGAGATGCCACTTTATTATACTTGGAATGCTTCATCCAAGAATTTTCAAAGACGGAAGCAAGGTGATGCGGTTCCTGGGTATCCAGATGTGCGTTCTACTGATGCTCTTGGTCGTATGTTTACAGTTCATCCAAAGAATGATGAATGTTTTTATTTGCGGTTGTTGGTGGTAAATATGCGTGGGCCAACTTCATTTGAGACACTACGAACTGTTAATGGTGTAATATTCCCAACATATCGTGCTGCATGTGAAGAATTGAACTTATTAGAAAACGATACCCATTGGGATACGACAATCGCTGAAGCCATTATCTCTGCATCTCCAAGTCAGATACGGACATTATTCGCTATCATAATTTCGACATGTTTTCCATCAAACCCATGTAACCTGTGGCACAAATACAAGGATAGTATGTCAGAAGATATTTTACATCAAAGTCGTGTCAGTTCCAGAAATCACGATATTGAGATGAATGAGGAGATACATAATAGTGCTTTACTCTTGATCGAAGATATGTGTTACCTCATGTGCGGTAATTTATTAATCAGGTTAGGAATGCCAGCGCCAAATCGTGAAATGAATGACGCATTTAATCGAGAATTGGAACGGGAACGTGAATATGATCACCAGGAATTAGATTTAGTAGTTCAAAGGAATGTACCCCTGTTGAATTACCAACAAAAGGAAGTTTATGATACTTTAATGAAGGCAATCGCTGATGAAAATGGTGGTTTATATTTCCTAGATGCCCCTGGTGGAACTGGCAAGACATTCCTTATGTCATTAGTTTTAGCAACTGTTCGGGCGAGATCCAACATAGCGGTTGCAGTTGCTTCTTCTGGAATAGCAGCCACATTGTTAGAAGGATGCCGTACGGCTCATTCAGCATTCAAATTACCGTTAAATCTTCAAACTATTGAAGAACCAACGTGTAATATTGCAAAACACTCAGCAATGGCCAAAGTTTTAGCGGCATCGAAAATCATCATCTGGGACGAATGCACAATGGCGCATAAACGTGCATTAGAAGCACTTAACCGAACATTAAAAGATTTACGCAATGACTCGAGATGTTTTGGAGGAGCAATGATTTTACTGTCTGGCGATTTCCGCCAAATACTGCCAGTAATTCCAAGATCTACGGCTGCCGATGAAATAAACGCTTGCCTCAAATCGTCAAATCTATGGCGCTATGTGAAGAAACTGCAGCTGACAACAAACATGAGAGTTACATTGCTTATTGATACATCTGCTGAAGATTTCTCGGAGCAATTGCTGACTATCGGTAATGGTCAAGTACCTGTCAATCATTTCCAAATAATTTCAGTAATTTTGTCTCATCAAAAGACGAACTTATCAACAATGTATTTCTAAATATTATTTCTAACTACAAAAATAATGAATGGTTGAGTGAGCGAGCAATTTTAGCGGCTAAGAATAAAGATGTAGATGATCTGAACTACATAATTCAAAAGAAGATCATTGGAACAATGCATTCATTCAAATCTATTGACTGCGTCACAAATGAAGATGAAGCCACCAACTATCCAATTGAAATTTTAAACTCTTTGGACGTGCCTGGCTTACCACCGCACAATTTACGCCTAAAGGTTGGCTCCGTAGTAATCATGCTTCGAAACATAAACCAACCAAAACTGTGCAACGGTACGCGTTTGGTGGTTAGTAAATTGATGAACAATGTAATTTACGCTACGATAATGATAGGAAAATTCAAAGGTGAGGAAGTTCTCATTCCGAGGATCCCGATGATCGCAACCGATATGCCGTTTGAATTTAAAAGACTTCAATTTCCGATACGTCTTGCATTTGCCATGACCATCAACAAATCACAAGGCCAATCCTTAAAAGTTTGTGGTTTAAATCTAGAATATCCATGTTTTTCCCATGGACAATTATACGTGGCATGATCACGGGTCGGAAGACCATCTGTGTTGTTTGTTTTTGCGCCTGATAATAAAACAAAAAATGTCGTGTATCACAAGGTACTTAAGTGAAGAGTAACCTATGTACTAAAATACAGAAATAATAATGAATGATTAATGTAGTTATTTAATTTTTTTTGTATTTTTTCTATTAAAAAAAAACACAATCTGCTTATTTATTGCCATTAAGGCGGAACAAAGTTCGCCGGGTCAGTACTAGTAAATAAATAAATATTAAAGTGAGAGTGCCTTATTTTAGGTACCCACGCGAAAACGGCGGCAAGTTCGCCTCGCAATAAAAATTTAAAAAATCAGTCCAGTGTACTAACCGATAAGTTAAGAACCTTATATTAAAAAACAGAAACAAGATTTTTTTCGAGAAAAAAAAATTAGCAAATTAAAAAAGTACACTTAAAAGAAAAAATTTATACAATCCACTTAAAAAAAAAAAAGAAACAATAAGTAATGAAAATTTTTTTGTGGTCCAAATCTATTAAAAATAAATAAATATGTTGTCAGACAAAACCATAGAATTATTGACGAAGCAGTCAGAAATTGTTACGAAGATAAGGGAGATCGAAGGGAAAAATGACGGCAATAAAGAGCAGGTAGAAAAATTACAAAAAGAATTTCAGGCAAATCACGCGATATTGTGTAAAATTGGAGTAGTCGATCACGACTATTTCAATAAAAGACAATTCGAGTTTATTATGTCTGTGATAGAAAACTTAAAAGCCAAGATGGCTAAAAGAGAATATAAAGCCATCGAACAGCCAGCGAAATGTCAGCCAGACGCTCTAGAAAAAAGAGCGCAAGAGTTTGACAGGAAAGTAGATAGGCTAAATAAATACCTTAACGAAACTCAAACAGATATTAGGGAAAATAATGTAGAAATGTTTGGCATGAGAAAAAATAAGGTCTTGTTCCTATGGGAGGACATAGTAGAAGAAATAAAGTTTCTTAAAAATAAATATGAGGGTAATAGTACCTTCGATAGCGAAATCAAAATGCTAGATTTCGATGTACAAAATTGCGTACAAGCGTTAGAAGGAAAAATTAAAAGAGAAAACTTAGGTCAGCAGAAAGGTGAGAGTTGCAAGATAAAAATAGAAGAGCTACCAATGCTATCTATAATACAGGTACCTACGTTCTCTGGCGATGCCAAAGAGTGGGACCTGTTTTCAGAACTATTTATAGAGTTGGTTCAGTCAAGGGATGATCTGAGTCCATCCTTAAAGTTCAACTACCTAAAAACCGCATTAAAAGGAGAAGCAAGATACATGGTTTCGCACTTGTTGGTGGGCTCCGCGGATAACATAATAGCACTTCGGAATTATTGATCAACCGCTATGAAAATAGGCGGAAAATATTTTCCGAGCAGTTAAATAGGCTAATAGATATGCCGATGCTAAATTGCCATTCGACAAAAAACATGAAAATGTTTATTGATTCAGTCAATGGATCAATACATTTAATTAAATCGAAATCACTCTTGTCAGAAGATGTTGATATAATCTTTGCACACATGATTATTTGTAAGTTCAATAGAGAAGTATTGGAATCTTACGAAAGTCATGTGAAGAAAGCTAAAGAAATTCAAAAATTGTCTGACGTAATGGAGTATTTAGAGCAAAGGTTGAGTGCTCTATGCTCATTAAAGGACGAGGAGAAGAAAACATTCAAAAGTACAGATTTCGGGTGGATCGTGTCAGGGTGCACGAAATCCAAAGGTGAAAAGGCCATAGTTGCAACAACCATTGAAGTAAAAGAGTTAGATTTTGGGAAATAGAAGATGAAGACATAGAAGACTTAGAGACTGAAATCTGTGATAAAAACTTTACGGAAATAACGAAAAGAAAGGAAGACGGAACGAACTTTGTAAACGCCTCAAGTAAACTTGATCAAGAATTTCTAAAAGCAATTCATGAACATAGTAAAGTTGCCCCAATGTTTTTCTAACATTGGCATTCAGTGTCATTTTACCCCGCCAGCAGGACCTCACTTCGGAGGCCGGAGTTAACTCTGTAAAATATTATCTAAAAAGAGTAATAAAAGACGAAAAATGTCATCCAGCAAGGTGGCCCTTGGGAAGAATCGAGGAAGTCCACAAAGGGAAAAGATCAAAAGGTTAGAGTAGTTAAAATAAAGCTACAAGATGAATTCACCATAAGGCCTATAACCAAAGTTTGTCCACAGATGGGCGTGCAGGCTAATAAGGAATTACAAAAATTGTTAAATGAAGTTAAGGAATTAAAAGAAAACCATATTGAGCTCAATGAGTTAAATTTCCATCACGTATCCGGACATGCTTCGTTAATAGTGGTTATGGTTTTAGTCATAATTATTGTAATATACATTATAAGAATTATAGGCCATCACCTTTGCCGGCCCTTGGCAGAATGTTCACACATGAACACCTTAACTTAAGAATAACAAGTGAGATTGCTCTAGTCGGGACCGCCCGACTAGTAGATACCCTGAACCCAGAAATGAACACATACACACACACTCTCGGCAGTTGATGAGTATGGATCCTATTAAAAATAATAATAAAAAAAAAAAACAATTACCAACGGAAAAAGAAATGTTCCGCAGCCGGGGCTTGAACTCGGTCTCCCCGTCTTAAGATGCACGACTCTTACCAACTGCACCACACTACCACATTTTTCGCGAATGATATAACATTACTTAACCATCGCAAAAAGTCGAGGAAAACGAAAATTTTGCAGTTGTCATTAAAACGATACAAATTAATAAAAATAATAATTATAAATAAATAAAAAAATAAAACAATTCAACATTGCTCTACCATACCATCGCTGAATTCGAACCCGGACCTCCGCGTTACGCGGCACAACTCTTACCCACTGGACCACGCTCTTACTTCACTACGTTGTGTTAAAATTCAATTTAACCGTTGCCTAAAAAAATTTCTAGGAAAACGCAAGACTTTCTGGACGTGCATATGTATGCGTGCACATGTACACAGAAATTGCCAAGCAGCTGCGCTTTGCCCCCACTACTGAAAATAGATTCTTGATTTGCTCGTAAACTAAATGTACGATCGTTATGAAATTTTCAGGACTTATTCAGATCATCGATATGTATGTACAAACCAATTTGCACGTGTGTAGTATTTGATTTGTGTTTTTTTGGTTTTATCGATATTGGGGGCGATTGGGGGGAGGTATCCAAAATCTGAAACATTTTAATTCTTCGTATGTTTTACGCGAACATAAAAAATAAATTTGGTGGCTCTAGCTTAAATAGTTTGGGAGTTATGCTTAAAAAACCGAGTCAAAAAAGCGATGAATATCGATAATAAGAAAACGGAAAGAGTTATCGATGTTTTAAACTTAATCTGCGTATGGTATATACGAACCGAATGAGACCAAGATCAGCTTTCTAGCTTTTGTAGTCTCTGAAATCGACGCGTTCATACAGACGGACGGACAGACAGACAGACGGACAGACAGACGGACATGGCTAAATCGACTTGGCTAGTGATGCTGATCAAGAATATATATACTTTATGGGGTCGGAGATGCTTCCTTCTGCCTGTTACATACATTTGCACAAAACCATTATACCCTTTTTTACCCACTTTCAATGGGTTCAGGGTATTCGTTTCCAAATGGATAAAATAACTTATTTCGTATTATCGATAACCCACCCCTTATTTTGATCTTATCGATTTTCATCTAGACCTAAAGCCACCAAATTTGGTTTAATATGTTATCGTAAAGCATAATCATAAAGAACTAAAGTAGTGTGCTACTTTGTACATGGCTCCTAATGTGCTTTTTTCATAATGATCTTACATTTATATCAAATGTTAGTTCCCATATTGGGGCTTAGCGCAGCTCCTGAACAAAGTGCGCCGCTTGCTGCGTGCATTTTCGTGTGTTTATTTTTTGTATGTATGCAAGAATGCAAGGGGGCTGGGCTCTTACTTGCTCCCCTTATTTTTGGGTTGGGAATTTCTCATAAATACCTCTCTGAAATATAGCAAATGTTTGTGAGCAAATTTAATTGTGTCAATATTTGAAGAAAGTTTATCGGTAGCTGACTTAGATGATTTTTTTGCATAAGTAGCATTTGTTATTTCATAGCCCCTTCGATATGGTTTCAGATAAAATTCCTTGCCTATTGCAACAGCTTCCAATGAGCGGTTATGCCGATAATTCCCAATACAAGATTGTCAATTGCTCATAGTGCTATAAATATAGGTATTATTGGCAAGAATCCCCCAACATTGGGAATGCTCATCAATTAATTTCTAAAAGGCTTTGCGAGCTATTTTAATTGTTCTCTCAATACTAAGCGAGGTTTCCCAATGGCTTATCAGCTGCTTTAACCGCCTGCATAAGTCTGTAGCACCAGTGCATGGATACAGAATGCTACAACAGCTACAATGCAAATATCACCGTTAGGTGCCACCAGCGGCAGCACATGCTGCAGGAGAAGAGATTCGCAAAGCAAAATTTCATCGAGGAGAAATTCAAAATCTTAGCGCGAATGGATCCGTCAGGTATATCAGACATTACTAAAATTTCCAGTCCAATGTTTACTCAATCAAGTGCCCCAACGAGCGTACAAATCGCAGCAAGGCAAGCAATTCCAAAAGAGCTACCCTCGTTCAGTATTAATCCAGACGATTGGCCAATGTTTGTGAGTACCTTTGAGCACAGCACTTCAATGTGGAAAACGTGCTACGTTTGCAGAAATGCCTTTAAGGGCAAAGCACGTGACCTAGTAAAGGCAAAAATGCTTTTACCGGGCATGGATCCTGATATTATTAGTATCGGCTGGGCTATGCTACCTCGCGACGATTCAATTCAAAGCATTTAGCGACTGGTTATATCGTATGGCAGAGGCGGCATCGACAACAGTCACACCTTCCCTACATAAGGTTAGTGCACTCAATACACAATTCAGCTGTGAGCCAAAACAGCAATGTGTTAAGCTACAAAACATGCAGGGTCCTGCACACAATGAAAACGGAGTTCAGAGTATGACAAATTCACATCAGCAATACTTGCCAAGATGTATAGCATGTGCTTCAGAAGGGCACTGACCAGCACAATGTAACAAGTTCTACTCCACTCAAACGTGGACCAGAGATGGCAAATCGTCAATAAAGCAGAACGGGCAATATGATGTCGGACTTTTGTGGCGCAACGAGCTGGAGCCATTACCGAAAAGCTTCGCAAACGCAGTCAGCGGACTAAATTGTCTAAAGGAAAAAATCGAAAGAGAGCTAGAGCTATACACAAAAATTCATGAGCACGTTCAAAATCTGTTAGCAAAAGGATTTGCGATTAAACTAGCGGACGCAGCAACTGAACATCAATCAAAAAATACTTTCTATTTGCCAATATTTATAGCGCAAAATCCAAGCAAGCCGAACAAAATAAGGCGAAATGAACACTTATTGATCGGCCCAGATTGTCTAAATCCACTCGTTGATGTTTTGCTTTCCTTTAAAGTTGAAATAGTGGCAGTCTGTGGTGACATCGCGGAAATGTTCCATAGGATCAACATCCGTAGCTAGGATATACACGCGCAATGCTTCCTATGGTATGACAAAACCAACAATAAGATGAGCGCATACGTCATGCGTGCAATGACAGTCCAAACTTTAAATGGCGTTTAATTTCTGAATGCTGTGGTTTCTGACCTTTTTCTTAGTTGGGATGCAATCCTTACTGCCTCACCCCATTGGTTCTCATCTAAGCCCGAATGAACCAGCATACTCCTGGCCATCTCTACCAGTGTGCGATTTGCCCGCTCAGCAACTCCGTTTTGCTGCGGGGTATAGGGCACGGTCATCTGTCTTTTGATATGGTTTTCTGACAAGAATTTTCAAATTCGAGACTTACGTACTCCCCATTTTCCGTATGCCCATTTTCGCTTCAGATCGTTATTACTTTATTGTTTCATTGTTTCTCGTCAAACACAACAAAGTTCTTAAATGTGCTTAATATTCGTGACTTTAAAAAGTACACAGTTGTATACCGCAAGTAATCATCAATGAAGGTCACGAAATACCGTGCGCCACCGGCAGACGCTTCGTTAATTGGTCCACAAATGTTAGTGTGGATCAAACTTAATAATTCGACCGAACAATTCTCCAAAGCGTTTGCAAATGGTTTTACACACATTTTAATTTTTGCACAGATTATCGTCTATCTAGTCGCTACATATCTTCATTTACCCTAATTTCAATTTCTGCTAGCTTGTCAACTATATCAGAAAACTAACATTACATTATCTTTGCACATTCGCACCTTTTGACAAATTTAAACGGAGAAATTTCTTAATCACATAGTCTACTGGGTTTAGTTGGTTATATAAGTTTTTATTGTGGAAACTGAATGTGTGGACTGTGATACATTTGGGCTCTTATGTTTATTACACGTCTGCATCAATCGAGAGTTCATAAGCGACAAACTACGTACAATCACGTTTAAGTAAAAATCAAAACTAAAGCTTAGGCGTGAATAATACCCACATATATATTGTGCAAAATATATTGGTATTAACTAAATAAACATATGAATAAATAATCCATGCAATTATAAAAAAAAAATCAAATTAAAATAAAAGTAAATTGTCTAAAATAACAAGAAACAAATTAAAATAAATCGTAATAAAACAAACTTAAATTAAATTAAAGTTTTGAGAGGTCTTCCTACCGTCGGTATTTTGAAAACCTGGAAGACCATATCAGGAGCCGCCGCCAGAGGGACGGCATAGACCGCAAGGACTATCTAATTGACTACAGGGCTCTCATGCGTAACGCAGGCAATGCGACCAGAAAACTCGACAGGGCTGACAAACAGGTTATTCATACAGAGGAATGACTTCAGGAACCTGTCGCAGCTCGCACAGCTGGCCGATGGGTGGTAGTGTGCGAGAGAGACAGAGAGTCACCCCGCCCCAAGCGATAATGGCAGCAGCGCAGGCTGATGGAACCTCTGACTCGGCTTTCAAACCCTACTAGACCGCTCCTCGACCGAAGACTGTAGTTCGGACGGGTGGAGTCATCCCCAATGCGACTGGCCAGATGATCGGACAAGGGCGCAATGCGAAGTTTCGTAAGCAAGGAGGCTGCAAGGAGACTGGCGAAGTACAGCTGGATGCATGCGATTCGGATGCAGATACGCCTCCACTTATTTGTAATTGTATTGGCAGGACACGAAGTTGATATGTTTTTGATTGTCATGGATTTCATGTTGGGTTACCTGATCCTATGCATAAACTTTCTGTGTGCGGCCGGCACAGTTAAGACTGGAGACGGAAAGCGCCACGACCCAGGTGCTCATGGTGCGTCAAACTACCAAGGCGTCGGCAGCCTCGCAGTTGCGTGCGTGGCAGGCAGACTTCAAGAGGAAGGTTAAAGTGATGGTTGCATCAGCAAGCACCGGATCGGCACCTGCTACGATGACTGCCCCAGCTACTGTGGAGCATGCAGAAGATGCGAAAGGCTGAGTTAGAATGGCGGCAAACCAACAAGTTCGGAGGACGTTAGTGCAGAAGGTCTGGTGGGATGCGACGAGCCAAGACGGAGTCCAGGAAGAGATAGGCAGCCATGTTCCGGGAACGCAAAGGCACAGGCACAGTAGATTTAGACCAACAGAGTCAGATCAAGTAGCACGTTAGGTGGCAGCCGAAATCGAATCGGAGGCGATGTCCCGTAGAAAGCCGGACCCAAAGATCCCGATTTAGTCGGATGACACGACCGTCTTAGAGGAGGAGCACGACTGCTTCAGGATTAAAAGAGCTGCATCCGGAGATAAAGAAGTCTTATAGAAGGAGTTAGCACTGTTGGCCGGGCTCGGACGGGTGTTTCACATCGGCGAGCATCTTACCGTTATGACGGAGGATAAACCTCTGAAGCAGCGCTACTACTCCAAAAATCCGGCGATGCATAATGTAATCGATGACCGAGTTGAGGGGTTCCTGCAGTTGGGTGCTATGGAACCTTCTCGCTGCTCAATGCACACTCCCTAATGGATGCGTATCCGGTACCCCGCTTTAATCATATTTTGGAGCGTTTGCGACAGGCCCAGTAGATCATTGGGATTTTAGCAGATTTCAATGAGCAAGGACAGCAGGCAATACACTGCGTTTTCAGTATCAGGCCGGGCTCTGTTCTAGTAGTGAGGTGGAATATTACCTAGGGCCCACTATGCGACACCATATGTGGTCCAGGTTAGAGGCGCAGAGCCGCGTACTGACACCGAATACGTCGAACCAATCCGAAAGTTATCTAAGTAGTAAGCCTTTATTTCAAACATGGCTACATCATCAGAGTACTCAGCAGAGTACTGTCAAATATGTTAAGTTAAATAATAGAAAATATAATGGAGCATAAGTACTTTTAAATAGATTAAATTAAAAACGCAATAAAGCAAAATAAAATGAAATATTCATGTTAAATAAGAAGTTAAGTAATCGATAACCAGCATTGCAAACAGCTACTGTCCTTCAGTAGCAAACCCACTATCAGCTGCTGAAAGCACAAATGAGAGAGTGAGTCTGTGGAAATTGGGTTGGTTGCTGGTATGAGCCACAAGAAGCGGAGAATTAATTAGTTCCGGAGGCTCGAACACAACAATCGTGCATGGATACCATTAGTGGCAAATGCTCAAGGAGAGTAGTCACATCGAATTAGTTTTAAAAGCTCGAGCTAAAGAGTTTAATGTCGGGACATGAGCGAAAAGTAAGAAAACGTGAGAGAAACCGTCGTCATAAAAGTTAAGCGAAACGAAAATAAGGCCAATGCATTACAATGACCGAGAGGCGGCGCAACAAGCCGAAATATTTGTAAGCGTAATAATAATTAATTAATTAATTAAATAAAACTGTAGAACTAAAATTTATTAAAATAACATGATTACTAAATATAAAATATCGCAATACTGTAACTGGGAGTAACCCATATAGGCTCGTCAGTTGGCCTTGAAGAGTACTGAGCTTTTGGTAGTGCGGTCACGGTAAAAACATGGCCTGAGCGGGACGCGTGGTTACGGTGCCAAGCTGACCCAGCCAGGAGATATGGTCACGGTGACAACCTGGCTTGGATAGGACACATGGTTGATCACGATGACGGTGACGGATTACGATGACGAGCTAACCTTGTTACGAGACGTGGTCACGGTGACAACCTAATCCAGGTAGGGTAGGGGGATACGGTAATAAACTAACCCAGCCGAGGAACGTAGTCAAGCACCTTGGCACGATCGGGAACGACACGAGAGTGTCGATGGGTGGATAAGACTGAACTTCCTCGTTCGCAAAGATACAAAATCTTTGCATCTCAGTTATATTAGTTTAGGCCATATATTCGAGGGTCTGCCATTGAGAATGCCTTCATAGAGGCATAGAGCTTGTCTTGCTCCCACAACCCGTCAATTTACAAATTTTCTTGTGGGCAGACAGAGATTTATGCCCCGGTTTCCAAAAAAATTTATAAAATAATACTGCGGCGAGGCAGACACCGTCACCGAGTACCTTACCAGGTATTTTACCGGCTTATCGAAGAAAAATACTATCGACCATTCATTGTCCTCGGCATCAAGTTGAAAAAGGACAGCCATCACTCCCAGCTGAGACCCATCGCACTGCACATCATCCATACGCGAACATTCATGCATGAACAGTACTAGAGCAGACGTATGCGCTTCTTTCAATATTTTAAAGTTTCCAAAAGAAGCTTCATACTTTATGTATCGGGGCTCTGGGATTCGTCGATATGCTGCAGCGCGGTCAGGTTTAGCTGGTAAGCTTTCGCCAGCTATTGTAAACCACAGGTGGTTGGGACTTTTGGATCAGAATTTGTGTCTGATCAGTTCCTATTGCAAGAAAGCTGATGGGCGTTTTTAACGGTAACAGTGTTAAGATTGCGAGCCTCCAAGCAGAAACTATTTCGCACAATAATACAGCAGTTAATGTGTTGGACCGTTCACAGTGGTAGCGAAAAACTTTTCTCATAATGTAAACAGTCTCACCAGCCGTGTTCTGGCTGACCGCAGTTCCAGCACCCTGGTCTTAGGTTTGCCATTGTAGCCATAGTCTCCTTGACCTCCGGCACTACTCTAAGCTCGTTTAGGGAAGAAAAATTTGCCTTAAGACTTCGTCCCAACTGCATTGGAATTGCCGCTGAAGATACTCCAGCTTAAATATGAAGTCAACGGAAATAGTTCGAGTCTCAGAGTGCTCAAAATTCCTCACCTCTTTGATAGCGGCTAACATAACAGATAGCCAATCAAGTCTCGCAATCAAATCCACAAATAGAAATATTCCCGCCAATTTAAAACTTGCAATTCCATCGTTTTTCAAGCGTTGCGTAAATTTGTTGCTAGGAGCCAGCCTATTTTATGAACTTCTCTGTGCTGGTCAGATAAGCTTCTAGGGCTACCTTGCATTTAGAACACTTGGACTAATTGGGTAGCATGTGGACCGAGGTTAACTGGGTATCTTAGGTAAAAAATAAATTACAACATATTTGGAACCAGAGAAATCAGTGCTCGAAATGATTAAGAGGGACCTCGTTCATGCAGCTCCTTTCGTTTATATATCTGGCACTTATAGATACTCCAATTCCTTTTGAACTTTGCAGCGAATGTTCACATATAGACACAAATTTATAAGTAGTGTCAGGCATCCTGGATTAACAGTGCTCGACATGCACAATGCTACAACGTATATTATTACGTCTAACCCAGTAGCCTCATCAAAGCAAAGGGAGCTATCAAGCCATATATTGGCATTGCATCTCTCAGCCCATTTTTTTATCATTTCGAAATTTTGAGAGTCGATGGTCATTTAAGAAATTCCGCGCTGGACTTCGAAGCACGTCAGACATACATTTTTCTCAGGCAGCATCCCATCATACTATATACTTTTATACTTTTATAACCGCAATTACTGGTCCACGGAGACTTCTTGCTTATATTCGCTTGTAGTACTGGCGGTTGTGTACCGCAAAGCAGGCATCAAATAATAACGCAGTGAATACTTTCAACTGATTTTATTTCTAAAGATCGTAGACTTATATAGGGCAGCAGCAGCACCAGTAGATCTGATTCAATTGCTGAGCTGTGGGTGCCAAAAACTATTTATACTATTTATATACACTTATGAGATACATAGTGGATTTTTCTATATTTATTTTAAGCTTATAGTGATGGCCTGTAATCTTTGGCGAACTTTTTTTTCATTGTAATATATATTACAATAATTAAAAATAAAACCATTACCACTATCAACGAAAGATGTCCGAAACGTGTTTGAAATTTAGTTCATTGAGCTCAACGTGGCTTTATTTTAATTCCTTAATTTCACTTCATAATTTTTGCAACACTTTAGACATATTTATCTTTGCTCTGGTTAAGGGATCCGACATAATTTTCGGGATCTCACTTACGTTTCATATATATGACGGAGCAAAGGTTTCCAGTCTCTCTGGTGTCTCTTATGGTGAGCGATTAGTATCTTATCTTCAGTTCAAGCAGTACAGACAGATCTAAATGCAATTACTTGTTGTTCTTGTAAGATAATGATTTCAGATGGAGTTCCTAAATGCAAATTGATTGTCTGTATAGTTTTAAAAGTGTGGTTATGTAAGTACAGTCACTGGCTCACTCTTGACACACTCTTTTGTTTGACTGCCATCTTTAACATTTATTTAAAGTTAATTCACTCATTACGTGATATGAGTCAATTTTAAAAATATTATACATATTATATAAAAATTATTAGAGTACTTACTATACTCTGTATAAAGGTCAATTACAATGATCTGTTCCTCTCTCTTTACTGGTATTTAAATAATTTTAAATTGCTGTGACGGATGCTGGCCGTACAATGGGACTTGGCATTTAATCAGCTTTTTACCTATGAAACTGAGACTTTCTTTTACAAACTCAGTCATGTTCTCTATTCGTCTATATATCCCTTCGAAACTATTATTTTTATTTCCGATTTATTCCAATTTATTATATTTGTTGTTGAATCGAATACTGAAGTCTGTGTTTTTGCAAATCATCGAGATTTTGTTGGTTATTTCGCAGTCTTTTAATGTTAACTTCCATTTTTTCTTTATCGTCGGAATCTGTTATACCAAACAGAATATCATATATTGACCCCATAAAATCCATTGGTGTCCGTTTTTTCTTACATATTGATACTTGTCTACTTTCCTTGGGGGATCTAAATATATTGCCGAGGTGCTATTCATCTTGACTATAGAACATTTTGTTTTCCCTTCCCTTAACGGTGTGGTGTTTGACACTTAGCAAAACAGCATCAGTGTCATTATCATTATGAGTCCTACTTTTAAAAGACTATTTGGATTTTCCCTTCGTCCACTATTAACCTACTTCTCTTTCTTCCTCATAATGCTGCACTCCCATCAGTGGCCAATCTATGGTAATAGGTCTTCTGGGAAACCTAGTTTGTTGCATTTGACTATTGCGCCGAAACGATTATCGGCACCAACGGGACCCAGGGGGAAATTAATCGAGGGAAGCGGCCCTGTTCATAGCACACTACAAGGGCAAAACAGTTGTCAGAGCTTTCCCGAGGGCGACCGTATAGTCCAGAGAAAGAGAATAAGGTTGAAAGAGGCTTACCACGTTTTTTTGCGGGAAGGCCAATGACCGCGGTGACCGTTTTCAAAAGTAGACAGCTGAGCAACAAGTACACAAGTGCGCAAGAGCAGAGGTAACTTCTAACCTTTTTTCTTTTTTCATCTCGTCTTTTATGTGAGCGCATGTCGGCGTAAGTTTGTGTTAAAGTAAAAGTGACTATGTTCTAATTGTATTATTTTCAAACCGGTGGCCAACAGCAGGTCACGCCGCATTTATTACCTTCCGTCCAAAAATCCGAATACCTATATTCGAGATCGGCCGCAACCCATGTGCCAGCCGCACTGGCAAAACTTTAATTCTGACCACCCTCTTTGAAGCCCGTCGCAGGCATTGTGTGAGAGGCACGGAACCCGGAGGCAAAAAGGAACGCATCTCAGACCAAAGAAAAACCACTGAGTGAGTGTGTTCCGGTTGAATCTGACTCGGCCGCCGCCAGTAGTAGGGAACTTTTCCTTCTGTGACAGGAAGTGCTGTCAATTTATTTACCCTTGGGTGAATAATTAATGATTTATGACCCTACGTGACCATGACCCTAATAAAAAGGCACTTACGTGACCGTGACCCTTTTTGGGGGAGGTAGTGAGCGAAACCGATCGGTGAATGATCGTACGTGACCCTTTTGAGGGGGAGGGGAGTAAGGGAAACCGTTCATTGCATGAGTAAAAGTGACCTTTTGGTGAGGGAGAGCTGGGAAAATGGTCGTAAAATGATCGCACGTGACCCTTTTGAGGGGGAGGGGAGTGAGTGTAACCGATCATTGCATGGGTAAAAGTGACCTTTTTATGGAGGGGGAACTGGGAAAGTGTCACTCCAATTTTATTATCTATGCCTGTTCGGAAGTTGTGTGAGTGCCCGATCATTAAAATTCAGATTTAAGGTGTGAGGGCTCATGAGATCACGTACGAACAAGTGCACGCATAGACTTGTTCGTGTACTTTTCGAGGGTGGAATAAGGGACTGCTAATTAAAATGCAGATTTGAGGTGTGAGAACACGAGCGGACAAGTGCACGCATCGACTTGTTCGTCTACTTTTCGGGGGTGGTGGGATAAGGACTGCTAATTAAAATTCAGATTTGAAGTGTGAGGGCACATGAGATCACATGCGCACATGTGTATGCATCGACTTGTTTGTCTAAAATTTCGGGGTGGGATAAGGGACTACTAATTAAAATTTAGATTTGAAGTGTGAGGGCATATGAGATCTCTTGCGCACATGTGCATGCATCGACTTGTTCGCGTACTTTTTCGAGGGTGGGATAAGGGTCCGATCAGGCACGTGCGCACACGCTTAAACATTTAGTTGACTCTCCCCTTTTATACGGGAAAGGAGCCCAAGGGCGACCGCGCACAGGATTAAGCATGGTTAACGCATGTTTTGTTCGATCGTAAATTTCACGCCTAAAGGCGCCTGCTGACAAGGGTAAACAGCTATATTCTATGTGCCTGTAGTAAGGGTCGAGGCCTATTTCATAATTAGATGTAATAAAAGAAACACAACAGTTTTTTATTTGAGAATTTTCTTATACTTTTCTTTGATTGCTTCATTCATATACAATTGTAAAATTTGTTTAAACATTTTTCTAACTTAGGAATACATAGCTTTATTTATTTATCATTCTATTGCTTAATTTAGTGTACTGTGATATAAGATGTTTGAGTTTTTCGCTTCTTATAATACAAAAATGACAGGCGCAGGTATCACAACCAGTTGTTGTTTTGTTGGATGACCACGGGCATATCGTCAAATGTTCACCGTATTGCGATGTTCTCATTGTAGCCTTCTCGTATTTAGCGAAATATTTGCTATATTCCGCAAGCAGCTTTTGATGATCAGGAAAAACAATCCCATCAAACTCTAATAAAAAATCATCAATTTTCTTTATATTCGAGGAATATCCAAACTTAGAAACTACTCCCATTTCTGTACTGTACTTCTTCAATTCGTAAATGTGACTGACTGACGAATTCGCTGCTTGCAGCCTTCTTATACCTCTGACCCTTTCCTTAAAAATATTTCTCTATGATTGTTTGCATCCCTTTTTATTTCTTTACCCATCTTTTTAGAAATTTCAAAGCATAAAGGAGTTAAATCTATTTCTTCATCAGCTCTATAATTTACATTTAAATCAGTAAACCGTATCTCACATTTATGTGCTATCGCACTTTTAGGAATAATATGATTATAGTATATACTTGTAATTCGTGTTTTCATTAATGTGTTCCAACATAAGAAAGTTGTAAAAAAAATTTAATAAACGATCTTCATGATTCACAATCAAACTTAATTTTATATTCATATTGATTAAATACTAAGATGCATTAATTATCTGTTTTTCTATACTTAAAATGACATGTTACTGTGTCAAGTAGGGGGTGATCAACTAATGTATCAGGCATTAAGAAGTTTCGTTTATGCTGTTGCAGCCAGAAAATGGGGGTAAACTCTCTTGTAGTTGAAAAACCACACTTTATTTTTAGCTGATCTATATAATATTCAAATCCATAAATTACTTTATGATCTTGTAACTTTCTGTACTTTCTTGTTCTTTTTAACTTGTGTGTGTCCATGTTGGATGACGATCGAAACAAAGATTTTTGTTAAGGAGCTGGCATTCATGCAGGGTGGTTCGGTCATGCCAAATTTCTTTCACTTTAAGCCACCCTAATATGAAGGAACTAGACGACGTTGCTCAAAAGACTCATTTTATAACTAAAGAATATGCAGTCGGCTTGGACTGGTCTGATGGAGACATTTCATACTTGAGTCTCGAGGATATATTATCACCATTAAACAGCTTCAGTACACTCATTGTTCGGGTTGAAGCTAAGAAACAATTTCTAATAAAATATTTACCTCAGGCAACCATAGTCGATTTGGATCTTGAAGAAAGTTTAACACACTTCCCAAACTATTTTACAAATTGTAAAATTCATAAAAAAATCCTCCTACAACTGTGCGCTAAATAATTTATTTAAACTTTTCGTAGTAATGGAAAGTACAAATTTTGAAATTTATGGAAAATAAAATACAATTAACTTTTTTTAATAAAATATCTGTTTTTACTTAATTTTTATTTATTATAATAGGGATAATCTGATACATTCATATGTTTTTTATTTAAATTTGTAAAGAAGTGCATAACAATTCGAGCATTTCTTACGTTTCTGTAGATGTGCACCACACGCACAGTGGGCGATTGGGCCTCGCTAGCAGCATTTAATTCAAATTTTCAAATTTGAAAAAGCGTTAATTTTTTTTCACAAATCGATTAGATTTTTGGCGGTTTTTTATAAGCTCTACGATCAGCTGATCATCAGCTGTGAGCTGTCAAACACAAAATATGTTTTAGCAAGTGCTTTACAATATTTTTTCTTTGTTGTGCGCATTGATTTCGAGCTCCTTGGAAATTTACAATTTTTACTTGTTTTATTAAAAGTGTGGCTTTTTATTAACTTCAAGGTATGTATAACATAAAAAATCAGTGTTTGTGACCGGTCTATAAATGTGTTGTTCATAAAACGTAGTGGTAATTAAGTGTATTAACAACTAGCCCGCACTAGCGTGCACCTGTCGTTCGTGGAGTAGAACTTACAAGATTCGCACGGATTCGGTCTAACTCTTTTTTTAGCTAGAAGTATGAGTCATTGTGCGTCCAAAATGTGTAATATGAACTGCTATTACCTGCTAACCTTTAAATCATGGCACTTTTTAGGAACAATGTCGGTAGCAAAACGGGTACCTTTTTTAGTATGGCATGAAGAAGCGATCCCAACCAAGAAGTTTCTCACCATGGAAAACTTTGTATTTGGTACTGTTCTCAAAAACCTTAAATATACTCAGGAGCAGTACGAGATTGGCAAAAAGCTGCGAAATTTTAATAGTAAGCTTGTAGAAAAGTGGAAAAACTGTAGAAGAAATAAGGTTTTTTTTTGAAAACAAAAACCAGGAATGGCTAGATACGCCGTTAGTATTGATTGAAAGATCATCTTCCGAAATTATTGGACGTCCACAAAAAGATATTTCGGAGTGTTGCAAAAAAACGCAAGTTAAGAAATTGTCAGGCCTTACTGAAGATGTGCCATCAGAAGCATTGTTGGTAGCTGCAAGCTGCAGCTTATATAAAGGTGGAAAACGTAGTGCTTCACAGGTGGTGTCAATGGTAAACGCCGACGAAGAGTTTAGCGGTAAGCCTGATTCTGATTCCGAAGATTCCGAAGATAATTTTGATTTATAAAATTTGTTTATTGAAGTTAAAAAAAAAATTTTGAAATTAAAAAAAATTAAAAAAATTTAAAAAAATTTTTTTTTAAATTTTAAAAAATAAAAAAATAAATTTAAACAAAATTTTGATTTCTTAAAAAATTCTATGACTTTTTTAAGAGCTGTGAAAAAAAACCGACTGGAGATATCTTTTTTCGTTTGAAAGTTATTAATTAAATGCCGCTAACGAGGCCCAATCACCCACTGTGACACGTAGAGAAAAAATTCTTGTTTATAATATAAACTTGTTGTTGGTATCTATACGTTTCGATATTTTCTACTGAAATATTCAAAAACCTCTCAAAAAATTTTTGTTTTTGGGCTCCTTTTGACTTTCGTATCTTTAACAATTTCACGAAGATAATTTCTCACTTCAATGAAATTAGTAGTCCCATCATTCCAACAAATATTATGATGATTTTGAGTTAACCAGAGTGCTGTTTTTCTAGCCTTTATTGACAAGTTCATAAAATCATATAGCGCTTGTGCAATGTAATGTAGATTTTGATGACGTATATTTTTAAGCACTACAGGGATTTCCTTTAATATGAAATTATTATTCTTTCCGTAAAGCCCTTGAACATCAATTGCGACTTGCTCCAAATCCATTTTTTGTGAGAGTAAGGTGACACTTCTAAATAATGCGCTGAACTATTCCTAAGCAAACAATATACTTTTGTGGCTCGATAACTGACATTCTCTTAAAAAAGATACTTTTACATCTAGAAAGATACTCTTACATCAATTGGCCTCATTTTAACAGATTCATTTTGATGAGATAGATCAATAACTATAATCGGCGCATGTTTTTTTAAAATCCGTAGATGAAAGCAATGGCTGAGGCTCTTTCATATACTAACTTTGTTGGAAATTTGTATACATGTCATAGAGAGTAGCATAACGTTCTCGCGCAAAATTCACATTCATATCATCATACGGATACGTCTCAGACTTCAAGTACACCTTTAAGTTTCTCAAAGGATTATGTATAATTTTTCAAGCTAATTTAAAGACAATTATCGCAAAGCTTGGTCGCTCCCTATTAGCAGCAAGCTTGACATTCCATATATGTTGGTTGCCTTCTGAGAGTGATGGATTAAGATAACAGTTCCAACTGCGAAAGGCTCTTGGTAATGATGCTCCATTTTTGGTCAATCTAAAAATTTCCAATTTCTTCTCATCACTAAGCGTTATATGTGGAATACTCCATGTTATATTAGAAATATTCAACCTAAACTCTCCAGTTCCAATTTTCGGATAAAACACATCTTCCATACTTTTAGATATGAGCAATACAAGCTCATGCTTACAATTTAACATGACTTTATTATAGTCTTCTCCAAATCCAAGTAAAAATTTAAGAGGTATCGAAAAATTAAAATAACCGCCGTCTTCAAGGACTCTATCAGACCCATTGAACCAACCAGAATTTTCCAGCGTATGAGACACACTCCTGGGTATTGAAATGTTGTTTTTTATGCTTGCTATTGTACTAAAAAATCGTGTACGATCGATTTCAACTCAATTTAATTCATAACGAATTTCATCAAATAAATAAGCCACACAGTTGTTTTTTAGTTTACCATTGTTAGTAGACGTGTTGTTAGCCAAACAAAGCGAGCCCTCCACATTAATAAAACTCTCGCTCGGTAATACATAAAGGTCCTGATTTTGGATCGTAATTCGAACTTCATCATTACTCTTGAATGACTGAAGATAGGATGAGCAGCTATGATATTCTTTTGATTATACTCAAATCGGAATAGAGCTTCTCTCGAACATTTAATATATTACTCATGGCTTTAGCCACTCACAATATTACACTCTGAGCGAATTTTATTTACTTTTAATATATTAACAGGCTGATCCGAGGTATAGAAGGAATTTGACTTTAGCTCTCTTTTATGAAATCCAAATAATTGTCCAATGGTATGCTCTCTGTTGAAGTGTAAAGGATGTTCCTTTGTTGAAATTACGACCTGCAGCGTGTTATTGTTGCTCTCGATAACCGGATGATTTAATTTATTTGGCTATACTTCCTTCATTTTCTCTAAAATAACATTAGTTATATCGTTCAGCTCATAGGATCCCACGGGTATTTCGAAAACATGCTCACCAATATGAAACAAATTATTATCATAATCCACCTTTGGAATCGAATTGTACATATATAAATCGATAAGAGCACATTTATATTCTTTATGGAGTAAAATAGGGGAAAAATAGTTTGCCGTTAAAATTGAGTTGCATCCAGTTAACGTAAGTGTTGTTGACATTTTGACAAGTTATAAGTAAATTAAATATTGATGTACTTTCTTGTCATTATATTTCCAATTTTATAATGTCGGCAAATCCACGTCTATATCGTCCGCTATCTATTGGATCATCCATACTAATCAATAAAAATCCATATCTATCTTTCCAACAAAATTGACAGATCTTCTTAAAAGTTTCTAAATGTATGTCAACGCCTACATGATCTTGATACACATGTTTCATTTTTAGATCATCTTGTTTAATCATTTTAATCATGTTTGCATTATCACGTACAAGGTGTTTCGGTATACGCGTATATGTTTGACATAAATAAAACGCTTTAATGTTGCTATGTCGGCCCATACAAAAATGGGTGCGTATGTTGTTTTGTTTTTCACATGCTACATCATCAAATATTAATATCGAATTCTTTTTAGCCTTATCTGGTGCTATGACACTTTCATTTTCGGAATATGTAAAATAGCCCATGCCTTTTATCGGGCTGACAAGTTTTTGTAAATATTCGTATTTGGGTTGAAATAACGACTTTGAGTTCAAAAAAATATTCTCAAATTTTAACCCATTAGGACTCTCGATTAATCTAATCATTACATTACTTTGCCCACAATAAGAAGGTCCAAAAATTAGAGCTCTAATTGAATTGGGTTACAAACGACTCTGTCTAATAGTTTGTTCTTCATCGTTTCTCAAGTCGAAATTTCTGACTTCTATGTAGGTTTTTTTGCTTTATGAAACGCATATTAGATATGGTTCTCATAAGCACGTCACTCATTAACAACACTTTGATGAATATTGAGCTAATAAAATGGTAATGCACTTGTATAAGCCGCTTAGTAATAAAATTAACGTCTATCGCGGAGGAGGTATTATAAACAAAATAACAATCTCTCTGCCAGTAAAATTGCACTTGCCAGGTTATCAGTTTTGTGGACCAGGAACGAAACTCAAGACGCGTTTAGAGCGCGGTGACAAAGGAATAAAATGGATAGACGCAGCAGGCAGAGGCCACGATATTGCATACTCAAAACACAAAAGATTTAAAAGATCGTCATACAGCCGATCTAGATTTAGCAGAAAGAGCGTGGGAACGAGTAAAGCGCCTGATATCAGTCTTGGAGAAAGAGCCGCGGCATATTTCGTGACTAACGCAATGAAAGCAAAAAAGAAATTTGGAATGGAAGAAAAAAGCAAAACCTCATGAAAAAAGGAAGAAATCTGGATTGGGTCTCAATCGAAGGAAGAAAAACCCATATGAAAAAAAGAAAAAATTTATGAATGCAGCTAAAGTAGCCTCCAATAAATTATAAAAAAAGAAAAAACCATTTGATAATCATTCAGCCATACAAATAGCTAAAAAAGCCATAAACAAGTCACTCGGACATAAGAAAAGAGATGTAATAATTCCACGCATAATAACTGTTCCTAAAGTGGGCGGTTTCTTGCCACTTGTACCGATTTTAACAGCACTTGGTGCTTTAGGAGGTCTGGCGTCCGGTGGTTTGGCTATTGCTAAAACCATTAATAGTGCCAAAAACGCTAGAAAACATCTGGAAGAGAATAAACGTCATTGTTGAATAATGGTTGCGATTCTAAAATTATTCTTTATATATAAGTGTATTTTTATTTAACGGACTGCCATGGGCTGGTTCATGCAACTCTGCTGGTAAAGTAGAACTAACTTTTACTTATGTGCAGTGACGCTCTGTTAAGCAAATTCGCTGCTGTTAATGAATTTTACAATGTTGCATAATATTACGGCGAAATGAAAGAGCTGCCAACTTAAAGATAAAGTAATCAAATTTGTCGATAAATTCAAATCTTATTGTGATCGAAACCATTGCTCAACATTCCGGTCGGCCCTGAAAGAATGTTTCAGAATTAGGTAAAACCGCAATCTTTGTAATTAGACGAGTCATATCCCCGGTTGCTGTCTGTCCCGGGCGGCCCTGAAAGAATGTTTCAGAATTAGGTAAAGCCGCAATCTTTGTAATTGGACGAGTCATATACCAGGTTGCTGTCTGTCCCGGGCGGCCCTGAAAGAATGTTTCAGAAATAGGTTAAACCGCAATCTTTGTAATTGGACGAGTCATATCCCCGGTTGCTGTCTTGAGTTTGACAGCTCGGACTATTCCATCAGGTCCAGGATATGTTTCGATAATTCGTGCTAAAATTCGTGCTGCTGGTGGAGTATGTGAATCCTTGACCAGCACATTGTCTCCAGGAACAAGATTCAAAGACTTTGTAGTCCATTTAGATCGATGCTGCAAAGTCAAATATTCTTGATGGCATCGTTTCCAGAAACCTTGCAGCATAGCCTGGGATTGCCGCCAATAGTCCAACCTGTTTTGTGGCACCGGACCAATATCGCCTTCCGGAACTAAGGTATATGGTCGGCCTATAAGTAAATATGCGGGCGACAGATATTCCAGATCATTGTCGGATGTTGTGAACAAAGGACGCAAGTTGACTATTGCTTCTATTTGAGCCAATAGTCTATGCATTTGTTCAAAGGTAAGCGTAGAGTTACCAATTACTCGGCGAAGATACAGTTTAACAGAACGCACAGCTGACTCCTATTTACCACCCCAGTGTGGTGCATGCGGCGGTCTGAAGTTCCCTTTAATCCCTTATTCCCTAAAGTCTGCGACACTATGGTGTTATGGAGCTGCAATGCGAGTAAACGTTCCATGTCGTTTGTTTGTTACCAACAAAGTTTCTACCGTTGTCGCTATACATTTATGCGCATTGTCCACGGCGCGATATGAAGCGCCGATATGCAGCCAGAAAGATGTCTGTACTGAGATCTGTTGCCAATTCGAGATGAATCGCAGAAGTACACAAGCAACTAAAGAGACATATGTATGCCTTTTCTTTGCGTAGATAGCGGACTTTGCAGACATTCAATGTTGTAGGACCGGCGTAGTCACAGCCCGTATTTTCGAAAGCGAATGCTTGTCTCACTCGAACTGCTGGTAGGTCCGCCATAAGTTGCTGGCTGATGTGCTGCTGCTGCCTGAAACACCTTAAGCAAACGTATGTGAGTTTTCGAATAAGGTATTGTGCACCGAAGATCCAATAACGTTGTCGAATAATTACAAACAAAGCCGAAACGCCTGGATGTAGGTGTACCCAGTGTTCATGGTCAAGCATGAGTTTGGTTATACGATTTGCATTGGGTAGAATAATCGGGTGTTTGACATAGTAGGTTAATTCTCAATTGCTTAGACGTCCACCGACGCGTAGTAACCCAACTTCGTCTATAATAGGTGAGAGTGTGCGCAACTTGGAGCTGGATGCCAGTGGTGTTTTCTCAAGAAGGTGTTTACGATCCTTTTGAAAGACTGCCTGCGCATGTCGTAGGCATAGCGTGCGAGCCTCCCTTATTTTATCAGCTGTTAGTGACGATTAGCCGGTGCCAGATTGCCAGCGGTTTTTGCGTCGTACGAAACGCAAGACATACGCCATAATGCGATTGAGTTTTAGCCAGGATGAAACACGTTCAACTAGGTCGGTCAGTTCGGAGTTTGCAGAGTTGATTTCTATCAGCGCTGCCAGCGTGGACTTCTTGACTTCTTTTTGTACTTGTTTATCTGAAATGAGGTTAGAGATCTTTTCATTGCCCAAATTTACCATAGTGAGATTTTTGTCGTGTAGCCAGGATGGATCGTGACACCAGAGTCCAAAGTTCTGTAAATCCGACGCCAACATGCCCCTTGATGTGCTGGATTCTCTTAAGAGATTACGTGATGCCATGAATTTCTCGGAATTGTTTTTAGAATTTTGGCAGTACGGTTACCGACAAATATTTTTAATTTGGATGGCACGTGCGACAGCCAGGCCAGGACAATTGTGGAATCACACCATGCGTATACTGTAATGTCCAAGTGTTGCAGAGCGCTCTTAATCGATGCAACGAGTCTACTTGCTAACAGTGCCCCGCAGAGCTCTAAGCGAGGCAGGGATTGTTGCTTAAGTGGAGCAACGCGAGTTTTGCAGTCAGTAGAGTAACCTCAATGATTCCGTCAGATTGGGTAATTCGACTGTAAACGACAGCTGCATATGCCTTTATTGAAGCGCCTGAGAACGCATGCAGCTCCAAGGTGCTCTAAACATAGCCAATATGTCTGGGTAACTTGAAGTGTTTCAAAGATCTAATATCGTTGCGGTATTTTTGCCATATCTTCGTCAGTTGAGGTGGAAGTTACGAATTCCAACCTAACTCGTGAAGCCAGAGTTCTTGAAACAATATTTTGAATTGAATGACTACTGGCGCTAATAGTCCCACAGGATCAAACATTCGGGATACGTCGGATAGCACATTGAGTTTAGTACTATCTACATGTGTGTCCAACGCTACTTTGTATGCTAGCGTGTCATCATTTGGTTGCCAACGAATTCCAAGTACTTTGCTTGTGATCTCTTGCGCATCAAACTCTGACTGGGTTTCTTGATCTACGATCTTGATCTATTTGACACCCATTTTCCCAGCTCCAGTTGGGCATGTGCCAGAAGTTGAACAAGCTCATCTCGTAGTTGCAGCAACTCCTCTTCAGAGGAGTTAGAACATCGTCGACATAAAAATCGTCTAACACAATCCTTGCCGCTCGTGGATAATCTTCTTTATAATCAGCTGCAATTTGTTCCAAGACGCGAACAGCTAGAAATAACTTTAACTGTGCGGAGTTAGTAGTGTTTTATAATTTCAGACGGGTGAGTTCGCCATACAATCCGTTGATAAGTTTAATGATTCTCGGCAACCCATATTTGGCGAAACATTTTGACTATGTCTGCCGAAAAAACAAACTTATGAATTCGAAAGCGTAAGCATACAGCAAAGAGATTTTTCTGGATACTTGGGCCGACATGTAGAGCCTCGTTCAGAGCATATCCTTTATCCTTTATAACCCGCAGCTTGTGGCTGGATGATGTGGCATATAGAAGATGCTACCTTCAGGTACCGATACTTCTTCCGGTTTAAGTTCAAACAGGATCTGTACCCAATATTATGTCGATCGGTGACTTCGAATTTAATCTGGAATCTGCAAGCTGAAGGTCGTCAAAGAGTGCTAGCGTGGCTTCACTGACATATTCTCTTTCCAATGCTGAAGTTATCTTGCCTAGAACGTGTACCGTAACATCTAGTGTGTGCTGTGATACCCTTGATTTGAGGTGAAGCGTGCTGAAACCTCGCGTGGTTTCCGCTTGTACGGATGAAATACCAGATACCGCAATCTTGGATGGTGAACGTGCTATACCAAGAGCGTTGATGCATCGTTCAGATATATAGGATAGCACTGATCCAGTATCCAATAATACTCGACGAGTTGTAAATGTTTCTTGTGCATTGACTACATATAACAATGCGGTAAGCAGTGTGCCCTTTCTTCCACCCAGTCCCACGAAGCATGTTGTTTGGCCTGGCGACAGTGCCACATTACTGTTTGTGCGTATAGGTAGAGCTTGATGTGTCTGATCTTCCACCCTTGGATTGCTATTTTGTTGAGTTTGGCTCTTTCTTAACTGCAACGATGAACCTTGCAAATGAATTAGGGAGTGGTGCCGGCTGCGACAATGTTTACAAGCATGCTTTGATTCACATTTCGTTGACAGGTGGCCGGGTTTGAAGCAGTTGAAACACAGGGATTTCCCTTTGATCAATGCATGGCGTTTCTCGACAGATAGGTCGAGAAACTGCGAAAAGCCGCACAATAAATGTTCAGTCGAACCACATTTCGGACAGTGACTTCTTTCAGCAGCCACTAAAGTACGGGTCAGCTTTTTTGGTTTATCGATTGCCGTTGCCATGGTATCTCGTTGGCACAGCTCAAACTCCTCGCATCTGGTGTCAAGAAATTTAAAGAAGTCTTCAATTGATGGAGATACGGAAGCGCGGCTTGCATCTACCCATTTGCGTCGTGACTCTGGATCTATTTGGTGCTACAAGTAAATAAATTAGCCAGCAGTCGCGTTCGGTCTTCCCAATGGCATCCAATCCTCGAACGATCTCATTCGCTCCATCTGTAACCTTTCGTAGGACGGACACATTAGTAACATTGTTAGAAGTAGGCAATCCCATAAATGCGTCTAATAATGAATGGACGACATGGCGTGGTCGATTATATCGTTCAATTAAACGTGCCCATGCACTTTTATATGCGACTTTATTGATGGGCAAATGACGTGTTAATGCAGCAGCTGCTTCATTTTTAAGAAACGACTTCAAATAATGAAACTTCTGGATATTTCCAAAGCGTGGTTTGTTGTGGATTGTACTCTCATTCCTTTATTGCAGGCCATTCCTTATAGTCGCCAGCAAATGGGTTTGATGTGCACGTTTGGCAATTCCGCCTCTCTTATTGGCGTAGCAACTGCATCGTGAGTTGTTGTTGTTTCTTGGGTGACAGAAAAACGTTCAAAGAATTTTAGCTGTTGTTGTACCAAACGCGTTGCTGCGGTAGTTGGGTCCGCTGACCGCTTTAATGCAAGAAGAAGCGCTAGAGCTTTCATGTATTTGCCTTCATAGATTCCGTTGTCACTTGCAGGATCAACATACCCTTCAACTTCATCTAACATGCACATACTATCTCCAGTCTGTTCGAACTCGATCCAAACATATTTGAGCCTAGATAGCATTGCTTCTACGACGTCTATGTCACATACAACCGGCGCCTGCTCAGCATATTGAAGCAATCGAGTGAGACTTGCCTTTAATCTGCCCCTTATATTGATGAGTTGTTTAAATTGCTAGATGTTGTCAATTTAACCCGCTATTTTACAACAGATCCGGCTCGAAGGACCAAAATTTATATATTGAATAATGGTTGCGATTCTCAAATTATTCATCATATATGAGTGTATTTTTATTTAACGGACTGTCATGGGCAGGTTCATGCAACTCTGCTGGTAAAGTAGAACTAACCTTTACATATGTGCAGTGACGCGCTGTTAAGCAAATTCGCTGCTGTTAATGAATTTCACAATGTTGGGTAATATTACGTATATGTGTTAGTATAATGTGCTTCTAATAAAAAATGCGGCGAAATGAATAAGCTGCCAACTTAAAGATGAAGTTATCAAATGTGTCGATAAATTCAAATATGATTGTGATCGAAACCATTCCTCAACAGTCACATCAAAAAATTGGAAGCAATTGCTTTAGGTATTGGCCTATATCTTTAGCCATACCAAAAGGAATACGGTATATCAACTGCTCAAAAAAACTTCTAGGCGAGCTACCCAACAAGCCACTTTCAAACATTGATATTTTGAATTTTGCGCGTAAGCATATACCTAATTTCAGAGGTGTATTTATGAGAGACTCACTCCCAAAACGAGTTCGTAAAAGGGAGTGTGACATCATTAACTTGGTTTCTTCATCAGGAGGCAGAACACACTGAATAGCCTATTATAAAACAGAGAAGGGGAGTCGATATTTTGATACTTTTGGAAATTTACCACCACCGTTAGAGTTAATCGCTTATTTAGGAAAGAACATTAAATACAATTATACTCAAGAACAACGATACTTTTAACTGGACACTTCTGTTTACAGTTTCTATTATTGAATCCCACAACACGAACTCTTAGCAAATAATTGCTTTAGCCTGTTTTACAAGATTTTGTTTTTTTAATAAAGAATTTTATATAACAATTTTAAATTAGGTATTTTTAATTTTTTTTTTTTTTTTTGTTTACTTAACGGGTATATACAAATTACTATTTTTTTTTACTTTTATCAGTCTGAAATGAATAATACCGTAATTCACACATTGTCTAACAAACAGAAAATAACAACAAAAATCAAGTGAGATTGCTCTAGTCGGGACCGCCCGACTAGTAGATACCCTGAACCCAGAAATTAACACATACACACAAACTCTCGGCAGTTGATGAGTATTAAGCCTTTTAAAAATTAAAAAAAAACAATTACCAACGGAAAAAGAAATGTTTCACAACCAGGGCTTGAACTCGCTCTCTCCGTCTTAAGATGCACGACTCTTACCAACTGCACCACACTATCACATTTTTCGCGAATGATATAACATTACTTAACCATCGCAAAAAGTCAAGGAAAACGAAAATTTTGCAGTTGTTATTAAAACGATACAAATTAATAAAAATAATAATTATAAATAAATAAAAAAATTAAACAATTCAACATTTACTACCATACCAACGCTGAATTCGAACCCGGACCTCCACGTTGCGCGTCACAACTCGTACCAACTGGACCACGCTCTTTCTTCTCCTCGTTGTGATAAAAATCAATTTAACCGTTGCAAACAAAATTCCTAGAAGAACGCAAGACAAATTTTGCATGTGCATATGTATGCGTGCACATGTACACATAAATTGCCAAGCAGCTGCGCTTTGCCCCCACTACTGAAAATAGATTCTTGATTTGCTCGTAAACTAAAACGATCGTTATGAAATTTTCAGGACTTATTCAAATCATCGAAATGTATGTACAAACCAATTTGCACGTGTGTAGTATTTGATTTGCTTTGTTTTTATGGTTTTTTCGATATTGGGGGCGATTGGGGGGAGGTATCCAAAATCTGAAGGGCTATGTTTTTCGTATATTTTACGCGAGCATAAAAAAATTAATTTGGTGGCTCTAGCTTTTACAGCTTGGGAGTTATGCTTAAAAAACCGAGTCAAAAAA
Source organism: Drosophila paramelanica (assembly GCA_035043915.1). Classification (NCBI taxonomy): domain Eukaryota; kingdom Metazoa; phylum Arthropoda; class Insecta; order Diptera; family Drosophilidae; genus Drosophila; species Drosophila paramelanica. The sequence goes on from JAWNMO010000576.1 coordinate 187,240, forward strand.
GCGATAAATATCGATAATAAGAAAACGGAAGGAGTTATCGATGTTTTGAAATAAACTTGATCTGCGTATGGTATATACGAACCGAATGAGACCAAGATCAGCTTTCTAGCTTTTGTAGTCTCTGAAATCGACGCGTTCATACAGACGGACGGACAGACGGACAGACAGACGGACATGGCTTAATCGACTTGGCTAGTGATGCTGATCAAGAAAACCAATATACTCTTTTCACTTCGTGAACGAGTATAAAAACCACAAAAATCCACAATAAACCACTCTAAACAACAATAAAACAACTTCTTGGTTCCTACAAGAAGGATGGTGAAATAGGAATGGGCAAAAGTATAATAAAAACATATGGGAATAAAATAATATTAGAAACGGTGAAAGATGGAATCTAACACCGGGATTATATTCTCTAATCTACCACAATAAGCCACGAGGCTATAATAAAATGGCATATCAAAAAATTTAAGCAAAAACAAATGCACATAGAAAGGAAATCCTTCCAAAAAGTATCTAACAATCATAAAAAAATGTTTCCACCAATGGGTATACCTAACGCAATGTCTACGCCCAACCGCCATTCCAAATCTATTCAAGAAGGGGGAGGCTAATGACACTTAATACAAGCAAACCCAATTATGTGTATTGGGATGATCCAAATGAAACTTCTAGTTGCATCACAATCAGCTGGGCATAATAATCATAATAATGAAATAGTTTCAATAGTTGAGGAGCTGCGAGAGGCAAAAATAATTTTATGAATAAAAAGAGTGTGTTCTAAGAATAAATCGACAATATTGACACTTGACAAGTTTGGTCACTTTTCTTCCAACATTATTTCAAATCAAAGTTATAGCATGAAAAAGCCTATTCCTGGTATACTAGTAGACAATGAAAACAATATTATTTTTTCAAACAAGCGACTTAGAAATGTAGGTGATCCTCTAGACGACAATGACGTGTGTACCAAAATAATTTTAGAACGACAAATAATGAAAACGATGAAAATGAAAGACAACATTTTAAATTAAAAAATTACAATGCATGAGAAACAGATGAGTGATGTAAAATTAATATGAGCACTGAAAGATCATTAAAAGAATAAGTTTACTCGGAAATAGAATCATTAAGAAATGTGATTAGCAGTGAAATTTAAAAGAATATGTCTACCATATTAAACAAGTGAGATTGCTCTAGTCGGGACCGCCCGACTAGAAGATACCCTGAACCCAGAAATGAACACATACACACAAACTCTCGGCAGTTGATGAGTATTGAGCCTGTTAAAAATAAAAAATAAAATTTACTAATAATTACCAACAAAAAAATAAATACTCCACAAGCGGGAGTTGAACTCGGTACCTCCGTGATAAGATGCACAATTCTTACCAACTGCACCACAATACCGCATTTTTCGCGAATGATATAGCATTACTTAAAGTCGCAAAAAGTCAAGGAAAACGAAAATTTTGCACTTGTCATTAAAACGATACAAATTAATAATAATTATATTTATGAATAACGAAAAAATAAAAGAATTCAACATTACTCTACCATACCAGCGCTGAATTCGAACCCAGTCCTCCGCGTTATGAGGCACAACTCTTAACCACTGGACCACGCTCTTACTTCACTTCGTTGTGCTAAAACTCAATTTAACCGTTGCAAAAAAAAATTCCTAGAAAAACGCAAGACAAATTTTGCATATGCATATGTATGCGTGCACATGTACACAGAAATTGCCAAGCAGCTGCGCTTTGCCCCAACTACTGAAAATAGATTCTTGATTTGCTCGTAAACTAAATGTACGATCGTTAGGAAATTTTCAGGACTTATTCAGATCATCGAAATGTATCTACAAACCAATTTGCACGTGTGTAGTATTTGATTTACTTTGTTTTTTGGTTTTATCAATATTGTGGGCGATTGGGGGGAGGTATCCAAAATCTGAAACATTCAAATTCTTCGTATGTTATACGCGAGCATAAAAAAATAAATTTGGTGGCTCTAGCTTTTATAGTTTGGAAGTTATGCTTAAAAAACCGAGTCAAAAAAGCGATAAATATCGATAATAAGAAAATGGAAGGAGTTATCGATGTTTTGAAATAAACTTGATCTGCGTATGGAATATACGAACCGAATGAGACCAAGATCAGCTTTCTAGCTTTTGTAGTCTCTGAAATCGACGCGTTCATACAGACGGACGGACAGACGGACAGACGGACAGACAGACGGACATGGCTAAATCGACTCGGCTAGTGATGCTGATCAAGAATATATATACTTTATGGGGTCGGAGATGCTTCCTTCTGCCTGTTACATACATTTGCACAAAACCATTATACCCTTTTTTACCCATTTTCAATGGGTTCAGGGTATAAAAACAGTACATTTTCATTTGCTGCAAACACACCACCCTCTTTAAACAACACCCAGTTAAGGGGGAAATTTTTTCCACACCTGACATTTTCTTATACCTTCCTTACTAACCTGTAAGTTAAAGTCTTGATGGCCGTTGACAAGTTCAGACATTGATGAGCGGCAAAACAAGAAATATGGGCGCCAATTGTGGGACATGCTTATGGATAATGAGCAAAATATTGGTGCATAAAAAAAGCAGAGTTAAAAACATCAGTAACCCAATGGAAGAAGAATACGCGGTTCTTAAAAATGTTCTACAAGCAAGAATCAATGAAGCGATACAAGAATTGTACGCGCTTATAAACAGAGAAAATAAAAACTAGAAATCAATTAAGAAAGGCTCACTAAAAGATGAGTAAAACAGGTTTAGTTAAAGAGCTACATGCACCAGCCCGCAAAAACTTTGAACGACGACGTGCTGTTACCAAAGGAATCGATGATCTTTGGCAGGCGGACTTGGTGGATATGGGAAACTACTCTTCCTCAAATAAGGGCTATAAATTTCTATTGACTGTAAGTAGTAGGGAACTGTTCCTTCTGTGACAGGAAGTGCTGTCAATTTAATTACCCTGGGGTGAATAATTAATGATTTATGGCCTACGTGACAGTGACCCTAAAAAAAAGGTCGGTACGTGACCCTGACCCTAATAAAAAGGGCAGGTACGTGACAGTGACCCTTTTTGGGGGAGGTAGTGAGGGAAACCGATCGTTGAATGATCGTACGTGACCCTTTTGAGGGGGAGGGGAGTGAGGGAAACCGATCGTTGCATGAGTAAAAGTGACCTTTTGTGGAGGGGGAGCTGGGAAAGTGGTCGTTAAATGATCGCACGTGACCCTTTTGAGGGGGAGGGGAGTGAGGGTAACCGATCGTTGCATGGGTAAAAGTGACCTTTTTATGGAGGGGGAACTGGGAAAGTCTCACTCCAATTTTATTATCTATGCCTTTTCGGAAGTTGTGTGGGTGCCCGATCATTAAAATTCAGATTTAAGGTGTGAGGGCTCATGAGATCACGTACGAACAAGTGCACGCATAGACTTGTTCGTGTACTTTTTCGAGGGTGGAATAAGGGACTGCTAATTAAAATGCAGATTTGAGGTGTGAGAACACGAGCGGACAAGTGCACGCATCGACTTGTTCGGCTACTGTTCGGGGGTGGGGGGATAAGGGACTGCTAATAAAAATTCAGATTTGAAGTGTGAGGGCATATGAGATCACATGCGCACATGTGTATGCATCGACTTGTTTGTCTACCATTTCGGGGGTGGGATAAGGGTCCGATCAGGCACGTGCGCACACGCTTAAATATTTAATTGACTCTCCCTTTTTATACGGGAAAGGAACCCAAGGGCGACGGCGCACAGGTTTAACCATGTTTTGTTGGGCGACGGCGCACAGGTTTACGCATCTTTTGTTCGAGAAAAAGGTCGATCGTAAATTTCACGCCTATAGGCGCCTGCTGACAAGGGTAAACATCTATATTCTATGTGCCTGTGGCAAGGGTCGAGGATCAATTATGTATGCAGGTATTGTTTTAACGGACTTCTGGGATTGTTTTAACGGACTTCTGGGATTGTTTTCACACAAATATTCTAGTTTTATGACGTGCGGCCAGCTATATTCTATGTGCCTGTGGCAAGGGTCGATGGCTATTTCATAATTAGATGTAATAAAAGAATCACAACAGGTTTTCATTTGAGAATTTTCTTTATACTTTTATTTGATTGCTTCATTCATATACAATTGAACAATTTGTTTAAACATTTTTTCTATCTTAGGTATACATAATTTTATTTATTTATCATTCTATAGCTTAATTTAGTGTACTGTGATATAATATGTTTGAGTTTTTCGCTTCTTATAATATAAAAATGACAGGCGCAGGTATCACACCCAGTTGTTGTATCATTTGACGACCACGGGCATATCGTCAAATGTTCTCCGTATTGTGATTTTTTCACTGTTGCCTTCTCGTATTTAGCGAAATATTCTCGGTATTCCGCAAGCAGCCTTTGATGATCAGGGAAAACCATACCATCAAACTCCAATAGAAAATCATCAATTTTCTTTATATGCGATGAATATCCAAATTTAGAAATTACTTCCATCTTTGTTCTGTTCTTCTTCAATTTGTAAATGCGACTGACTGACGATTTCGCTGCTTGCAGCCTTCTTATACCTCTGACTCTTTCTTTAAAAATATTTCTCTATAATTGTTTGCATCCCTTTTTATTTCTTTACCCATCTTTTTAGAAATTTCAAAGCATAAGCGAGTTAAATCTATTTCTTCATCAGCCATATAATTTACATTTAAATCAGTAAACCGTATCTCATGTTTATTTGTTAACGCAACATTTAGGAATAATATGATTATAGTATATACTTGTAATTCGTGTTTTCACTAGTGTGTTCCAACATAAGAAAGTTGTGAAAAATATGCCCAATCTAATAAACGATCTCCATGAATCACAATCAAACTCAATTTTATTTCCATATTGATTTAATACTAAAATGCATTGATTATCTGTTTTTCTATACCTAAAATGACATTTTACTGTGTCAAGTAGGGGGTGATCAACTAATGTATCAGGCATTAAGAACTCAAACTGCTCTAGTTTTAGCTGTATGTATTCCTTATATGTTAACAGTTGCACCCATTCTTCCTTATTTAGTCCAATAAAGTTGCGTTTATGCTGCTGCAACCAGAGCATGGGAGTAAACTCTCTTGTAGTTGAAAAGCCACACTTTATTTTTAGCTGAAGATCTATATAATATTCAAATCCATAAATTACTTCGTGATCTTGTAACTTTCTGCGATTTCTTGTTCTTTTTAACTTTTGTGTGTCCATGTTGCTTGACGATTGAAACAAACTAACTTGAAAATAGGAGCACACACACCTTTTAAGCTAGAAACATTAATTCGATCTTTTAGTATGCTACATAGAGTGGAGACAAGATGTTGAAAGTTGATAGAGACTCCTGTGTTTTAATTGATTTCCAATACGTATTTGGAAATGATAACCAGATTTTTGTTAAGGAGCTGGCATTCATGCAGGGTGGCTCGGTCATACCAAATTTCTTTCACTTTAAGCCACCCTACAATATAAAGGAACTAGACGACATTGCTCAAAAGACTCATTTTATAACTAAAGAATATGCAGACGGCTTGGACTGGTCTGATGGAGACATTTCATACTTGAGTCTCGAGGATATATTATCACCATTAAACAGCTTCAGTACACTCATCGTTCGGGGTGAAGCTAAGAAACAATTTCTAATCAAATATTTGCCTCTGGCAACCATAGTCGATTTGGATCTTGATGAAAGTTTAATACACTTCCCAAACTATTTCACAAATTGTAAAATTCATAAAAAATCCTCTTACCACTGTGCGCTAAATAATTTATTTAAACTTTTTGTAATAATGGAAAGTACAAATTTTGAAATTTATGGAAAATAAAATACAATTAACTTTTTTAAATAAAAGATCTGTTTTTATTAAATTTTCTCTTTTTTTATTTTTTTTTTATTAACATTAATAGGGATAATCTGTTACATTCATACGTTTTTATTTAAATTTTTAAATAATGCGCTGCACAATTCCAGACAACGGTGAATATTCAACTAATCGATCATGTATAAGCAAACAATATACTTTTGTGTCTCTATAACTGGCATTCTCTAGATCGAAAGATACTCTTACATCAATTGGCCCCATTTTAACAGACTCATTCTGATGAGATAAATCAATAACTACAATCGGCGCATGTTTTTTAAATTCCGTAGATGAAAGCAACGGCTGAGGCTCTTTCATATAATAACTTTGTTGGAAATTTGTATACATGTCATAGAGAGTAGCATATCGTTCTCGCGCAAAATTCACATTCATATCATCATACGGATACGTCTCAGAGTTCAAGTACACCTTTAAATTCCTCAAATGGTTGTGTATAATTTTTCCAGCTAATTTAAAGACAATTATCGCAAAGCGTGGTCGCTCCCTATTAGCGGCAAGCTTGACATTCCATATATGTTGATTGCCTTCTGATAGTGATGGATTAAGATAACAGTCCCAGCTGCGAAAGGCTATTGGTAATGATGCTCCATTTTTGGTCAAACTAAACATTTCCAATTTCTTCTCATCACTAAGCGTTATATGTGGAATTTTCCATGTTATATTAGAAATATTCAACTTAAACTCTTCAGCTCCAATTTTCGGATAAAACACATCTTCCATACTTTTGGACATGAGTAATACTAGCTCATGCTTACAATTTAACAAGACTTTATTGTAGTCTTCTCCAAATCCAAGTAAAAATTTAAGAGGTATCGAAAAATTAAAATAACCGCCTTCTTCAAGGACTTTATCAGACCCGTTGAACCAACCAGAATTTTCCAGGGTATGACACACACTCCTGGGTATTGAAATGTAGTTTTTTATGCTTGATGTTGTGCCAACGAATCGTGTACGATCGATTTCAACTCCATTCAATTCATAACGAATTTCATCAAACAAATAAGCCATACAGTTGTTTTTTAATTTACCATTGTTAGTAGCCGCGTTGTTAGCCAAGCAAAGCGAGCCCTCCACATTAATAAAACTCTCGCTCGGTAATACATAAAGATCCTGATTTTGGATTGTAATTCGAACTTCATCGTTACTCTTGAATGATTGAAGATAGGGCGAGTAGCTATGATATTCTTTTTTGATTATACTCTCATCGGAATAGGGCTTCTCTCGAACATTTAATATATGACTCATGGCTTTCTGATTATAAAACCCAAAGACTTTAAAAATAATTTGTTTTCAGGTGTAAGCGTTCCTCGTAATGGTCTTGACTGTTCTATGTTAGAACTCAAAGTGTTTGAAGTAGGATGATTACAAGCATATTTATTATAAATAATCATTGTCGTAATCTTAGATGTAGGCGAACAGTAACGCTCTCTTCACGCAAATTAACCAATTTTCCGTTTTGATCAACAATCCGCAATATTAATGACTGTATCTCTCTCGTGTTCACTGGTAAATAAATCAGGTTTATAGGTTTCTCGCTCATTTTATAGCCCGGTGGTACGTTGATTGCGAATTCATGTAACGTATGACTTGATTCTTCATTTACATACGAACCGCTCACAATATTACACTCTAAGCGAATTGTATTTACTTTCAATATATCAACAGGCTGATCTGAGGTATAGAAGGAATTTGTCTTTAGCTCTCTTTTATGAAATCCAAATAATTGTCCAATGGTACGCTCTCTGTTAAAGTATATGGGATGTTCCTTTGTTGAAATTACAACCTGCAGCGTGTTGTTGTTGCTCTCGATAACCGGATGATTTAATTTATTTGGCTCTACTTCCTTCATTTTCTCTAAAATAACATTAGTTATGTCGTCCAGCTCATAGGATCCCACGGGTATTTCGAAAACATGTTCTCCAATATGAAACAAATTATTATCATAATCCACATTTGGAATCGAATTGTACATATGAAAATCGATAAGAGCACATTCATATTCTTTATGTAGTATAATAGGAGGAAAATAGTTTGCCGTTAAAATTGAGCTGCATCCAGTTAACGTAAGTGTTGTTGACATTTTGACAAGTTACAAGTAAATGAAATATTGATATACTTTCATCTCATTATATTTCAAATTTTAATAAAGTCGGCAAATCCACGTCTATATCGTCCGCTGTCTATTGGATCATCCTTACTAATCAATAAAAATCCATATCTATCTTTCCAACAAAATTGACAGATTTTCTTAAAAGTTTCTAAATTCATGTCGACGCCTACATGATCTTGATACACATGTTTCATATTTAGATCATCTTGTTTAAACATTATAATCATGTTTGCATTATCACGCACAAGATGTTTCGGTATACGCGTATATGTTTGACATAAATAAAATGCATCAATGTTGCTATGTCGACCCATACAAAAGTAGGCACGTATGTTGTTTTGTTTTTCACATGCTACATCATCAAATATCATTATCGAATTCTTTTTAGCCTTATCTGGTGCTATCACACTTTCATTTTCAGAATATGTGAAATAGCCCATGCCCTTTATCGGGCTGACAAGTTTTTGTAAATATTCGTATTTGGGTTGAAATAAAGACTTTGAATACAAATAAATATTCTCAAATTTTAACCCATTAGGACTCTCGATTAAACTAATCATTACATTTGTTTTCCCACAATTAGAAGGCCCAACAATTAGAGCTCTAATTGAATTGGGTAATAAACGACTATGTCTAATCGTTTGTTCTTCATCGTTTCTCAAGTCGAAATTTCTGACTTCTATGTTCGTTTTTTGTTTTACGAAACGCATATTAGATATGGTTTCCTCATAAGCACGTCACTCATTAACAACACTTTGATGAATAATGAGCTAATAAAATGGTAATGCACTTTTATAAGCCGCTTAGTAATAAAATTAATGTCTATCGCGGAGGAGGTATTATAAACAAAATAATAAACTCCCTGCCAGTAGAACTACACTTGCCAGGTTATCAGTTTTGTGGGCCAGGAACGAAACTCAAGGCGCGTTTAGAGCGCGGTGACAAAGGAATAAATCAATTAGACGCCGCATGCAGAGAGCACGATATTGCATACTCAAAACATAAAGATTTAAAAGATCGTCATACAGCCGATCTAATTTTAGCAGAAAGAGCGTGGGAACGAGTTAAAGCACCTGATAGCAGTCTTGGAGAAAGAGCCGCGGCATACTTCGTGACTAACGCAATGAAAGCAAAAAAGAAATTTGGAATGGGACTCAATCAAAGGAAGAAAAAAGCAAAACCTCATGGAAAAAGGAAGAAATCTGGAATGGGTCTCAATCGAAGGAAGAAAAACCCATGTGAAAAAAAGAAAAAATTTATGAATGCAGTTAAAGTAGCCTCCAGTGAATTAAAAAAGAAAAAACCATTCGATATTCATTCGGCCATACAAATAGCTAAAAAAGCCATAAACACGTCACTCGGACATAAGAAAAGAGATGTAATTATTCCAACGCATAATAAGTGTACCTAAAGTGGGCGGTTTCTTGCCACTTGTACCGATTTTAACAGCACTGGGTGCGTTAGGAGGTCTGGCGTCCGGTGGTTCGGCTATTGCTAAAACTATTAATAGTGCCAAAAACGCACGAAAACAACTGGAAGAGAATAAACGCCATAACAAAAAATTAGAAGCAATTGCTTTAGGTAATGGCTTATATCTTAAGCCATACCAAAAGGGATACGGTATATCAACTGCTCAAAAAAACTTCTAGGCGAGCTACCCAACAAACCACTTTCAAACATTGATATTTTGAATTTTGCGCGCAAGCATATTCCTAATTTCAGAGGTGTATTTATGAGAGACTCACTCCCAAAACGAGTTCGCAAAAAGGAGTGTGGTATCATTAACTTGGATTCTTCATCAGGACGTGGAACACATTGGGTAGCCTATTACAAATCAGAGAGGGGGAGTCAATATTTTGATAGTTTTGGAAATTTACCCCCACCGTTAGAGTTAATCACTTATTTAGGAGAGAACATTAAATATAATTATACTCAAGAACAACGATTTGATACTTTTAACTGTGGACACTTGTGTTTACGGTTTCTATTATTGAATCCTACAACACGAACTCTTAGCAAATAATTGCGTAAACCTGTTTTACAAGATTTTGTTTTTTAATAAAGAATTTTATATTACAATTTAACTTTGGTATTTTCATTATTTTTCATTATTTTTTTTTTTTTTGGTTACTTAACGGGTATATAAATATTACTATTTATTTTTCTTTTATCAGTCTGAAATGAATAATACTATGATTCACACATTGTCTAACAAACAACTATAAAACAAAAAATAAACCACAATAAACAACTATAAAACAACAAAAAAACCACAATAAACAACTATAAAACAACAAATAAACCACAATAAACCACTCTTAAACAACAATAAAACAACAAAAAAACCACAATAAACCACAATAAACAACTAAAAAACCACAATAAACCACTCTTAAACAACAATAAAACAACAAATAAACCACAATAAACCACAATAAACCACAATAAACCACAATAAACCACTCTTAAACAACAATAAAACCACAATAAACCACAATAAACAACTAAAAAACCACAATAAACCACTCTTAAACCACAATAAACCACAATAAACAACTAAAAAACCACAATAAACAACTATAAAACAATAAAAACCACTAAACCAGTGGTTTCATAGAAAAATGAAGGAACATCTTTTAAAGGAATTGACCAAGACAAGAAACGCCTTAAAACGAAAATTTCAAAGCATAAAATTAGGAGAGCGGAAAATGAAGGCAAAATGAATATCAATTAGAAGAGGCATTTAAACCGATTACACAACCGCTTAAAAAACTCGTTAGTGGAAAAATAATTTCTAAGCAGCCTATGCAAATCAAGAAAGAAGAAAACGATGAGGATACAAAACAACAAATTAAAGTAGAGCCAAACTATAGTAAAATAGCACATGATACATATGATGATGATGATGATGATGATGATGATGAAATGAGTGGAGATCAATTCTATTCTCAACCTTTTTTGTCTACTAATGAAACCTATAACCAAACTACTGTAGCAAACAATGAAAGTTTTAATTTCAATCTAAGTGAGCTAGAGCGAAAGGGTGAGCTAGATAAAGCATTTGGTCCCTACAAGAAGGATGGTGAAATAAGAATGGGTAGTAGTATAATAAAAACATATGGGAATGAAATAATATTAGAAAACGGTGAAAGATGGAATTTAACACCAGGATTATATTCTCTAATCTACCATAAAAAACCACGAGGCTATAATGAAATGGACTTAGTAGCATATCAGAAAATTTTAACAAAAACAAATGCACATAGAAAATATAACTTGCCAAATGAAGGTCTTAAAGGAAATCGTTCCAAAAAGTATGTGACAATCATAAAAAAAATGTTTCCCACAATGGGTATACCTAACGCAATGTCTACGCCCAACACCGTCATTCCAAATCTATTCAAGAAGGGGGAGCCTAATGACACTTAATACAAGCAAACCCAATTATGTGTATTGGGATGATCCAAATGAAATTGTTGATAGACTGAAACTTCTAGTTGCTTCACAATCAGCTGGGCATAATAATCATAATAATGAAATAGTTTCAATAGTTGAGGAGCTACGAGAGGCAAAAATAATTTTATAAATAAAAAGAGTGTGTACTAAGAATAAATCAACAATATTAAAATGACGCTTGACAAGTTCGGTCACTTTTCTTCAAACATTATTTCAAATCAAAGTCATAGCATGAAAAAGCCTATTCCTGGTATACTAGTAGACAATGAAAATAATATTATTTTTTCAAACAAGCGACTTAGAAATGTGGGTGATCCTCTAGACGACAATGATGTGTGTACCAAAATATTTATAGAACGACAAATAAAGAAAGCGTTGAAAAAGAAAGAGAAAAATTTAAATGAAAAAATTACAATGTATGATAAACAGATGAATGACGTAATATTGAGTTTCCATAATAAAATAAAAGAAAATAAAATTGAAATGGAGAACACTGAAAGATCATTAAAAGAGTTCGTTTACACGGAAATAGAATCATTAAGAAATGTAATTAGCGCTGCAAATGAAAAGATTATGTCTAGCATATTAAAAAACAGTAGAATTTAGCTGTAGTGCTGCAAACACACACCACCCTCTTTAAACAATATCCAGTTATGTAGGAAATTTATTCCTACACCTAACACTTCCTTATAAATAATGCTGCTACTTGTAGCCTATAAGTTAAAGTCTTGATGGCCGTTGACAAGTTCAGACATTGATGAGCGGCAAAACAAGAAATATGGGCGCCAATTGTTGGACATGCTTATGGATAATGAGCAAAATATTGGTGCATAAAACAAGCGAGTTAAAAACATCAGTAACCGAATGGAAGAAGAAGACGCGGTTCTCAAAAATGTTCTATAAGCAAGAATCAATGAAACGACACAAGACTTGTACGCGCTTATAAACAGAGAAAATAAAAACTAGAAATCAATTAAGAAATGCTGATTAAAATATGAGTAAAAGAGGGTTAGTTAAAGAGCTACATGCACCAGCTCGCAAAAACTTTGATCGACGACGTGTTGTTACCAAAGGAATCGATGATCTTTGGCAGGCGGACTTGGTGGAAATGGGAAACTATTCCTCTTCAAATAAGGGCTATAAATTTCTATTGACTGTAATTGATACATTCTCTAAATACGCATGGGGAGTTGCATTGAAATCGAAATCCGCTAAAGAAGTTTCTAACGCTCTAAGTAGTATTTTTAAAATTGGACGAATTCCTTAAGAATTTACAAACGGATGATGGAAAAGAGTTCTTTAATTCAAATTTTAAAATGTTATGTAAAAAACATAATATTAATCACTATTCAACCTACAGTGGGCTAAAGGCGTCTATCGTAGAACGCTTCAATAGAACGCTCAAGGAAATGATGTGGCGTGAATTTAGCTACAATGGAACCTATCATTGGATTAACATGTATAATAAATTAATTGAGGAGTATAATAGGAAATTTCATAGAACTATTAAAATGGAACCAATAAAAGTATCCTCATTAAATGAAGACAATCTACTAAACACTGTTTACAACCATATTAAAATTTTTAATGGAGCAAAATTTCGTGTGGGTGACTTTGTTCGAATAAGCAAACATAAACATACATTCGAAAAAGGGTATACTCCTAATTGGACAACAGAAATTTTCAAAATAAGACGAGTACAATTAACAAACCCAACCACGTATTTATTAGAAGACTATCAGGGTGCACCAGTTAAAGGCGGTTTCTATAAAGAAGAGCTAAGGAAAACACGTTACCCAAACACTTATCTAGTTGAGAAAATAATAAAACGAAAAAACGATCAAGTGTTCGTAAAATGGCTGGGGTTCCCTAATGAGCACAACTCCTGGATAAACAAGAATGAAGTGCTATAAAAGGAGGAAAACAAACAAACAAAAGAAAAACACCGACAACGATCGCATGTGAATGTGCGTGTGTGCACGTGCGTTTTCATGGCACACTTTCATTCAGCCTTTTCATTTCACACTCTTTGAAGCAATACCGCACCTGTAATAGAATAGCAATTACGATTTAATTTCCCAATAAAAGTCAAATTTAAAAGTCATTACATTTTTAGTTTTATTTATTTGTGTACTTTTTTTATTTGGTTTTTTCAGATACAATATTTACAATGATAATTTATTCTTAAATAAATAAATACAATTTTCTACTTATATAATATATGTACATGATTTTACTTTAAAGTAGTACTTTAAAAACTATGGTGCTATTTTATAATGGCCCCATGCATATGTATGGATGCCATCTTCTCTTATTCTTCTCTTATCATCTAAACAACTTAAAGTTGTTTTATGCACTTTGTGCGTGTATAATCTATGTATTTTAGATCTAAACATTAACATATTATCACAAAATTTTGTATTATTAAATAAACATTCCTTATAACTATTTAAATTTAATTTATCTAACGCAGATTTCTTCACGCCTTTTGATTTTTTAATGCACCCCCCGCCTTCAACTGACAAGGAGTACATTTTAGCCCTAAGCCCTACAAATTCAAGCATTCTCTTCCCGCAGTTTTCGTCTTTCATCATGCCTAATACCTTTTTATTGCACCTTCTGATCCCGTATTCTGCCGCCAACTCTGCGGGATATTCCGAAGTATCAAACTTCATTTCTATGTCTTCTCTTATGTCGCTAAAGAAATCATCTGTTTGAATCGAGTATATAAATGAGTCAGTGTCCATATAATTTAATGACACTGCCTCTTGAAACTTAGGTTTCATGTAGTCATAGTGGAAATCATACATTTTCCACTTTGACAACTCTAAAACTGTGAAACCCAAGTACATAGGCTTATCATAAGTATTATGAAGACGCTTCATTTGTATGGCATACATGTCTTCTGCAAATTGTGCCGAGCTATGGAAACTAGCCTTTGCAATCAGCGCTCGTGCCCCCAACCGATTGCAGCTCACCGTTTCCCATGACGTAACAATTTTTACATTTTTACGCTTCTCCACATTTTCCATCGTTTTACCATAGACGGCATTATTCAATAATTTGAAAAAGTCCTTTTCAAAATTATTTTTCGCCTGTGTTCTATGGTGAGTGTTAAGGTCGATGTACTTTTTCAGCCAAGGTGACTGCTTAAACCTCAACACTCGATGAATTTTTTTCAGCTCTAGACCATTTGCCATACACTGCTGAAGGTTTCTATAATGGATAGGGTATTTAATTTTTGGCCTGAGATCGGCAATAAGTTTTTTCACTTTTGCCTCGGGGGTGGCTCTTTGGTTCAGCGGACAAAACGGAAGGTCATTATGATAATCGTGCAAGGAAGTTGAATACTCTAAATCAACTTCCAATATATACCCATATTCAAACGTACTTGATATGTTTAGAATATCTAATGATGAAATTTCTTCCTCAGACAACCATTTAAAATCGTTCTGAGGAAGATATTGCGACATGGCCCACCCGTATAGATTGTTTGCATCCAAATACATTAAATATTCGGATGGCTTACTGCTATCGTATTCAGAAAGGTATTTGTTATTGGCCTTTGAGTACCTTTTACAGCACTGTACAAGACCACCACGAATACCACTCTGAATAAATCTATACATGTCAATGTCTGTCAACAACTGGAGTTCAATCTCCGTTGTTTTCAACATTGCATCCCATGAGAGACCAGGTGTTGTGTAATAATGGGCCGGGTCAAGAGAATAAATTTTTTGACAAATTTGTCGAAAGTTTTGGAAAATATCTGTCAACAGCAAAACATCTGTTTTAAGATATAATTCCATGTAATCTTTAAGGGTTTGACAGCCGAAAACAGTCCAGACATGCTGAGCATGCGCATAATCTGCTTCGCTACACTCGGAATTTGTGAGACTATTGAAGAATTTTTCTCTCGAAGGGAGAGAGCTCCTCACTGAGGCGAAGCTCTGAGTCTAGATACTCATAGGGGAACACTCCCTTTCTATGAACAAGATTAAACTCGCTGTCGAGGGGGAAGAAACGTCTGACACTTTCAAACCTTTCTGACTCCAAGTTGGCGGCTAACGCATCTAGGCTTGTCGCCATAAAACGATACGTGTCCAGGAATCTAATTTCTAGGGTCTTGTTATGTGAAGGTATTTCTGTATATTTCGACAGCGAAATATACAGTTCTTTGTTGAGGGGGAGAACCTTAATCTCACCCTCAACTTTATTCAATTCCCTAACGAATAAATGTGAGTCATATTTAGAAAAATTATGGAAGAAAACGGGGACAAAAGGTGCAATTTGATAATTAACATTGCAGATATTATGTGCTGCACCACGGAAGTTGCCAGTCAAATGGCAGTGATCTCTAACACGATCCGAACCTAACGCTTTTTTACAAATATGGCAATTAATAGCCAATCTAAATCTCTCTTCATCTTCCGCACTCATTTCCATTGGTTTAATGGTGCTCAGATATTTTGTGTAAATTTCGTTAACATCTTTTATTAGAGATTTAACGAAATTTTCACCTGCGTTTGGTCCTGACTCTAATACGAACTTGTCTAGTTCGTTATTAAATGTGCATTTAATGAAATAAGAAAACGCGATGGGAATGTGCTCGCTAGTTGCGATAACATTTTCACTTAGCCTTGAATCTAAGGGCTTGAGCATGCACTCGAAATCTGCGTATACAACGAACGGTACATCTAAGCTACGATTATAATTTTTAAATTTTAGACTTGCCTTTTCCTCCGTTGGCAAGGTCGAGACCATTTTCCCACACTGTTGTTTATGTTCCTCGTATAAGCGCCGGCTGTGGGAATAGTTGAGGCAGGTAGCACAAAACAGTAGTTCCTCCCGGTGACTAGTGATTTGTGTGCGTACAAGTCTGAAAATATAAATGAATGTTTTTGATAAGTATTTATGTGTGTGTGTGTGTGTGTGTGTGTTTGGGTTTGTGGGTGGGTGTGTGTTTGGGTTTGTTTTGTTTTGTTTTTTTAAATATATGTGTGTATGTACATACCTTGATAGATTCTTAATCCATATGAAATGGGCTCGACCTTCCAACTCCAACAACATTAGGCTGATGTGTTTTTGTTTCTCCTCCTCCGTCAAATATAACGGTCCAATTACGCAGTCTGTTTCCTCATCAAACCCGAATACATTAATACTAATGCTCGGGTTTTGACCTCTCAAACACTTTAATTTGTTTGAGAGCCAGAGGAAACTGCATATTTTCAAAATTAAGCGATAAGGAATCGCTTACTGAAATTATGCTGGCTTCGATGGCCTCGATACCGTAGCTGCTGCACCGATTTGGGTTGCCTTGAGCGGTCTTTAGTGCGGATATCACCGCCCACTTAAAACAATACTCGTCGTTGTTTTTAATATTTATCAACGCTTTTTTTGCCTTGAGCGTTTTGGGCATATCTACCCAGCTGGAGACCTTCATTGGCGTGTATTTATTTATATTCGTCTCCATACGAATAATTTTGGTTAGGCTCCAGCCACTTTCCTTTTCTTGAAATTCGTCCATTTTCGCCTTTAGTCGAGCACAATGGTCAATAAAAACATCCAGAACGCTCATCGCTTGTGTTATTATTCCCATCTCTGTCTGATGGGACTTTATAGATGAAATTAATTCATCGTCGACATATTTCACATACTCTGCAAATAGCTCAAAATTTGCCTTTGCAGAGATATGTAGATGTAGCACGTTTTCCATCAGTGGGACAAGCGCATCTGCGGCGTCAACCATGAACTCCTCAGGGGCACAAGAAGTTCGGCTCTTTTGTTTTCGAATGCATATGTGCATATGCGATTCTTGAAGCCGCTCGAAATTAATTTTACGCGATCGCTTACAGGTGTGTAAGCCCGGCTTTTATGAGCATTGGAGCGGAAATGTGCGCTCCAATTGGCCTCGAAAATGTAAATATCGCACGCTCTGCAATATATAGCAGATTTTCCACGTGCGACATTGTTGCTGGTGTTGGCGATGGATGACGCGCTGGTTGAAGGCCCACTGATACTAGCAGTGGCGTTCAATCCAGATCCATAATAAAATCCGTTGGGGGAGGTGGCGAGTCCGTTAACAGAGGCGGTGTTGTATCCCGGATAATTGAAGCCTGGAGGGGGGGTGACGTAACCGTTGGTGGTGCAGTGGGCGTAGTGGGTGGGTCCGTTGGCATAGTAGGCGGTGGAGGGTCCGTTGGCATAGTAGGCGGTTGAGGGTCCGTTGGCATAGTAGGCAGCAGTGGGTCCGTTGGAGGTGGTGGCGAGTCCGTTGGCATAGTAGGCGGTGGAGGGTCCGTTGGTGGTGGTGAGTCCGTTGGCGTAGTAGGGGGTGGGAGTGGGTCCGTTGGCATAGTAGGCAGCAGTGTGTCCGTTGGGGGTGGTGGCGAGTCCGTTGGTGACGGTAGTGGGTCCGTTGGGGGAGGTGGCGAGTCCGTTGGCGGCAGCAGTGGGTCCGTTGGGGGTGGTGGCGAGTCCGTTGGCGACAGCAGTGGGTCCGTTGGGGGAGGTGGCGAGTCCGTTGGCGGCAGCGATGGGTCCGTTGGGGGTGGAGGGTCCGTTGGCGGCAGCGATGGGTCCGTTAACTATATGGACGACGTTGTCGAAATAGTTGGGGGTGGCGGTGGTCTCACCCATCTTGTTATTGCTAATAACATAGTTGAAGGCCATTTTCACGGTTGATTTTTAGAAATTTTACTTTGAGGTAAAAAGTGGTTTTAAGGTTGTGCGAGTTCGAGAACTACTGATGCGGGTGCAGGGTATGAAAGGGTCATTTATAGCCCCAGGTACTGAGATTTTCTTGTTGTGCATTTAATTAAGAAATAGGTCCTAACAGGTTTGTTAGGATATAGGGGCGGGTTTCCCTACACCTGCAATTGAAGTGCGTATACTTGTAAAGAAAGTACTCACACTCAAAGTCATAAAGTAATCAAATCAATGAAGAAGGTAAACATTCTAAAATCATTCAATCAATGAGCCTCTTAAAAAAACTGACACGTAGGCCGCACGTCATAAAACTAGAATATTTGTGTGAAAACAATCCCAGAAGTCCGTTAAAACAATCCCAGAAGTCCGTTAAAACAATACCTGCATACATAATTGATCCTCGACCCTTGCCACAGGCACATAGAATATAGATGTTTACCCTTGTCAGCAGGCGCCTATAGGCGTGAAATTTACGATCGACCTTTTTCTCGAACAAAAGATGCGTAAACCTGTGCGCCGTCGCCCAACAAAACATGGTTAAACCTGTGCGCCGTCGCCCTTGGGTTCCTTTCCCGTATAAAAAGGGAGAGTCAATTAAATATTTAAGCGTGTGCGCACGTGCCTGATCGGACCCTTATCCCACCCCCGAAATGGTAGACAAACAAGTCGATGCATACACATGTGCGCATGTGATCTCATATGCCCTCACACTTCAAATCTGAATTTTTATTAGCAGTCCCTTATCCCCCCACCCCCGAACAGTAGCCGAACAAGTCGATGCGTGCACTTGTCCGCTCGTGTTCTCACACCTCAAATCTGCATTTTAATTAGCAGTCCCTTATTCCACCCTCGAAAAAGTACACGAACAAGTCTATGCGTGCACTTGTTCGTACGTGATCTCATGAGCCCTCACACCTTAAATCTGAATTTTAATGATCGGGCACCCACACAACTTCCGAAAAGGCATAGATAATAAAATTGGAGTGAGACTTTCCCAGTTCCCCCTCCATAAAAAGGTCACTTTTACCCATGCAACGATCGGTTACCCTCACTCCCCTCCCCCTCAAAAGGGTCACGTGCGATCATTTAACGACCACTTTCCCAGCTCCCCCTCCACAAAAGGTCACTTTTACTCATGCAACGATCGGTTTCCCTCACTCCCCTCCCCCTCAAAAGGGTCACGTACGATCATTCAACGATCGGTTTCCCTCACTACCTCCCCCAAAAAGGGTCACTGTCACGTACCTGCCCTTTTTATTAGGGTCAGGGTCACGTACCGACCTTTTTTTAGGGTCACTGTCACGTAGGCCATAAATCATTAATTATTCACCCCAGGGTAATTAAATTGACAGCACTTCCTGTCACAGAAGGAACAGTTCCCTACTACTACTGTAATCGATACATTCTCTAAATACGCATGGGGAGTTGTATTGAAATCGAAATCCGCTCAAGAAGTTTATAAAGTAAGTAGTATTTTTAAAATTGGACGAATTTCTAAGAATTTACAAACGGATGATGGAAAACAGTTCTTTAATTAAAATTTTAAAAGTTTATGTAAAAAGCACAATATTAATCATTATTCAACCTATAGTGGGTTAAAGGCGTCTATCGTAGAACGCTTCAATACAACACTCAAGGAAATGATGTGGCGTGAATTTAGCTACAATGGAACATATCATTGGATTAATATGTATAATAAATTAATTGAGGAGTATAATCGGAAATTTCATAGAACTATTAAAATGGAACCAATAAAAGTATCCTCATTAAATGAAGAAAATCTGCTAAACACTGTTTACAACCATATTATCTGTCAACAGAAGGACATCTGTTTTCAAATATAATTCCATGTAAAGGTTTGGCGGCCGAAAACATTCCAGACATGCTGAGCATGTGCATAGTCTTCTTCACCACACTCAGAATTTGTGAGGCTTTTAATGAATTTTTCTCTCGAAGGGAGAGAGCTCTCACATAAGTGAAGTTCTGAGTCTACATACTCATAAGGGAACACTCTCTTTCTATGCACAAGATTAAACTCGCTGTCCAGGGGGAAGAAACGTCAGACACTTTCAAACCTTTTTGACTCCAAGTTGGCGGCAAACGCATTTAGGCTTGTTGCCATAAAACGATACGTGTCTAGGAATCTAATTTTTAAGGTCTTATTATGAGTTGCAATTTTTGTAAATGTCGAAAGCGAAATATACAGTTCTTTGTTGAGGGGGAGAGCCTTAGTCTCACCCTCAACTATGTTCTATTCCCTAACAAATAAATGGGAGTCATATTTTGAAAAATATTGAATAAAACGGATAAATTGATATTGCAGACATTATGTGCTGCACCTCTGAACGTGCCAGTCAAATGGCAGAGATCTCTAAGGCTTTTTTACATATATGGTAATTAATAGCCAATCTCAATATATTTTCATCTTCTGCATTCATTCCCACTGACTTAATGGTGCTAAGATATGTGGTCACTAACACTTTAAAAAGTCTTAACGTATTTTTCACCTGCATTATGCCCTGTTTCTATCACCAACTTATCTAGACTGTTATTGAATGCATATTTGATAAAGTATGAAAACGCGATGGGAATGTGCTCGCTAGTTGCGACAACATTTTCGCTTGGCCTAGAATTTATGGGTTTGAGCATGCACTCAAAATCTGCATACACAACAAAGGGTATATCTAAACTACGATTGAAATTCTTAAATTTATGACTTGCCTTTTCCTCTGAGGGCAAGGTCGAGACCATTTTTCCACAACACTTCAACAACATTAGGCTGATGTGTGTCTGTTTCTCCTCATCCGTCAAATACAATGGGCCAATCACACACTGTTTCCTCATCAAACCCGAATACTTTAATACTTATGCTCGTGTTTTGACTTTCAAACACTTTAATTTGTTTGAGAGCGAGAGGAAACTGCATATTTCCGAAATTAAGCGTTAAAGTATCGCTTAATGAAATTATGCTGGCTTTAATGGCTTCGATGCCATAGCTGCTGCACCGATTGGGGTTGCCTTGTTGTGCCTTTAGCGCAGATATCACAGCCCACTTGAAACAATACTCATCATTGTTTTTTGTATTTATCAACGCTTTTTTTGCCTTGAGCGTTTTGGGCATATCTACCCAGCTGGATACTTCCATTGGTGTATTTTTATTAATATTCGTCTCCAGACGAATAATCTTGGTTATACTCCAGCCACTTTATTTTTCTTGGAACACTCATAAACTCTTCAGGAACAAGAAGTTCAGCTCTTGGGGTTTCGAACGCATATGTGCATATGCGATTCTTGTAACCGCTCGAAATCAGTATTACGCGATCGCTTACAGGTGTGTAAGCCCGGCTTTTATGAACATTGGAGCGGAAATGTGCACTCCAGTTGGTTTCGAAAATGTATACGTCGCACGCTCTGCAATATCTAGCAGATTTTCCACGCACGACGCTGCTGTTGGTGTTGGCGTTGGTGTTCCATTAAGAGCTGGTGGGTCCGTTGGCGTAGTGAGCGTTGTGTCGATGAGCGTGATGCGAGAAAATGTTGGAGTAGGCGGTATGCGGAATGTGGCAAAGTAGGCGTTGTATCCAGATGCATGGTAATCCGTTGGAGATGGGAGTGATGTAGTGGGTGGGTCCGTTGATGGTGGCGGAGGGTCCATTGATGTTGGGAGTGGGTCCATTGATGGTGGCGGTGGTTCCGTTCATGGTGTAGTGGGCGTAGTGGGTGGGTCTGTTAGCGTGGGCGGCGGAGGGTCCATTTATGGCTGCAGTGGGTCCGTTAGCGTGGGCGGTGGGTCCGTTGATGGCGGCAGTGGGTCCGTTGGAGCTAGCGGTGGGTCCGTTGACTAAATACACAACGTTGTCGAAATAATTGGGGGTGGTGGTGGTCTCACCCATTTTGTTGTTAACAATAACGTATTGGAATGCCATTTTTAAACAAAAACAGTTTTTTTTTTTACTTTGAGGTAAAGAGTGGTTTTGATGTGGCGTTAGTTCGAGAACTACTGATGTGGATTCAATATATGAAAGGAACATTTATAGCCTAGGAACTGACATTTTCTAGATGTGCATTTATTTAAGAAATATATCCTAACAGGTTTGGTAGGACATAGGGGCGGGTCCCTTACACCTTTTAAAAGAAAGTACTTACACTAAAAGTCATAAAATAATCAAAACAACGAAAAAAGCAGACATTCTAAAAATCGCTGAAACCTTGTTCAATCAACGAGCCTGTTATAAAAATTGGCACGTAGGCCATAAAACTAAAATATTTATGTGGAATCAACCTCAGAAGTCCTTTAATACAATACCTGCATACATAATTGATCCTCGATCCTTGTCACAGGCATATAAAATATAGCTGTTTACCCTTGTCAGCAGGCGCCTATAGGCGTGAAATTTACGATCGACCTTTTCTCGAACAAAACCTGTGCGCCGTCGCCCAACAAAACATGCTTAAGCCTGTGCGCCGTCGCCCTTGGGTTCCTTTCCCGTAAAAAAGGGAGAGTCTATTAAATATTTAAGCGTGTGCGCACGTGCCAATACGGGCAAATACCTGTCCAGCGGTCATGTTCACGTACCTACTTTTTTATTAGGTTCGCAGTCACGTAGGGTTATAAATCATTAATTATTCACCCCAGGGTAATTAAATTGACATCACTTCCTGTCACAGAAGGAACAGTTCCCTTCTACTGCCACCCGCCGTCACCTGATTTTGCGAGTCACCAAGACGCTCGTGCCCAGTCTGACAAGACCGACTCCGTTAGCCACTTTAAAAACCCAAAAAAATAAAAACGTTTACCGCCAACTAGTCGTGGCCAAAATTTCAGTATTGCCGGCAAATTGGCCCTGCGAGCGCCCCGAATTAAAAAAATTTTTTTTACTGCTACTATTTCTTCGTTTCATGTTGAAGTTAATTATTTATATATTCTTATGTACATAATTGGTCAGATAATTTACTTAAGTTGTCATTTATATTTATAATTTAAATCCGAAATTCGGATTTTTGCCAAATTTATCTTTTTCTAAGTCTATTTAAAACAGAAATACCCTCACAATCGCAACTGTCCCCCCTCTTTTTTTCATACCTTTGTTAGATACAATATATGATGGTGTTAGTGTTCGATATCGAGATATTGTGTTTTGTTAGTCATTATCTGTCTATTGTTTATGATTTATTAGTTATTTTTGAAATTAGGTAAACATATATTATTAGGAAGTTAAATTTAGTGCTGGTAGTACTGCTTGTAGCAATGACGGGAGGGAAAATTCGGGGGCCGATGCCGCCTATTCATATCCGCTGCGCTCGGGTACAAACAGTGCCACACGAGAAGACTCGATGGAAGAAGGAGGGGCACGATCAGTTAGGGGCATAAACTTGGCGAGGACGCCAGTAAGGCCATCGGCACCGCTGACAGGCGAGCTGAGCCCGGCAGTTATGGATTTCAACTCACCGCCGGGGGATAAAAACGTCCATACACAGCCCCGAATCGCGATAGAATCGGATATAGCGTCCGTCATAAACGTCATAAAAGTGCTCTCTTCCAAGCCCACGAGACTTATCGACAGACGACCGAAGCCGGTATTGCGCAGGCATTTAGGGTTACAGGAGATAATGCAAGCCATCAATGTCTTCGTCAGGCCCACCCAATCTGCAAGCTGCGATCTGTTCACGGGTGAGGTGGCCTAAGACAGAGTTGAGCCGACTCAGCCGCCTGAACCGCCTCGTCAGGAAGCCATGCCAAAGAGCCATGCGCGGGCACCATAACAGCTCCCACGCCACAGCCGAAGCCAGAGACATCAAATACCTGAAGTGGATTAAGTGGAGACCCAGCGATGAATTGGCGCAATACAGGGCCGGACGAGGGGCGAGGGGAAACAGACCGAGCGGGGACTTTAGGCAGGTGGCGAATGGAGGGGAGTATGGGGAAGATCACAGATACGGTAATCAGAGGCGGCCGACCCTTAGACCACCACCAGGTCCAACTTGGGCCAATATCGAAAACTGGGAGGTGTCCTTTGACGGTTCGTTTTTAAGCTGGAGTATCTCCAGGCAATTCCAATGCCCTTGGGACCGGGCGGGCCAGAGATTGGTACTGGCTTCATGTGAGGCAATGACCGATTACTTCTTGTGCCGATCTTCGCAGGGCTCTGTTAGCCAGGCTTAGAGGTAGCTGGGACGATTTAGATCGGATGCAGGAGTTGAGACAGCGCCAACACCTCCCTGGAGAATCGGTTATCGATTTCATCCAGGCTATGACAACGATGGCATCACACTTAGAAGCTCCACTACCCGAAACGAGGCTAATAAAGCTGATAAAAAAAAAGGCTTGAGGGACTCCATAGGGCGCTAAATATAAGCGGTATAGATCTGAAGAGCGAAAAACATTTTGCTACCACTGTGGCAAGCCGGACACTTTCGCGCCGAAATGCCCGGACTGCACGGGAAACAGCAGAGTGAGCGTGACCAGAGTGGGAGAGGCACGTTCACGAATGAGTCCCGCGAAGTAGTAGAAGTGAAAACCAAGGCGGACTCTTGTATAGGTTGCATGCTGAATTCAAATATGAGGCACTTACCATATGAAGAGATGATAAGGGCATATCGGTTAGCAAGAAAGCGTGAGGCGACGTTTGGAATGAAGGAGAGTAGTTGAGGACATCGGAAGAGGCGAGAAATCCGATGCGAGAGTGTTCGCTGAGGTCAGCATTAAAGGCAAAAATATTGCAACAGGCTTAATTGGGCATACATTTTTGGCGCGTCTTCGTATAAGCTCCTGACTTGGGGACTTGGGACTTGGGAAAGCAACAATTGGAGGCGGTGAAAGAAGTTTTTAGCTTTTGAGAAGTTAGGTCTAGGGAAATCGATAATGGAGGTGCATAAGATCGAGCTGATCGAAGGGACGGTAACGGTGAAGGACCGCCACTATCCGCTATCTCCCGCGATGCAGGAAGGAGCCTGGGGCGAGGTGAACAAGATGTTGGCCTTGGGAGTCATCGAAGTCAGTGATAGTTTGTGGGGTACGCTACACTACAATTGTGCGACGGCCGGATAAAAGTCGTTTCTGCTTGGATGCTCGAAAGCTCACCGCTGTTACCGTCAAAGACACCTATCCGCTCGCTTGCATTGAGGGCATAATGTCACGGATCGATCAGACTGTCTACATTTCCAGCGTTGACCTTAAGTTCACATTCTGGCAAATTGAAAAAGAGGAATGTAGCAAATATCTTAAATGCGTACACGGCCTTTACTGTGCCAGGGCGACCGCTCTATCAATTTGTCATGATGCCTTTCGGGCCTTGTAACTTAGTTCAGAGACTGTGCCGCCTTATGGAAAAAGTAATCCCTACGCAGACTAGGTCCAATGTGTTTGTATATCTGGACGATCTTCTGATCATCGCACCAGATTTTGAGACGCATTTAAGATATTTGAGACTGGTAGCGCAGAGCCCAGAATCATGCCTGGATATTCGTATTCGTCGACCACTTCTCAAAGTTTACCTTTCTGAAGGCCATGAGAGACGCCAGGCAGAGAACGTTGTCGAATTTCTCGTGCACGAAATGTTTTTCAAATTTGGCGTTCCCGAAACGATTCCTTCGGACAACGGCCGACAATTCGTCTCGAAAAATTTGAGAACATGTTCGACGCCTATGGAATATCCCACATAAAAACGGCAGCCCATTCCCCCCAGAGCAACGCAGCGGAACGTGTTAACCGCACCGTGTTAGCGGCGACCCGATCTTATTTAAAGCAAGACCATCGGGAGTGGGATGCCTATCTGCCAGAAATAGAAGTTGCAATTCGTAATGCTGTCCATAGCGCAACTGGGGTAACACCGTTTTTTGCTGTCTTTGGGCAGCACATGGACCTTAATGGAGCCAGCTATAAGCTAGCGCAGAAATTGCGGTCCCTGGGAGAACACGCGATCTCTGTTCTGGGGACACAGAACAAAAACGGTTGGTGCAGGAACAGGTGAAACAATCGCCTGCACAAAGCGTTCGAGCGTAGCAGACAGCACTTTGACAAACGTGCGCGCAAATTTCATGCGGTACCAGGGCAAGAGATGTATAGGCGAGGTGTTGTGCTGAGTAACTTCAGCAAAGCCTTCAATGCCAAATATGCCAGGAAATACCGAAAGTGTCGCATAGTCCGAGCCGTGGAAAACAACGCCTACGAGGTTGAAGACGGGAGCGGAAGATCACTGGGTGTCGTGCACGCGAAGGACCTGAGAATGTAGCAAAACGAAGTGGGTGTGTCCTAAGTTGCGCGTTCCGCAGAAGGGGGAAACCAGTCGAACAGAGGCAGCAAATGCGCATGGCAATTAGGTCGTTCAGGCCGACGCCTAACTTCAAATAGCGGTGTTGTGTTGCATTTGACTTTTGTAATGTGTATAAATGGTCTTCTTTCCACCCATTGAAAATGGGTGAAAGGGTATAATGGTTTTGTAAAAATGTATGTAACAGGCAGAAAAAGGCATCTCCGACCCCATAAAGAGCATATATTCTTGATCAGGACGACAAGCTAACTTGATTTAGCCATGTCCGTGAACGCAGCGATCTCGGGAACTAAAAATGCTAGTAAGCTAATCTTGGTTCGTACATATCATACTCAGAACAAGTTTATTTTTTTCGATAGCTTGCTGCGTTTCATTAATATCGATAACGACCTTTCGTTTTTTACAATATCTTGGGAACTAAAAGAGCCAGAGGCAACAATTTTAGTGCGTTATGTGCGTTTTGACTAGGACGCTTGACACCTCCGGATTATAGATACCTCCCCCCAATCGCCCGAAAATTGACAAAACCATAAAA
Source organism: Drosophila paramelanica (assembly GCA_035043915.1). Classification (NCBI taxonomy): domain Eukaryota; kingdom Metazoa; phylum Arthropoda; class Insecta; order Diptera; family Drosophilidae; genus Drosophila; species Drosophila paramelanica. Next base: position 214,261 of record JAWNMO010000576.1, read on the forward strand.
ATCGCAAATCAAATACTACAGACCCGAAAATTGGTTTGTACATACATTTCAATGCGGCTAAGAATCCCAAAAGTTTCATAACGATCAAACATTTATTTTAGCAGAATATAAAGATTTCGATTATATAGTGGGGCACGCGCAGCAACCGAGTGTAGAGCGTGTATTTGTGTGCGTGTATGTGTGACTTTGTGTATGTATGTATGAATGCAAACGGGTTGAAATGCATATGAAGACAGATCGTAGTGTTGAGGGTATCTCCTAGTCGGGTGGCCCAACTAGAGCCGTCTCACTTGTTTATAATGTGAGTATACAGGTCTGTTCCGATTATTACGTCTACTCAACCTGGTTTATTAAATTGAATATCAGCTAATATATAGTTATCCCATTTTATATTATCAATATTGATTGATCTATATGGTACAGCTTTCATTGGTTTTGGTCAAACAACTTCTCATACTCCCCAGAATTTGATTTTATTTTAACAATTGCTGTTGCTAACAGTGATTTGTTTTGAGCCACACACGTGTAAATTTTTTGTCTTTTTTAAAAGTGAAGCATCATATTATGAGCTCTGTTGTACTTTGAACATACGTCTTCTATTGTGTACCTCTTATTACTAGAATGTTTCAAACTTGCTACTTCAGTTCTGTCCCCAAATTTATAGCTTTGTAATTCATTATGTCCTGCTTTTTTCTCCTCGTCCTTCAATTGGCGAAGTGCCCTTAGCCTTTGCTCTAAATATTCCATTACGTCGGACCACTTTCGGATATCTTTTACTTTCTGCATGTGACTTTCGTAAGATTCTAATACTTTTCTGATGAACTTACAAATAATTAAGTGTGCACAGATTAAATCAACATCTTCTAAAAAGGGGGATTTTGCTTTTATTAAATGTTGTTAAGTACTTGAATTTTAGGGATGGATTTACGTCTTGATGACAGTTCGACGGCCTTACTCTATGTCGTTTTGGTCATCCATTCATTAACTTTTTTATTACAGACATAATCACATCGAATTGTTTTTTTTTTTTATAGTCGTGATCGACTTCTTCTGCCACCATATCTACTTTCGATTTCCCTAATCTGCCTTACAATCTCTGATTACTTTGTCAACAGTTCAGATAACATTTTTTTTATATACGTGTTGATTTTAATGTGATTTTTGAATTCTTAATTTATTGACTATGGATAAGGACTGTACTACAAGGAAAAGTCTTTCTTGTTATAGCGAAGCGATCTTGTCGCAATTTTTGCGTGGGTGCCTATACTAAAGCTTTCTTGCTGTATTGTTTATCTTGCTCTCCAGCTCATACACTTTTGCACAGTCGGCTTCTTCCCAAAGTGGTGGTTAGTCTTTATCTATTTCTTCAGGAGCGCCTTCCTCTCTCGTCGATTTTTCTCTAAGCCCCCTCTTCTCCTCTTGGGTGCCTTGGCGTATTAGAGGTTACACGCCGATCCTCCTCTTTTTTCTGTGCCGCAACCGCTGCTTTTGCTGCTGGCTTTTAGTACCTTTTGGTAGTTATAATATAGCAAGCTCTTAGCAAGACTTAGCCTAGACTCCTCGCTGTTTTGCATGCAGCAGCATCACTAACAGGTCTAGTACAATTGCTCAGCTGTGAGTGCTTTCCACTATTTCTCTTTTTATATCCACTATTCAGATACATAGTGGATGTTTCTATTATTATTTGTAGTTTAAAGTGTTCATGTGTGAGCACTCAATCTGTTTTATTTTATAGTTTCGAGAAAAATGACGTCGACAGTATCCGTTGAATGTTTATCCAATCCCAATCCCGAGTTTTTCCTATCGGAGTAAATTGTTTTTGTCTTTGAAAACATGTTAATAAGCTGTAAACTCTGACCTTTAATGTCACATGATTTCACGTGAATGAAGTTTTGCCTATTGTTCGTTTTTCCATAACGCATAACCTGCAGATTCCGATTATTTCCGTTGCTAATCGGCTCATTCTCCTGAGCTGCGTGATGAGCTCGGTTATGCTCGGTTATCGTCACAATGTTGTTTACAACACACAACATTGTTTGCAACTTTTTCTTAAAAAAAAAAGAAAATGTTTACTACTATAAAGGTGCTACTTTCCTAAATCGTTATCTGGTTCCTGTAACAGTTTACCGGTTTTTCTGTTGACTCTACAATGAGAGAAGGGAGCGATTCTTTGATGTGCACTGTCGAAACAGCTGAATCCACAGAGTCATCTACGATATTAATATTTTGACGAGACAAGGCGTCTGTCACAAAGTTCTCTTTACCAGGCATATAAAAATTGTTTGCATTTTATTCTTCAATAAAAGCCTTCCAGGGTTTCTCTTTTACGTTCGGGTTTTTATTTTAAAATGTTGGTGGTCCGTAAAGAAGCTATAATTGCAAGAAGAAAGAAAGACCAAAAAATAAAAAGTTACCAACTGACGACAGTCCCATACGGTAGTTCCGACAATGAGGCTACAGATATGTCTCCGTCCTTCGCGGTCTTTGGGCAGCGAATGTATTTGGAAGGGTTTTGGTAAAAATTGGCAAAACGATTGAGATCCAAGGTCAACCATGAAGTGTCAATGCTGGAAATCGAAAGGGAGCGACAATGCAAGACAAGGCAGATGCCGTTGATTTAAGAGTTTCGCCTGGTGAGAAAAGTTATAATATAAGAGCTTTTATTGATACTGGTAGCTTAAATACGTAGTTTTAATACAATATTTAAGAAAATACAATGGTTAGGAAGAAATTGTGTCCTCATTAGGGGCCAAATTACCGTCCAACCGTCCAATGCCATACAGCAATCCATTGCCACCTACAAGTAACGATGATGTTCAAACATGCGATCAAAGCAACGACAAATGTTGATATCAAAGAAAATAAAAATGTTAATAAAAAAAAAAAAATAATGCAACACAGATAAACACCATATGCATCTCTTATCACGTGGGTTTAAAAATATATCCATATGTGTGTTGACTATAGTGGTCTAAATAATTTTACTGTTCTTGATAATTTCCGACTACTTCTTATTGAGGATAGCTTAGAGTATTTAGAAAATACTCGGTGTTTTGCGGGAACAGGGATTTCATCAAATAGTAGCAGTAGCAGATATACGGAAGCAGTTGCATATATGTATGTATAATATCCATGTGGCGGCCAAAACTGAATAGCAGCATTTAGAAATTGTAAAATTTTTCGATCCATCGAATTTGTCGCTTTGTACTTTCATTTGCCTTAACAGAACTTTGGAAGAAACATGGTTCTTTTTATCTTAACAAAGAGCAAATATAGGCATTCAACGCCCTACAGTTAGCACTGGAAAATCCACCGGTATTAGCCCCAAAAGGGAAACAGTTTAACACTGATGCGAATTCTGTATAATGCTAATACAACGTACGGACCATGGAAAAATTCACCCTCTAGCTTTTAATTTTGGCAAGGCTACAGCTTCTGAGTGGAATAGCACAAGGTTACGCTAGCCTAGAAACGCAATGCCAAAATATTTCGAATTCGCCCTAAAATAATTATATCACACCGTGGTGTTTTGCTCCCATGTTAGGAATATCATCGGCGCCGTTACTATTTAGTAATATTGGTTCATAGAACAACACAGTATGCTACTATATGAAGTGGATGAGCTTGCTAAGTATTTGGCAACTAGCAGCAGCGAGACTTGAGTTGATCATGGAGGCAGGTAAAAATATTCTTCAGTCACCGTTAAGAAACAAAGAATATCGGAAAACATAATGCTGCAATGCGTAATGTGGATACAACGCTAGATATTAATAAAAAGTTTGCGCCAAAATATTGTAAATAAGAGCGAACATATTAAATAAAGAGGTAGAGTAAAATAGAACTTTACAATATATATGCTTTTTTAAAAACAGTTTTTTTTTTGGAGCGGGGAAGGAAATATACTTTGTAAAGTATATCTTAAATATAAAAATTAAGCCTTTTTCCACTGTTATGTTTGGAACTGGTAACAGCTTCAGTTAGTTACTTTTAAATACTTTTTACATTTAACGAGTATCGTAAATATCGCTCATCTCTACTAGTTTTTATGGTATCATGGGTATTTAAATTGAATTGGTTGTTGTTAATTTTATTAAAAATACAACCATATGATGACATCAAATACGTTAATTGCGAGCTTATAAAATTTCGAGTGCTTTTCGAATGCCTCCCTTCCCGGAATATTACGATTTTATATTTGAAAAACTTGTTTGACAATATAAACAAAGTGCATATACATATGCGTATATATATGCATGTAAAACTGTCAGCATTGTGGAGTAAGTGTAAAAAGTGTGTTACAGTTTGAAAATAATATAAGCTGTGAGTCAACAGTCCTACAAACATGTGTCAACGTACGGTTTTTATAACAACATACATTTTATCAAACAGTTTTGTGTAAAATAAAAAAACAGATAATAGTTAACATTAAATTGTAACGAAGCAAAAAAAATTTAGTACTACTTGGATATACCCTGAATCCAGTGAATAACATTAATGTTCGGCTTATTTTTTTTCAATTTCAAAAGCAAAAAAAATGTATAAACATAAAAGGAAATTTTGCTTAAAAATATTATACAAAAGCTCGTTTAATTAGCTTTTCATAATGGTACATATATTAGGATTTTTTTATATTCAAGAAGAAAACATAAACATAAAAACCATTATACCCTTTTTTACACATTTTCAATGGGTTCAGGGTATAAAAAGAGCTCAAAACTTCTGCAACTTTAGTATTCGGATTTCTATTATACAACCAAAAAATATATATTTTATCTAGAATAAAACTTAAATCTAATTTTTTGTATGATACCCATTATTTAAGGTATCTTCCAAACGTTTTGGCATATTTTTTATAATTTTACTGGTGTATTCGTGTCCAATTTTGGTCAATTCTTTCTTAAGCCGTTCCGTTAACACCGATGTGGACGGTATCGGCGTTTTGTGCACATGGCGGTGAAACTCACTCTCCAAATGGGGAATGAGATTAGGCGATTGGGGCGGCGTTTCTGATATAATTTCTCGGCTGACTGCTTCAAATTTGGCTTCCAAATTTTTAGGCACTGATCTTGGTTTACTATACCATGAATAAATACAAGATTTCCCACTCCTTCTGTGGAAATGCAGCCCCTAACTATAACGCTACCCCCGCCGTGTTTCACGGTTGGTCTGAAGTTTTTCTTCAGCAGCACATATTATAATCCTTATACATGTAACATTATGAAACGGTAATTTAACGAGCTTTCATACATTATTTAAAGAATTTAATTTTAATTTTATTCGAATTTGAACTTTGAAAAAATATTAATGTTATCCACTGTTATGGAGTTTATTTTTATGCTCGTTCACGAAGTGAAAGAGTATATTGGTTTTGTGCAAAGTCCGCCTTGCTGTTCGTCCTTCCGTCTGTCCGTATGAACGCAATTATTTTCGCCGCTATTGCAGCTAGGTATATACTCGTGTGTACCCGCGTCAGATAAAGTGTTAAGGATTTTGGGCTGAGCCCACTGGGGGCGTGGCAAACCGATAAAACCAAAAATCGCATATCCACAAATTCATTTTAAAGCTATATAGCTGGTGACCTCCCAAAAGGATTGCGATCTTGATATCCCGGCCACGCCCACTATAACCCCATGCAATGCCATAAATCATAAACAGAAGCCCAAAAAACGTGGTGCCATACGTAAAACTTCAAATTTAGAGGACCCACGCATAGTGCGCTTCAGCAAAGCTAATCCTTTTGCATCCTTCAGGGATATAAGAACGGAGCTGAAGTTGGGAATCAGCGACGTAACCATTCGACGTCGATACAAAATCAGAATTTGCATGCGCGAAGCCCACGAAAGGTGCCACTTTTAAATTAAAGACATATCAAAACCCGGGTTGAGTTTGCCAAAAGCCATTTGAACTGGCCAAAGGATAAATGGCGTAATATCCTTTGGACAGATGAGTCCAAACTGGTCTTGTTTGATGAAATAGGTTCTAGACAGTATGTCTGTCGACCTCCAATCACAGATTTTCTTCCAAATTACACTGTCAAGACAGTTAAGCACGGTGGCTCTAAAATTTTGGTATGAGCATTTTTTTCATAGAGCGGTATGGGCCCAATACATATGATCGAGGGGACCATAGAAATGTGTACGTGAATAATTAATTAAGGAACATTATGCTGTCATATGCCAGTTGAAATATGCCCTTAAAATGGACATTCGAACAGGATAACGAACGAAAACACACCAGAAAACGGGCTAAAAATTGGCTAAGCCAAGAAAGGATCGACTTAATGGCATGGCCAGCTCAGTCCCCAAACCTTAACCCCATAGAAAACTTATGGGGAGACGTCAACGGTTTGTTTCAAAACGATCCCTGACCTCTAAGCCGCATCTTTGGAAGGTTGTTCAGGAGGCATGGGCGCAAATTCCTCTTAAGCGTTTTCAGGACTTGGTCGACTCCTACCACGTAGGTGCGAGGCTGTAATAGCCCAAAATGGATATAAAACTTAATATTAGGACATAACCAAACTATTATTTATGAGTTTTGAGTTTGTAAGTAAGTTATATTGAATTCTCTGATGTTTTTTGTAAAAACTGCTATTTTACTGAACAGCACATTTTATAGCTTTTTTTGTATTATTCATCCTAATTTAAAAAATATTGAATAAATGAAAAAGGAAATATTGTTAAGTAAGGTAAAAATAACTATATTTCACACTTTAAAAAAAATTTTGTTCCATAATGGTCTTTATATTAGGATTTATCAATCTTTAAAGTGCAGGTCATCTGCACTGCTATTTTAATGAACACAGCTGTAGATAGCTGATGACCTCCCCCACAGATTGCACCCTTAATATTCCGGCCACGCCCACTAAGACGCCCTCCAGCGCCCCCGCCCAACAAAATCGATAATGCCTATATCCCCAACAATGTCTAAGCTTGAGTCCCCAGATTTGGGATATATATTACTGAAATGCTCCTCCAAGCATGTTCCGAACCGCACAGAGCAGGCTTGTAAGACCGTGTTTGCTCGCAGTATCGGAACTGATAAGCCGGAGTGCATCAAAATAAAACGCACGGCTTGTTTGAGTGAATAATTTATTTCTTAAAATCATAGACTTATATAGGGTGTAGCCTAGACCCCTTGCAGCAGCCGCGCCAACACGTCTGGCATGGTTGCTCAGCTGGGTGCTAACACTACTTCTATTTTTATATATCCACTTATGAGTTACATAGTGGATGTATCTATTTTTATTCTTCGGTTGAGATGTTCATGTGTGAACATTCTGCCAAGGGCCGGCAAAGGTGATGGCCTGTAATCCTTGGCTTACAGATATTTTTCTTATGATGTATATTACAATAATTATGACTAAAACCATAACCACTATTAACGAAGCATGTCCGCATACGTGTCGGAACTTTAATTCATTGAGCTCAACATGGCTTTCTTTTAATTCCTTAACTTCATTTAACAATTTTTCAAATTCCTTAGATGTATTTATCTTGGCTATGGTTAAAGGGTCCCACATAATTTTCGGGACCTCACCTGCGTCTCCTATATATGAAGGCGTAATGGTTTCCTGTCTTTCTGAATGCATTTTATGGTGAGCTATTAGTATCTTATCTTCAGTTCTAGCAGTACAGTCAGATCTAATTGTATGTACTCCTTGTTCTGGTAAGGTAATGATTTCTGGTGGAGTCCCTCCACATTGAATTCTCGCTGTTGTCTTTTGTGGGGATTTAAATAACCAGCTACTTCTACCTTCTAGTTCTACCCAATATGTTTTGGAAGTTACTCTCGATCTATATATACAATTTCATGGTCTTTTTGGTTTGAAAGGTGAGGTTTCGCAAGTATTGTCACTGGCACTACTCCACGGCCAGTTTCCTTCACACACTCTTTTGTTTGCCACCTCTGACATTTATTTAGAGTTGATTCACTCATTAGATGATATGAGTCCATTTCAAAGTTATATACTAAGTATTCGGATTTAAGTTCAATTAAAATCATCTGTTCCTCTCTTTGTATTGGTACTGGGATAATTTTAAATAACTGTGATGGATGCTGGCTGAACAATGGGATTTTGGCGTTTATAATCAGCTTTTTATCTATAAATATTCCTTTTGCCTTTAGTAGTGGATCTTTTCCCTGGAAGTACTAATTTGTCGGGTAAATTTTCTTTCAATTGTCTTGGTTTTAGAATGTTTGGAATAAGACGTCCGTGATTAATGTCAATCAACAGGCTTATGATTCCTGCTTGTATCTTATCACATTCATCGATTAAAGAGCTGAGCTGTTTCGTTATCATAAAGAAATTCATGGATTCTTTATAGGCATAATAACTTTCTTTTAGCAGCTCAGTCATGTTCTCTATTCGTCTATTCATCCCTTCGAAGTTCCTATTTATATCTTCTGAAGTTCTTTTATTATATTTGTTGTTGAATCGATTATTGAGGTCTGTTTTTTCTGTAAGTCCTCTAGATTATGTTGATTATTTAGCAGTGTTTTCATGTTAGCTTCCATTTGTTCCCTATCGTCGGCATCCATTAAACCAAACAGAATATGATATATTGAGCCCATAAAATCCATTGGTGACCGTTTTCTTCTTACTGCGTTTTGAGTTATTAAGAGGTCGTTATTCTCTTCTAATTCTGCAATCTGTCCTTGCGTGTTATTTAGTATTGAATTGCACTGGTCCATGGAGTTTTGTCGATGTCAATCTGCCTACACATTTTTTCTATGTTTGGGAACCGGGCCATTGCTTGTGGTTTTGATTCTCCCAACTCTTTTTCTTGTTTAAATGGAATAGTTACTACGTATCTTCCGTCTTCCTTTATTGTTGTTGTTTCCGTAAGGTTTTTCTTACAGATTTCAGTCTCTAAGTCTTCTATGTGCTCATACTTCCCAGATATCGATTTTATTTTTACAATTGCTGTTGCTAACAGCGATTGCTTTTCAGCTACACACGTGTTCACTTTTTCTCTTTTTCAAAGTAAAGCATCGTATGATGCGCTCTATTGTACTTTGAACAATTGTCTTCATTTGTGCATTTCTTGGTACTCGAATGTTTCAAACATCTTGAACACAACTGTACCTTTCTAGCCATTTCGGCTCTGTCTCCTGGGTTCAAACCCCTAAATTTGAAGCATTGCAATGCATTATGTCCGGTTATTTTACATATCGGACAATATTCTAAAAAGCTATTATGTGCTTTATTGAATGTTTTTTTCTCCTCGTCCTTCAATGAGCCTAGAGCACTCAACCTTTGCTCTAAATACTCCATTACGTCGGACAATTTTTGAATTTCTTTAGCTTTCTTCACATGACTTTCGTAAGATTCCAATACTTTTCTATTGAACTTACAAATAATCATGTGTGCAAAGATTATATCAACATCTTCTGACAAGAGTGATTTCGATTTAATTAAATGTATTGATTCATTGACTGAATCAATAAACATTTTCATGTTTTTTGCCGAATGGCAATTTAGCATCGGCATATCTATTAGCCTATTTAACTGCTCGGAAAATATTTTCCGCTTATTTTCATAGCGGTTGATCAATAATTCCGAAGTGCTATTATGTTATCCGCGGAGCCCACCAACAAGTGCGAAACCATGTATCTTGCTTCTCCTTTTAATGCGGTTATTAGGTAGTTGAACTTTAAGGATGGACTCAGATCATCCCTTGACTGAACCAACTCTATAAATAGTTCTGAAAACAGGTCCCACTCTTTGGCATCGCCAGAGAACGTAGGTACCTGTATTATAGATAGCATTGGTAGCTCTTCTATTTTTATCTTGCAACTCTCACCTTTCTGCTGACCTTAGTTTTCTCTTTTAATTTTTTCTTCTAACGCTTGTACGCAGTTTTGTACATCGAAATCTAGCATTTTGATTTCGCTATCGAAGGTACTATTACCCTCATATTTATTTTTAAGAAACTTTATTTCTTCTACTATGTCCTCCCATAGGAACAAGACCTTATTTTTTCTCATCCCAAACATTTCTACATTATTTTCCCTAATATCTGTTTGGGTTTCGTTAAGGTATTTATTTAGCCTATCTACTTTCCTATCAACCTCTTGTGCTCTTTTTTTTTAGAGCGTCCGGCTGACGTTTCGCTGGCTGTTCAATAGCTTTATATTCTGTTTTAGCCATCTTTGCTTTTAAGTTTTCTATGACACCTCGAATTGTCTTTTATTGAAATAGTCGTAATTTTACATACATTTTTATATACATTTTTTCTTTTTAGGTGTAGTTTTTTTTTTTTTTTTTGAGTGCTAATCTTTTCATTCCTTCCAGTGCTGCAGCCTCTAGTTCCTCTCGCCGTAGCAACCCTTGCTTTGGCGTCACTTCGAGTGCCGTTCCAAGTGGCCACTCGCAAGTCGTAGGACTTCTCTACCGTTAGAGGTGCCTTTTACTCTGGCACTCTCTTTGGATAGAATTCGAGGTGCCGCTCAATTAAGGCAAACTTGAATGACCAAATTTTTATTTTTTCTTAAAATCCTAGACTTATATATGGTGAACCCTAGACCCCTTGCTGTGTTTCATCCAGCAGCCGCACCAACATGTCTGGTATGGTTGCTCAGCTGTGGGTGCTAACATTACTTCTATTTCCACTTATGAGTTACATAGTGGATGTATCTATTTTTATTCTTAGGTTAAGGTGTAATGTGTGAACAAAGCATCACAGGAAAAAAATTTTGGTCACACCCCCACTCGCCACCATAATCGCGAAAACCGATATACCTGACAACTCAAATAGAGCGATAGAGCCACCAAATTTGGTATGTGGATAGCTGGTGTCTTGCCCCACAAATTGCACAGATGGCAGGCACCCTTGAAATCCCGCCCACGCTTACTAGAACGCCCCCTCCCTAAAAAATTTTAAATGCCTATATCCCCCAGAGTTTTTAAGCTATAGTCACTAAATTTGGGGTATATATTAGTGGGAAGCTTCCCCAGAAGTTACAGAAAAATATTTGTGGCCAGTACCCCCTCCGCCCCCGCAAACCGCGAAAATCTATATCTCGTACAGTTTTAAAGCCAGAAGCAACAAATTTAATATGTAGATAGCTGCAGGTAGATATCCCCGCCACACCCACTATAACGCCGCAAACGCCCCTGCTCCGCCGGAAATGCGTATATCTCCCACAGTTTTTAAGCTAGAGTTACCACATTTGATGGGTCACCTCCTTGAAAGAGCGGTACATAATTTCGCCGACGACCATCCCCACCCGCACCCCCCACTCTCTCCCACCCCCAGCACCACACAAATTGCAAAATACCAAAAATTTTTTAAAATAACAATATTTAAGAACGTAAACGAGTATTTCGCAGTCGGTAACCCCCGACTGCAACGTTCTTATTTGTTTTTATTTGATTTGCTCGTAAACTAAATGTATAATCGTTATGAAAATTTGAGGACTCAATAAGAGCAGAATTATGGCTGTACCAAGACTAGGTGTTGATACGTAGCCAACGGTACAGACTTCGAAATGATTCAAACCACATATCAGGCAATCTGTTGGGTCAAAATAGTTTTAAATAAATCTTTACAATTTCCAGAATTTGGAAACACAAGTTACTAAATACTACATTCTCCAAACACGAGTCATGCTCATTTAAATAAAGTTTCGCGTCTCCTCTCTTTTTATACCCTGAACACATTGAAAATGTGTAAAAAAAGGGTATAATGGTTTTGTGCAAATGTATGTAACTGGCAGAAGGAAGCATCTCCGACCCCATAAAGTATATATATTGTTGATCAGCATCACTAGCCCAGTCGAATTAGCCATGTCCATCTGTCTGTCCAGCTGTCTTTATGAACGCGTCGATTTCAGAGGCTACAAAAGCTAGAAAGCTGATCTTGGACTCATTCGGTTCGTATATACCATACGCAGATCAAGTTTATTTCAAAACATCGATAACTCTTTCCGTTTACTAATTATCGATATTTATCGCATTTTTGACTCGGTTTTTTAAGCATAACTCCCAAACTATAAAAGCTAGAGCCACCATTTTTATTTTTGTTTTACGCGAACATACGAAGAACTTAAATATTTTAGGTTTTGGATACCTTCCCCCAATCGCCCCCGAAAAAACCATAAAAACAAAGCAAATCAAATACTACACACGTGCAAATTGGTTTGTACATACATTTCGATGATCTGAATAAGTCCTGAAAATTTCCTAACGATCGTACATTGAGTTTACGAGCAAATCAAGAATATATTTTCAGTAGTGGGGGCCAAGCGCAACTGCTTGTCAACTTCTGTGTTTATGTGCACGCATACATATGCATATGCAGATATTGTCTTGCGTTTTTCTAGTAATTATTTTTGCAACGGTTAAGTTAAATTTTAACACAACACAACCAAGTAAAAGCGTGGTCCAGTTAGTAATAGTTGTGACGCACAACGTGGAGGTCTGGGTTCGAATCCAGCGATGATTGAGCAATGTTAAATTTATTTTCTTTTTTTGTTATTCATAATTATTATTATTATTAATTTGTATCGTTTTAATGACAAGTGCAAAGTGTTCGTTTTCCTTGATTTTTTGCGATGGTTAAGTAATGTTATATCATTCATGAATAAGATGGTAGTGTGGTGCAGTCGATAAGAGTTGTGCATCTTAAGACGGAGGGAGCGAGTTCGATTCACGGTTGTGGAGTATTCTTTTTTCCGTTGGTAATTATTAGTATTTTTTTATTTTTAATAACGTCAATTCTTGAGAGTTTGTGTGTATGTGTTCATTTCTGGGTTCAGGGTATCTACTAGTCGGGCTCACATCTCACATGTTTTTAATTGAAAATGTGATTTTCAAATATTATTTTCTAAAAATTACAACAAATTTTCAATAACGCTGAAGTCTGAAGATTTATGTATATGATCCAAGTCTGCACAATACCTGCGCTGTGCTTTGGATCGTTGTCCTGATAAAACCCGAAATTGTGCCTTATTCCCAGATCGTACACACTTTGCAACAAATCCAAAAATATTAAGCTTGGACCATTGACAATATAAATACTAAGCTGAGTAACGCGCATACATTTAAACGTAAGACAAAATTTCTAGTGTGGCTTTTCAAGTGGCTTTTCGCTTTTCAAACGCCACACACGACGAGTGGCTTTTCGCTCTTGAAAAGCCACACGATTCAATGCCGAAGCGTAGCGCCTCTGCTGCTGACACGAGCAGCGAAATTACTCGCCAGGCTGCCTTCAGCAAAGCTGGTCGATGCCAATACACGTTGGAACGACAATGGAAATTCATGTATTAATTTGCATTGCATTGGCTTTGGCAGCCAATATTGAATTGTGTTGATTTTCTTGCGCCGACCGCAACATATCGTTCACTTACATATTCATATACATATTTCATATTAAATTTAGGCCGGTATAAAAACTGTATTTTATATAATTTTTTTTACATTAATATATATATTATTTAGAAAAAAGTAAAAAAATCTAAAATACATTTTTAAATATTACAATTGGATTAAATAATTTAGTAAAATAAATTAATTAATAATTAATTAATTAAAAATAAAAATGTTATTGTCGCGGCGGTATTTATGTATAAATCTTTTCGGGTGCAAAACACTAAAAATTGGTTTTCAGCAGCCAAAGCTAATACGGTGCCTAATAAGCTGAGAGCGCATTAAATATACACTCTTTAAATTGTGAGAGCGCAAGTGCACAGATTCTGTTTCTTTTTAAATTTTAAAAAAATCAAGCTGCCTTGTAGCCTTTCGTTGTACTGCGTTACTCATATTATTATTTATTTGGGCTTTGCTTGGACCCATTTGCAAATATGACTATGTTAAAAAAGTCTGGTGTCATCGACAAATGAGCTTTGGCATATATTAGCCTAGCCAGCTTATTATTGGGGCTAATAAATGGCTTGTTACTAGTAACTCTGCCATTTAAGTCGTGTACACATAGGACACGGCGAATTTTTTTATAACAGCAATTTTGAAGCCTTCATTTTTCTCACTTGCGTGGTGCTTGGAGCTCTTTTTTTTCCAAAAAGTTTTCAGGAACGAAGCGCTAGATAATTTTTAGGACTGCAGAGGACCATATATTCGATATTTCAGCAGTTTTCCGCTGCGAGAGACCGTTTCTGAAATGACCAATTCTCCCTGTTTCAAAGTTGTGCGTGGACTCATTTTAAAAATTTTTAATATTGGCTCTTTAAACACAAAATAGATCAAAATGCAATCAGACAAAATTAAAGAAAAAGAAAAAAGAAAAGAAAAAGACAAATAAAGCCTATAAACAAAAGAGTACCGGTAAAATAAAGATAATTTGCGTTATTCAGTGTTAACTTAAAAAGTAACTGCATAAAAGAAGCTATGATGTAAAATAATTCAGTATTTCGATTTATCTTGCATTTTGAATTATGTATATTGAAAATAAAAATAAAATTATTAATTTGGTACCATATTTGTTTCAATACGTCTAATAGTTTCAGCTTTGTAAAAGTTTGAAGTCAAACTCTCCATGTAAAAGTCAAACTCTCTTGTAGTTTGGTTCAAAATTTTTTATGACTTGGCTCTTTAATATTTTGACGAAGTATTCTAGAGGTTGTTTGTCATCTCGGAGCGTCACACTCCCAGCTTTCTTTGATTTTGAGCCAAATCTCCAGAGTTTTGATAGTTTTTAATCAAATTATGTAGGGTGGAAGGTACCTTGCCTATTATTGTTACAATTTCGCGAAAACTAAGATTTTCCAAACATAATTGTTATATTGCTTCGCGTAACTCGCGTACATACACATGCTCACAGCCTATTTCAACCAAAACCCAAGATTCTATAAATGATGTGTTAACTCATCATATATTGCTTTATTTATTTTGTAGGATTTTTTTATATTTTATAATAATTAACAGCTTAACAGTAAGATTGCTCTAATCGGGACCGCACGACTAGAAAATACCCTGAACCCAGCGTTTAACACATGCATACATACTCTCGTCACTGATTGAATATTGAGGTGGTTAAAAATTAAAAAAATTTATATTAATAATTAGCAACGAAAAAATAAACCCTTCGCACTAGGAGTCGAACCGCCGACCTTCCGTTTCAGCTGCACAACTCTTACCGGCTGCGCACACTTTCATTTAACTGTGCTTAGATAAAATGTAAAATAACTATTGCAACAAAATTCCAAGAAAAACGCAAAACAAAATTTTAAATTTGTGTGTATGTTGGGACATGAGCACAGAGATTGCTTGTGCTTCAGCCAATCAACTCCGGTTTGCCCCCACTACTAAAAAAGATTCTCGGATTGTTCGTAAACTATGAAATTTTCAGGACTTATTTTACGCAAACATATTAAAACAAATTTGATGGCTCTAGCATTTATAGGCATCTGGCAAGTTCAGAAGCACAACACAAAAATATAACACGCAAACTCGTTATAATATTAACTTTACTCTTATTTTTTATACATTAGTTGTACATTGTCAAGTGATGTTTATTTTAACGTGTGGAGTCGTACAATTCTTACTCATCGCGCCATGTTCTCGGGCTCCAGGCACAGCCGCCCACCGTAAAACTACCTATGAGTTTTATCTAATAGGTCTAGAACTGCCAGCTTTGGTCTTTTCAATATTCCAGTTGTTGTTTGTACCTCAGCTATTTTAACGTGCCCATCTTTGCCAGACAATGTTTTTATTGTAATTCCCTTTTTCCAGTTTCCTCTTGGATGGTTTTCAACACAGGTGATGACCATTTAGTGCGTCTCTAACTATCTACTCTTTAATCCAACGATCCATAAAATGTGGTTTGGGGTCAAGGAGTCCAGATCATCAATATTGACTGGTACATGCGTTAAAGGGCGACAGTTTATTATATTTTCAGCTTCAATTAAGAGACTTCACAGTGTCTCTACTTGGGGGCGTGTTGCCTTAGTGTCACTGACAGTACACGTTTTGTACATCTGACTAAACGCTCCCAACAGCCTCCTGAACTTGGGTTAGACGGACGGAATTAAATTCGCACTCGATACCTTTGTTTGCCATTTCCGCTTTAATGTGGTCGCAATCAAACAAGTCCACTTTTTTATTGAAAATTCTCGTCTGTCAAAAAAGTTGCACGCGTCAGTTGACAAATGCACTGCATAAATACAAAGCATCCCATCTTTTTTCTTGGCGTCGCCCAATAGTTACTATGACTACAATATCTGTCAAAAGTAGCCCTGTTTCATTTCACCCTTCCAATTTTTTTTTCTCTGGTTATGTCTTCCGCCTCCAATTGCTTTGCTAGCTACCAAATTATCGCTTAAAGCAGTCGTCAATAGTTTTAGTAGTCGTCAAAAAGTGGCAATTGTTGAGGCCAATAAATATTACTGGCTCAACATCTATTTCGAATTTTGAGTAAATACTCCAGGGACATAACATCTGTTGCATGCTTACCAATCCAATTTAGCGTAAGTTTTGATTAGTCTAAATTAACTCCCACTTTGCAAGCCAGTTTTTCGTTAATCGACGTTACTGACGAACCCTTATCAATTAACGCAAATGTGCTCCTCGAAATTAATCAGTTAATGCTGTCCTTTACATTATAACACAACGTATTAATGTTCTTTTGATTACCAAATTTTAGTCTGTATTACCGTCCTCTGAGGTGGACGCTGCTCACCTTTTGCAAGATGTTAGACATCATCTCTGCTCTTTTAGAAATATCGCTGAGCTAGGAACTGAAATGTCTTAAAGCAGGGTATCCATTGTATGCGCTTTGTTAAAGGTAGCTTCTCAGATAGTTGATTCCACAAACATGGTAATCACACACCTCGGCATATCCTTTGAACTATGGTAAATCTTTTTTTTACGGGGCTGTATGTTTTGAACACGTTGCATATTTAAAGGATCGCTCCGCGTTGCTTACCTATTCTCAAAAACTCTCTCCGCACCCTGTACATTACCACTGCCCACAGACCCATATACCATAACATTTTTTCTCATACATACCGATGCGCACAGCAGTACGAAAACCATGTACTTCAGCTTCAGCTGGAACTTCTCATTTGAATTTCCTGCCATTTTGTTGACAATGGTTTCGTTCAACTCCAATTCGCCTTCAGATTCCATTTCGTCTACTTTAAGCGAAGAGTAGATAAGTTAGACCAAAGACCAATATAAATACTAAGATGCGTAACACACTACAACGAAATTTTTTGCAAAACTGAGAACGAAAACAAAATCGGTGCACTTGCGCTCTCACAATTTAAAGAGCGTAAAATTCCTTCTATAATTAATACCGCCACGACGATACCCTTTTAATTTTAAATTTCATACTTATGTTATTTTTACTGAGGCATTGACTGTAGAATTTGAGGTATTGAATCCAATTGTAATATTTAAACATTTATTTTGGATTTATTAAGTTTTTTCTAAATAATATATATAAACACAAAAATTACTTTATATCAAACAAAATGTATTACATATAACGATCATAGGAAAATAAAATGTCAAGAAACATAATTTTATTTATTTTACTGAATGAAATCCGGCTTTCCGATCCCCCTGCAGACAGACCCAAGCCATGACGCTTTAAGCACCATGTTTAACTGTTACTTCCAAATGTTTGTTTTCAAGCTCTGTATTACCTTTACGCCCATAGGAGCCGAAAATGTGATATTTCGAAACATTCGCGCAAATAACGCTTTCCTAGAAGGTGAAGTCCTTGTTCAAATGCTCCTTAGCAGATCGAATTGGTTTCTTACGATTGATCCTACTGATAAAAAGCTTCTTGCAAGCAATTCTGCTATACAATTGTGTCTGCATAAAATGACTTGCCTAACCTCTCTTGCATCTTGGCAAGTTGTTAAGCGGAAATCCCATGGTTTTGCTGAACTGATGCACAATTCATCGCTTATCTATTGAATTTGCAGGAATGATCCCACAAATATCACAGAAAAAATCTGTTAGCCATACCCACTCTCTCCCCCATAATCGCAAAAACCGATATACCCGAAAGCTCATATCGATAAGTCTTGCACATTTGCATAATTTGAAAACTAGGGTCACCAAATTTGGTATATAGATAGCTTGTGACCTCCCCCACAGATTGCACCCTTGAAATCCCGCCCACACCTACTAGAACGCCCACAGCGCCCCGCCCAACAAAATCGGAAATGCCTATATCTCCCATCATTTTTAAGGTGGAGTCACAAAATTTGGGTTATATATTACTGGAATGCTTCCCAAAACATCGCAGGAAAACATTCTTCGCCACGCCCCCACCCGCCCCCGTAATCGCAAAAACCGTTATATTTGACAGCTCCAATTGATATCACGTGTATACCTACCACAATTTATGCGATAGATATCCCGGCCACGCCTACTAGAACGCCCTCCTAAGCACCCCCTCCCTAAAAAATCGGAAATGCCACAGCTTTTAAGCTACAGTTACAAAGTTTGGGATATATATTACTGGAAAGCTCTCCCAGAAGTTACAGAAAAATATTTGCGACCACTTTAAAGAGCGGTACAAAATTTCGGCGACGACCACCATCGTTAAAACTGAATAAAAACAACTAATTTCACCAGAATTGCTACACATGAATTCAAACTTATTGCATTGCACACATTTTATATTTTATATTTTTCCTGTAAGCATACTTCACGTTGCTAAACGAAGACTTTGATTGAGTAAATTAAGTGTTTTATTTTTGTTATTATTGCATTAATTATGTTAATTATGATTATGGATAGATTGTAGTTTTAAGTGGAATGTAAATAATTAACGAATTAGACTGCATTAAAATATTCTTTCATTCTTCATGTTTTTCGAATTTAGACTCGTCCATGTCACGCGTAGAACAAGTTTGTTTTGAATGACCTATAGCTTTTACTGTTTTTTTAAATGGATACAAATCTACTACCATCTTAACTTTTGTACAATCTTTTCCAAGATACTGAGAGCTAGAGAAACTTAATAGGAATCAATATTTAATATAAAGAGTGTAATTTTATTAAACAAATTTCACAAGCCAAGTGGCAGCCAGTGCAAACATCTATGTGCAGACATACATATGCTTGTTTATAAAAGGTAATAGATTAACGAACAAGATTGCATTAAAACTTTGTTCGGGTGTCGATGAGTTCTTTTTTTATGGCAGCAAAATAATAAGTAGCTACTGTAAAAAACTTTATGCACATGTACATAAATAGATTTCTTAACATTGAGAAATTCTGCCAGCTTTGCATATTTTAGGTCTATGTCTTCCCTCCTTGATTTATTTTTTGCTTTCACTGACAAACAAAAAACCACATGCGACAACATTATTGGTAATTAAACATACACTGTTAATGCACTACATACAGCTGTGTTCATTAAAATAGCAGTGCAAGATAAGATCAAATATTCATTATTATAATTTTAATGACAATAAACTATAACAATGAAAAAATTTCATATAAGGGGGAAGAGGAACTCCTTGGAGCTTACTTAGAGCAGTGCAATAAAGCAACTGATCATTGACCTTAGAGAGAAATACCAAGTCTTTTAAAATCTTCAAAATTATATAAATAATAAACATAAAAATATATAAATTATGAATAAAATCCCGAAACACGTGGTGCCATCCGCAAAACTACAAATTTAGAGGACCGACGCATAGTGCGCTTCGGCAAAGCCGATCCTTTTACATCATCCAGGGATATAAAAGCGGAGGTGAAGTTAGTTTTAAGTTTGTTAATGAGTTATGTTGAATTCTTCGATTTTTTTTCGATAACACTGCTATTTCACTGAACAGCACATATTATGGTTTTTACTTTATTTTTTATCCATTTCTGTAAAATACTGAGTAAATTAAAAAAATAATATTGCCAAGTCATAACTATATTTAGCACTTCTACAACAAATTTTGTCCCATAATGGTCTTTATAATAGGATTTATAAATCTTTAAAGTGCAGGTCGTCGACACTGCTATTTTAATGAAAACAACTGTATGTATGTGAAAATTTCAACTCCAAATAGCCAGAATGACACAACTCTGCCGTTATACCCCTGCTTTTTTAATGGTACGTCGAACCGCTGAAACGGTTTTTCCGTGGTCGGCAAAAAGTTCAGCTGTCAGTTCCGGAGCACTTATTCGAGGGCTTTCGGCCCTCACACACACACTGACACACTGTTTTTTTTTTTTTGTGATAAAACTCAACTTAACCATCGCAAAGCAATTACAAGAAAAACGTTAGAAAATATTCTGCATTCTTCAGCCAATCACCTGCGTTTGGCCCTCATTGCAGAAAATACAAATATAATTTACTTTTAAACTAAGGGTATGATTGTTTATTTTTTGTTTTATTGATATTTATGGCGATTGGGGGCGGTATTCAAAATCCAAAATACTCGAAATCTTTTGCGTATGCTTTACTCAAATATATTGAAGCGGATTCGGCGAAAGTAAATATAAAAATAATAAAAAAAACGGAATCTATAATTTGAAATAAACCTGATCTGCGTCTGGTATATACAAACAAAATTGGGCCCTGTGTCCATATATACGTATCAGTTTTCTATCTTTTGTAGTCTCAGAAGTGGACACTTTCATATATTTGGCTAGTGAAGAATATATGTACTGTATTGGGTCGAAGATGCTTACTTCTGCCTGTTACATACATTTGCACAAAAGCATTATACCTTTTTATGAATTTTTAATGGGTTCAAGGTATACAAAATAAACTTACCAATTATATTTTTTATTTAGTATATATTTTCATCAATTTCCTATACATGGGAATAGCAAATGTAAAACAAAATTTTATTCAAACATATTTATATAATATTTTATTTTTTCAGATTAAACAATACTTGTTTTGGTTTCTTCAACACAAATTATAAATTATAAGTATACAGCCAAACTTTTACTGAACGGCTTAACAATACTTGTCAAGTATTAAAATTCATATTATATTTCAATACCATGGACACCACAAGTACCACCGGTCGAAGGCGTAACAATATATGTGTTAATGCCGAGGATAATGCTCTCGATCAAATAACTAAAGAGGTATGATTGAACAACTGTTTATATGTTATATATTCTTTATTAATGATTACGAAGTCTGTTATTAACTCTGTTGCACAACCTCTATTGTATAAATAAAGGTTACTTAATTAAAAAAGACTTTAAATCGCTATGATCAAGAAATACCAGGTTTATTTTGTTTGACTTTGTGTGAAAAAGTGAGTTGGAAATTGTCTATCTCGGCTATCAATATTATATTTCTTGCCAATAGCTTATGTGCTTTTGAATTTGTAAATTTATTATTACTTGTCTATTATTAGATTCGACCAATTTAGTCTCAGTTACAATGACCAGGCATCGTTGAGGTTTACGGTTTCGCCCAGTTTTTGGGTTTGCCTGTCAGCACGGTTCTGCTGTACCATGACTATTTTTAACATTTAATTTTTGTCAAAAATGTTTGTTGAACCAGAATTTTTTATTTGGGAAGCTTACATTATGTCAAGATAAGACGTCAGAGACGTCAAAAAAAAAAAAGAAAATAAAAAATAAACCAGTATTGTGGTCGTCGATGACTTTTGCATTTTTGTTTCCTTCCTAAACTGGCTATGCGAGAGGTTGGTGATATGCGAACATATTTATATTTTTTTCTAAGTATTGGTAATGTAGAAGGTTTCCAAAGATCCTTAAAAATACGAGCAATTGCCTTTCCTTTGTCCCGTCTGGTTTGAACCTCTTGAACTTAATTGAGATGGTTGCAACAGTAAGGCGTCCAGTTTGATAACAGCAATTTGGGAAATTTTGCATAGTCTGGTGTTAGATAGAGCGTTAAGATGGTTTAGGAAAGAGATTCCAAAGAAACGAAGTCTTCAGTTGCTTGGTAAGGGGCAGGAGCAAAAGAAATGTTCGAGCTGCGATAAAAGTCAGTATATGGGGCTTTGAGGCTCACGGCGTGTATCCCGTACAGCAAAAATATAGCAAATCGAGCTGATAAGTTGTGCTCTGTATGAAAGATATTTTAATCAAACTGAGCAAATAATTATTTTTTATTTATAATCAAAAGCAACAAGTAAGAAGGCTCTAGTCGGGAGCGCCCGACTAGGAGATATTCTGAACACAGTATTTCACACATACACACAGACGCACGGCACTTGAAATGAAATTGAAATAATTTGTATATACATTTTTATTAATACATTTCGTTGCCATATCATTGCTCGTATTGTGTGCTCAAAAATGCATACGTACAGTTGCTCACAGCTTATTTCAACCAGCAGCCACAAAAAACTTTAAGAAGCTATAAAAACTAAACTAAAAAAAAAATAAAAATTATATAAATGCTAATGTTTTTGTGTTTTTGGTGAGCCAATCTTGCAGAAAAATTTGTTTTGTGAAATGGGACAACGTACGACGATTGAGCAGCGAGAACTTGTTCTCGATAATTTTAAAAATGGCCATCGTCGCAGGAAAATTGGGGAGATGGAAGGACAAAGTGACTCCACTGTCCAAAGTATCAGCTACCGCTTTTCCGCAAAAAAGAACACATAACAAAGGGAGAAATTCTCCTTAGAAAATTTTCAATCCCAAGGAAGAGCGCTATTTTGAACGGAAAATACAGGAAAGCCCCAAACTATCGGCTCCAAAAGTGGCGAGGGAAGTGTCAGAATTGCACGCAAGAAGCCTTTTATAAATGCAAAAAATCAGCAAAGGAGCACTTAAGCAAAGATTTTGAGTTTTGGAAAAAAGTGATGTTTGCTGATGAGTCCAAATTTAATATTTTTGGCTCAGATGGACCCTCATTTGTATGGCGTCAAACAACCAAAATTTAAAGGCAACGTTCAAACACGGCGGTGGCAGCGTTATGGTTTGGGCCTGTATGTCAGCAGCCGGCGTTGGAAATATAAAGTGTATAGAGGCAACGATGGGCAAGATTCATTGGGTTGACATTTAAAAAAAATTTGCTTGAAAGTGCGGAGAATCTTGGAATACGGGATGATTTTCGATTTTACCAAGACCATGGCCGGAGATATAGGTCGGGTATTGTACAGAAATGGCTGATCTGGAACTGTCCCCATGTTATGCAACCACCGGCACAGTCGCTTGATATGAACGTTATAGAAAATTTATGGGCAATTCTGGACACAGTCATCCGAATAAGGAAGATATGCAGCAAGTCGGATCTAAAAACTCCATTGGTTAAGTAGTAGGACAAAATTACGCCGGAAGCCACCCAAAAGCTGGCCGAATCTATGCCAAAGCGGCTTAAATTAGTTGTAGATCAGAAGGATGGCCATACAAAATATTTAAATATTTTTGATGTGATTTTTGGGGGAGCATTTCTGCAATGTTCATACACGTATGTGCAAAATACTCTTCATATATAAAATGTTTATATAAAACATATTTAAACTAATGGTTTAATTGAAACTCAGTATATATGCAGCAAACATTTTGCTTCGTTCTGATATACAATTATACTGATTTAGCACTTTTTTTGTAGTAGTTTTAGAATACAATGTTAAAAGCACTAAAAAAGTAAACAAAGCCTATTCAGGGAAAGGGTGTACTCGCGGCTCGAAAATCAAAAGTTATTAAAATTGGCCGGCCTGCTGAAATTGAAACCAAGACCAAACATTAATGCTCTCACGACACTTAGCATGCCAAGCTGAGAGCGCATTCTATTTTTAGAATTTTACGCTCTTAAGAGCGTAAGAGCTGTGAGAGCGCAAGTGCACCGATTTCATTTTCGTTCTCAATTTTGCAAAATATCAAGCTAGCTGCCTTGTAGCATTTCGGTGTACTTCGTTACTCATCTTAGTATTTATATTGTCTTGGGTGGAACTGTACCAAGTATGTTTCTCTGAGTTCCATGTCTTCGTTGTCTATTTAAATTTTTCCGTCGAAGTCGTTGAGCATGATCGTTCCGCTGAGGAGTTCTTCGTAGTGTGGTATATGTTGGATGTTGACTTGTTTACAGTTTGGCGTTTGACTTTTTAAAAGTGGGGTTATAGAATTATCGTTACTTAAATCTATTAGATTATTTCTATTACAAATTGTCTCATCATTATGGGATTCGCAAAAATCTTTAATTGCATATGATATTCGACCACAATTGATAATGTTTTGATACTTTATTTCGTTTATTATATTTGATTTTTGAATGGACTTTAATAACATAGCAGTAAATACTTCATTTGCAATTAATGGTATATCAATTATGAAGAGCATGCTTTTGCTATTTGTTGCTATTTTAACCTGAGCAAATTCTTGCAATTCTTCTGCGTTTAAAAGCATTATTTGTTTTTTTTTTTTTTTAAATATTCTCTATTGCTTTGACTTCTATTTCTGATAAAATTACTGAATTGACTGTATTTGTTTTTGCCCAATCTATGGCATGAATTAAATTTGTTTATGTGTCTAGATATAATCGACTGATCAATGTCCATTGGTGTAGGTCTAGTTTCGCGTTTTGGAGCCTGAGGGCGCGGTGGCGCTGAAGTGCTCTGTCTAAGGAATATTGGTTGTTGGGGTACAACGTACTGTTGTGGCATATTATAGGGTACCTGTTGTTGGTACTTCGGAATGGACCAAGATCCTTGCGGGTGGTATACCCCGTTCGATCGGACTTGAGGCGGATAGTATAGTCTATGATCGAAGTTTCTTGTTTGTCCTGCTATGTTAGGTAATGGTCTGAATCCTTGGTGTCTTGTTGCTAGTTGGTTATGGGATTGTCTAGGTGGTAAAGGTGGGGCTTGTTGCCTAAACTTTGGAACGAACGCATTTCTATGCTCTTGGTTTTCTACAAATCCGCATAGGTGAAGTGCCTCTGGCTCTTTAACTGCTAGTAGGCGAGGCAAATCGCCGTTAAGACCGCGGACGAAGGTGTCCAAAGCTCTGTCCCTATAACTTTTAGTTAAGGCTCTTACAGTTTCTAGGGATTCTTCCTGGGCACTGATTTGGTTGAGAATTAGTGACAGTTGGTGGTACACTGCCTAATATAATTCGTTTATGTTCATCCGTCCTTGTGACAGAGAGAACATTTGGTATTCGAGGGTCTTTAGGTCTCTCTTGTCGGCATAGTGCGACGTCAGACACTTGGATATTTCCCTCCAATTCATTGGAGTATTGTACGACTCCAATACTACATCGGCTTCGCCGATTACTTTGTTTCGAACTGCCAAGGTTATTAAATAATATTTATAAGTTTTCTCTTGGCCTTCGTATGTACCCATTATACGATATAGGTTTTTCATCCAGGAGCTAAATTTAGTCCTGTCACCAGAAAATTCCCTAATTTATCGAGTTATATCTGGAGCTTTCTCGTTATCGCTTTCAGGCCCTGGCCTTGCGATCGGGATATCGGACAACACATCTAATCTGTGTTGATTATTTATAGCTTGCCTTATCAAGTCTACCCCTTCGAGGGTTTCTCTGATCAGGCTTACTATTACTTCTCTATATTGTGGGCTAGTGTGGGGTGGTCGAGCTGCACCCTGGTCGAGCTGCACCATGGTCGAGCTGCACCCTGGTCGAGCTGCACCCGCACTACTAGGGCGTATTGGCTGACGGTTCTGGCCACTGGCACCTACGGAAAGAGCAGCCATGCTATCGGATAATTCGTCTTGCATATTTTAATATCTGTTCTCACGGACCACTTTTATACTCTAATTTATTTAAAAAATTTTTTTTATTTTAACGGACAGCTTTACGCACTACTTGATGGAAATTGCAAAATAATTGAGCACCAAGAATTTTGGAATTATTAAAATTAATTAGAGTCGTAAAAATTATTAAAAATTTTTTGGAATTATTAAAATATTCAAATCGATAAATATATGCAGAATAATGTGAGTAAAAATTTTTTTATATAGGAATTGCAAAAAATATTGTTAAAAAGTTGCAGAAAAATTGTGAGAATTTTAAATTATTGAAGAAGGATAATTAATATTATAATTAATATATTCTTTTTAATTATTATTTTCTGACGTTTATTATGAGGGGCTCTTACCTTATTAGAATATTTTTTATTATTATTATTTTTTTTTTTTAATGTTTTCCTAATCGATCAACGCAGTGATCTTCCATACTCTATTACGAGCAACGCAATTATTGCTCAGTATTACAATCTTTACTTATTATAAAAACTTTGTTTTAATAGATTTAATTTTAATTTTTTTTTTTTTTTAGTATAATTTGTTAATCTTTTCTTAAGTTCTACGTTTATTTTTTTCTTATTTCGCTTACACACTATGCTTACATAAATATTAACATCTCGGCGAATCTCTCGCGATGGATTTGTGGATTTGGATTTGTCCCTTTTCCTCCCACGGTGGCGACAGCGGGCTACTGGGGATCCTTAGTGACACTTCCTTCGCGGTATCCTGCGGACGGGCACAACAGGATTGTCGGCGATATTGGTTCCTGGACCAGTCACTGTTTTTATAACGCGGTACCATCACGCACTTCGCGTGGCTACTTGCGCTGTTTTTCGGGTACTTTTTACGCGGCGCGTTATCCTTTTAGGATGTTTAAGGATGAAGTGACTGGTCCCTGCTCGGGCGCCAATTAAATCGTTGAATGGTTTTGTCAAAAAAATCAATCCGTTTATTTTAAGTGCTGCTTAAGAACTAACTTATGATAACAAAATCAAATTATGTTAAAGCCAAAATTCTAAGCTACTGCTGCCCCTGACTTTGTTGTAGCCGCTGCCGTCGCTGTAGCCGCTGCTGTCGCTGTCGCTGTAGTCGCTGTCGCTGTAGTCGCTGTTGCCGCTGCGGGTGTGTTGTTGTGTCACATGCGTTGAAGCTTGGCTGAGGTGTCCTATTTCAGGGACGTTCCCACAGTGGGATGCGCTGACGCATCGCACGTGGCGAAAAGTGCATGCATTGGGGTCGTGATTGCATGGGCTCGTGTGCATGCATTTTGGTTAACTTCGTCTTTAACTCATTTGCTTTGCATTCGTCTTTTTCTATGATAGCCTTAGTTGTTTGGTAAAAATGTTGTAATTCGTAGACGTCATTTACCTTGAAATTTAGATTTAGAAATGCCAGCTAAGATAATATCGTTTGAAGTGCTCCAGCTAGTGTTCTTCAATAACCAGAATAGCAAAAGCGGGCAGAGATGTTTTCTGTTACACAGAAAACAATTTTCAATGTATTAAAAAGTATAGAAAACGAAGGTACTTTGGAGGAAAACATGAAGGAGGCCCAAAGCGAAAAGCGCTAACTTTGTTGGAAAATCGCAACATCATTTCATCAGTGAAATATGGTCAATTATCGTTTATAGTTTGGGGGTGTATCTCTAGCAAAGAGCTTGCATTTATTAACACAAATATAGATGCCCTGCAGTACCTCAATATTTTAAAAAGCTATTTGAAGAGCAGTACCAGTGCTAGGTACCCGCGCATAAAGTCTCGATCATAAGCCAGTTGAAAATTAATTATGGTCGTTTCTAAGGAAAAATGTGGCTGAGACAGCCAAAAACAAAAGCCGCACTTCAAACTGCCATATTGAAAAAGTGGCAACGTTTACCTAGTAATTATGACCTAAAAAATTAAATTCAATTAATGAAAACAGGTCTACAATGTGTCATAAATGCTAAATATTAAATATTAAGTCTCAATATTAATTAAGTTTTTATGTTTAAAATAGTTTTAATGGCACTTTAATAATTTATATAAAGAGCTTCTTGGAACTAGCAAAATAGAGTATTATTATATTTACTATATTTTTAAGGATTTACTCACTTACAGAAATAAAAAGTAATTTTTATACCCTGAACCCATTGAAAATGGGTAAAAAAGGGTATAATGGTTTTGTGCAAATGTATGTAACAGGCTGAAGGAAGCATCTCCGACCCCATAATGTATATATATTCTTGATCAGCATCACTAGCCGAGTCGATTTAGCCATGTCTGTCTGTCTGTCCGTCTGTCTGTATGAACGCATCGATTTCAGAGACTACAAAATCTAGAAAGCTGATCTTGGTCTCATTCGGTTCGTATATACCATACGCAGATCAAGTTTATTTCAAAACATCGATAACTCTTTCCGTTGTCTTATTATCGATATTTATCGCATTAATAGTTAATAGTTAAAATTAATAGTTATCACTGTATTTGTTAAATCTGTCTGCATCCAAAACTGGGCTGTTTAATGTAATGCAGTTTGTGGGCGATTATATATGCTAAAATCTTCAAACACGAATTATAAACAGGTATATTAAAAAACTGCAGTCCCGTAAAAGTGAATCCTTCATGATTTATAAGAGAGATCTCAGCTTCAGAGTGATTGACGTGATTTACTTGTGCTCCAAAACTTGTACTTACCTGTGTTTTAATAATTTGCATTTCAATCAGCATTATTCATCTTGTTATGATTTAATTAAAAAGTCCGTAATGCATCCTAAGTCTATTACTAACGCGACGTTGTTATTGTTAGTGTCTGTTTTTGTAGTTCTCATTTGGCGCTTCACTATTGCATTGTTTGTGTTTGTGGTCTTTGTGTATCACGCTCTCGCTAATCATTGTTGTTTTTCTTTCTACTCAAGAATTGTTTGTGCAAGAATTCTTTCGTTTTAATCGATTGCTGGTTCTACATTCGTGCGCCGTTTTTTTTTCGTCTGTTTTGCGCTCTCGCATCGTATTCATTTTGGTTAGACATGATGGAAAAAAAAATAGCTATAGTTAAAAAGGACTGTGGCGGATTGCGTTAGTCGTTTCACTAACCAAACAACATATAAATAGAACATATAGTAAAAAAAGAAACACAAATTTTTTGACTATCAGCTCACAGCCACTCATTGGTTTTGCTGGGGTCCTCATCGCAGAGATGGATAGCTTATTTGTGCAAATTAAGTTCCTTCCAGTCCTTGTTGCGACTGAAGATTAGGTTGAGAGGTAAACTATACCTCTTATTGCTGGCCTCGGGCTCAGACAATAAAACAAATTGTTTAACGGCCAAGTGCCGGAGTGAATATTTATTTAAGCGACTTACTGAAAGAGCGCTGTATTCAAAACTGATTCATTAACATAAAGAATATTTCGCTTAAGCTAAGCCAAAACTCGCATCACGCCACAATGTCATGATCGGCAAGCCGACTCAGCAAAATCATAGGCAATAACGGAAGCTCTTGCAGCAAAACAAAAGTGTCCGATTACCGCCGCTGACCATTGCAGCTATAGCGCGCTGACACAAATTATGCAGCGCCGCAATTGCGAGGGCTGTTCTTTAATTTATAAAATACGCATTAGCGAGGGTTGTTTATAAACTTATGAAATATTATTATTATGTCTTAACTACTCCCCCTTCAAGTATAAGGCCGTCCTCGGCCGACCCAATCCCGGCGACGACGTCTCGTAACTTCTTTGCAGACTTCTTTGCGTCGATGATGCGCCAAAGAGTGAGGCCAATGCAGATTAAAGCACAGCATATGGCTCCAATGATGAATGCCACACGATAAGCCTTGTCAGTTCCGGCGTCTTCTTTGAATTGCTGTATCACCTCCAAATTACGTTCATTCAAACGATGAACGTAAGGGAGGCTGAGGACATCTTGGCTAGCGGTGATGTTCAGCAAGGGAGAATTGGCAATGCCCGGGACTCTACTACGTACATTGTTGTGATTATAAAACAGAGTCCCGTTAATTGCGACTCGGTCTTCGAATGTGATAAGATGTGTGCCTTGCACTTGGATCTCAGTGCCGTTGTCCACCTGAATCCGTGCGGACCCGTCGTTGAGGATGATGATTCCGTCATCTACATGGGTGATTATTTCCAGGTTGCTCGGCTGGATCTCGCAGTGTGCCGTGCCACCTGCATGGAGCTCTTTGGCACATGAACTCTCTGATGCCAAACGACAAAATGTGGCTCCAGGTGAAGCGGCGCAACTCTGCAGTGTGTGGGTTTCTCCATCGCATTCGGCTATGACGTTGTCTAACAATCGCAATATGAAGTTCTCGTGGATGACAGGATAAATCGTGATTTTTCTGCAAGCCTTTTTAATCTTTGGGAATTTAATTATAAAGTGTATAGTGTTAATGGACTGAAGAACTTTCACGGACGCAACGGACATAAGATCTCCTATGGGAGTGTTGGTGGGTTCCTCTAGCCAAATTGACTTCAAATCTGAGTGGTCTAAAATGTTCGGGCTAACAATGTTAGCCTTCGCGAGAGTAATAGCAAGCATTAAATTTTGCAACTCCATCATCAGCATTCTATTTCTAGACAGTAATGTTTCAAATAAATGGCTAGTGTCAACTTGTGAATTTTTGGCTATCTTGAGAATTTTATTAACAGTGACTGTTAACTGGTTAAGCTGATCTTGAACTCTAGTGTTTATTTCTATTTGAAGAGGTATGCCCACCACCAAAAATGTTTTATAAAAACTATGCCCAGTGGCTAATAGTAAATTGAAAAATGATATCTAACTTATACGAGTTTGCCTAGTGGCTTAAAAAAGGTGTAAAACAAAAAATGAAAAAGAACAAGGGAGTCATCTTAGGTTGCCCTTGTGGGCCACCCTCCCTTTAATGAGGACCTCGGTCCCCAGGTCTGCATCTACGGCCTTCTCATCACATAAAGGTGTGAGCTTGTTTCCGAGCCGTCGGTTGGACTTGACTAAAACTGGGTCACCAACGTCGAAGACCCTATTCTGCCGATTTGCATTTTCCCTAGCTCTGAGCGTCGTCTGAGCGTTTCTGATCTTTTCTTGTATCTTCTCATCTAGATTTGCTCCTAAAAAATTAATGGCATCATAGTCATAACTAGCATCGTCATTGATTTGTGCCCCTTGTCCCGCGTCTTGCGTGACGTGATTCAACCTCTGTTGATTTTTCTGACCGCCTGTGCGGTCAGATGCGGAGTGCTTCCTATTCGTGTAAGCAGGGGCCTGAGTGGGCTGCAAGACCCTTGAGAAGGAAGGATCAACCTCCATGGGCACCTGTGCGCCATTATCATTGTGCTGCCTGCTGCTTCGCTGGTCAGCCTGCACTGTGGCCTCGCTTTGCTTGCTAAAGTGCGGATTCTTTGTACCGCTAGCTTGTGTTTCGGCTTGTTGCGAATGCCTCTCCTGTTGGTGAACGTGCGCTTTTACATGTGGCTTGTGCTCTTTGTCTTCTAGACTTCTTGCGAAATTAGCCGCGAATGCGTACCTTTCATGATTTGACTCGACTTCTTGCGCGAGAGCTAGCGCTGAAGGCAAATCTCTGGGCTTTGCTGCAAAGAGCACATCTGTAAGACTGCGCTTGAGACCCGATATGAACACACGCAACGCATCGTCGCGGAATTTTTCACATAGGCCCTTTGCTAAAGCTGGCTCATATGACATGTTAACTTTGTTAGTAAGAAGAGTGAGTTTCTTTTCTACCTCCTCGTAATATTGAAGCAGGGACAGGCAACCTTGCCTCAATGTACCTAATTCCTGTTCGATGACATGAATTGGCCTCTTGTCACTGTATGTGAAATCTAGGCGATTTATTATCGCACCAAAATTCAATACAGTACCAAATGAGGCCAGCACCGCGTCTGCGGGGCCCCTAATTTGCTTCTTATGATGATAACAGCCTGATAATGACGAGAACTGCCATTATATGGTCTGTAGATCTCGTAAGCGGCTAATGCTGCCTGCCTCCAAGATACATAAGATTCCTGTACTCCTGCAAACTCAGGTAGACACTTGACGGCATCTAGCGGCTCGTCACAGCGAATGTCGTTTCTAATTCCTATAGCAGCATATGCTACTACTTGTGGGGCGGCAACGTTTGCTGCCGTTATTTTTTCAGCTAACTCATTAATTCTTTGAGTCAATGCTTGCTCTCTCTGCTGGTTTGCAACGGCCTGTTCGGCTAAAGCATTGCTGATAGCCGTCCTTATTACTTCCCTAAGCTGATCTGGATCCATTATACCTGATGGTGGGGGAACTACGGGGAGATGTCTTGTAGCCGGGACTCTGATGCGAATGTCACAGTCGGAATCTGAATCGCTAGACCGCTTGCGAGGGTTTCTATATCGGCTGAACTGTGACATGTGCAGACCAGTGGCCGCGGAAAACAAAACGGGCCGTCAAAAGGCGGGTCAAATTACGGCGCAGCTCCGAACCACGAGAACTGTACGTATTGTTATAGCACAATTTTAACACATAGAAAGTAACACAAAGTAATTTTATTAACGAACTGGATAATAAATTGTTTCAACTCAAATTATCAAAGCAGTCACTCTCACGTGCCTCAGAAACTTGGTTCTGATTATTATTATTTAAAAAAAATTTTTTATATGATGTGTTGCAATATAAAATACTCACTAGTACTAACTAATTTTTTTATAATACAAATTTTTTTTATAAATTCAAAAATTTTGCGTTTGACAAAAAATTTTGGCTAGAGTGCCCACTTACATGTTTCAATTAACACAAACAAATTTCCTTTATAAAACTTGTCACTCGCAGCTCCCGCGCTGCTGTCTTAATTGTTGTTGATTGTTGCAGCTCCTGTGCTGCTGTTTTAGTTGTTGTTGGTTGTTGCAGCTCCTGTGCTGCTGTTTTAGTTGTTGTTGGTTGTTGCAGCTCCTGTGCTGCTGTTTTAGTTGTTGTTGGTTGTTGCAGCTCCTGTGCTGCTGTTTTAGTTGTTGTTGGTTGTTGCAGCTCCTGTGCTGCTGTTTTAGTTGTTGTTGGTTGTGGAGTCCGACCACTAGTTGGGCGCCAATTAAGTTCCTTCCAGTCCTTGTTGCGACTGAAGATTAGGTTGAGAGGTAAACTATACCTCTTATTGCTGGCCTCGGGCTCAGACAATAAAACAAATTGTTTAACGGCCAAGTGCCGGAGTGAATATTTATTTAAGCGACTTACTGGAAGAGCGCTGTATTCAAACTGATTCATTAACATAAAGAATATTTCGCTTAAGCTAAGCCAAAACTCGCATCACGCCACAATGTCATGATCGGCAAGCCGACTCAGCAAAATCATAGGCAATAACGGAAGCTCTTGCAGCAAAACAAAAGTGTCCGATTACCGCCGCTGACCATTGCAGCTATAGCGCGCTGACACAAATTATGCAGCGCCGCAATTGCGAGGGCTGTTCTTTAATTTATAAAATACGCATTAGCGAGGGTTGTTTATAAACTTATGAAATATTATTATTATGTCTTAACTTGCATACCTTGCTGCCTCACACTATGAAACATAGCCAGAGCTTTCTTGTCTGACTTTCTTCTTAATCGCAAGCAGCAATGCGCTGAAAATTTATATTTTCAGTTTTCGATCCTCTGCTTCCCTTTTGCTTAAAGAGTTCTTTAAAGTATTTAAAGCATTCGCCATTTCGGCATGAAATCTTTGGATTGGATGGATGGATCGATCTCGTAAGAAAGAATTTCGGCATGAAATTCACGCACACTTGTTGATATTTGTATATGTATATGCAAATTTGTAATTGTGTGTGCAGCGTTTATTGGCTGCAAGCTATTCGATGCAAAAAATTCATGGGTTTAAAATTTTACGGATTTTCAGATTCACATGCATATGCTTGAATGTACATATTGTAGTAGGAAAAATGCATATTCACTAGTATATACACACACTAATAAGCACATCATGGCTGTTCTGTGATATTTGTTTATCCCAAGTTCCTTATATTATTATATCTTTCAAAAGAGCTCGACAAGTGCGAACACAACTTGTCTCGCTCACACACACATGTAGCACGTAAGCTTGCTTCTAAGACGTAATACTTTAAATATGACAACAACTACAAGCAAATTTCGACAACGACAGACTGCGCAGACTGCGCAAATTGACCGGCGCCGCATTGTCGCACTATCAAACGGCAAGCCAACTACAACTGCACGAATTTTAGAAGGTCATAGAACAGTTGCAGACAGAAGTGAACGCGAACAAAATGTTGCTGCTGCAACAACAAGATGCAAATGTGGTCGCAAGCAACATTTGGGTATTTGGGTCAATCAGCTGAACAACAGAGCGCAAATATACGAGCTGGAAGGTTCTTTTAAACGTATGCTGATAGTCACGAAATTAAAAGTAAACGCTTAATGCTGGTTGCCAATGCAATGCGCATGTTTGAACCCGCAGACAAATTGTGTGACCAGCTGATCACAGCATTTGGAGAAAAAATTTCAAAGCCAAAAATGAGACGCAAATTTGAACAACGTAAATGGCATCCAGTGGAAAAGTTTGCAATCTATTTCGAGGAGAAAATGATGCAAGCCCAAACTATCAATGTGGACATCGATGAGCTTATGAAGCAGATCATCAAGGGAATAACCTCAGAGACATTGCGTAACCAAGCTCTGATGCAACGTTTCACCGACCCGGAACAGATGCTTCAGGCGTTTGCAAATATATGCCTTCCGAAGCAACCATCAGCAGATGCCTACAAAAAGACCAGAACAATGCGGAAGGGGCATCAACGATCTACGCTGTCGGAACTGCAACTCTAGAGGACATTTTATCCAACGATCTACGCTGTCGGAACTGCAGCTCTAGAGGACATTTTATCCAAGATTGTCGCAAACCAAAGAGGGAACCCGGCTCAAGTTTTGCTTGCGGCGAGATGGGGCATTTCATTGCACAATGCTCAAAAAAAAGAGATCAGGCAATAGCAGCAACAATTATGTAAGGTGTTTCAAAATTTATTTTGTTAATTATACTAAATTATTTATTAATACAGAATGTCTATAGATTCGGGCAGCGCGATTTCGTTCTTATTTTGAGCTGAATAATGAATTGTAGTAAGTGCATATCAGCATAAATATTTCAGCAACACATTGTTGCATTGCACAAACAAAACCTTTTCAAGTGAGCATGTAATATGATCGCCCACTTATGAGCTAAGCCAAGTCAGCGGTCACTGACCACTTGAAGCATATATATAAATACATATGTACGTATACATAAGACACTCTCTCTCTCTCGAATATATATAAGACAAAATATGTATGAAGCGGCTCCGCTGCTGGCGTAGCTATGTGCCTTAGCAATAAGAATATTTTTAATAAAGAAACATTCTAAAAACGAAAGTCAAACGGCACTGACGTGCCTGTTCATTATTGGGTCACTGTCCTCATCTTTACACGACGACTGGAAATATATATGTTCAACTTTACATGGCGACCGTGACAGTGTTCACTGCACCGGATAACTGGAGTAGAGCAACAGCACACAAAGAAGAAAAGAGGAAGTATCAGCAACCGCAACACCAACATCCACATCGTTGAGCTTCCGACATCCAGCTTCTCCCGTCCAGGAAATAAAAAAAAAAAGAAAGAAAACACAAATGCTGAGTAAGTGGAGGTGAAGAGCAATGCCTAGAAATAGGCGTAGCGGAGTTCAGAAAAGGCTTAAAGATAGAAAAGCCGAACTCCTGAAGTTATTATTTGCCCCCAACACAACAATAAGTTGGGAAACAGGCAATAAAATCCAAGCTGAAATCGACAATATCGAGTCGATTCAGCAACAAAAAAAAAAGATCAACCTCTACAAAAACAATAAAAGAAAAATATATAAAAACAATTAATAATGAAAAATTTCAAACAGTACCAGAAAAAAAGAAACTAGAAACAAGACCGGAGAAGCGTTGCCCAACGGATTGCCCTGGACCATTGAAGTCACCGAACTGCAACTACACTTGCATCAGGAGAACCAGCACCGGTGCCCCAACAGCCTGTGCGAAGACCAGCGCCGGCACCACGTAGCGTTCCAAGCTAAGTCACCTTCAGGGACCGGCAGCGCTACAAAGAGCGCGCAACTCAATTTTGGAAAAACTTTGTGCTATGCATGGAAAGGTTTAATAAAAGTACATTTTAATTTAATTATTGTTGCCGACGAATCTATTAGTAATGACGTGGTTTTGGGTAGAGTTTTTATGAACGCATGTAGTTTGAGCATCAATCTAGACAACCTAGATGTGATTAATAGCGAAAGGTGTGATAAAAATACAACACGTATGTTCAACGAAGCATGTCAAGAAACAATGGCTAGTGTAAAACAGTCAAATGAAAACACGGACAGATGAAATGCAGTAATTTTAGTCAAGTTAATATGAAGGAATATGAAGATTGTACTGGACAATTGTTAAAAGAGCAAACTGTTAATGAACAATTATTTGGAGATTCAACTGTTATTGAGAACGTATTAAGAAATTCAACTGCTAGTGCGCAATTATTAGGAGATTTAACTGGTAAAATTGTTAAGTAAGACTGTTATTGAAGCAAATTCTGATAAGAAAACCGGTAGCAAAGAAATTAATAAAAACGACTTTATGGTAAAGACATTATGTTGACAAAAACTGAGAATAGCGATGATCTAAGGGAAAGACAAGAAGACAACTTCGACAAAGACATGCTTAACATTAATGTGGCGGATAACCAATTTCCGGATTACAATTGCGGCAATGATATAAACTATCAGATGAAGTGTAAATTTATTGAAATGTTTGAAAAAACTTGCAAAAAGACCAACGGATCCACTAGTTATATGCGAGAGGAAAATTTCATTAGAAAAATATGAAATTTTAGCTGCTCACCTAGACGACTGTCGTATACAGAAAAAGACAAGCTTCAGAAAATGTTAGATGAGTACTTGGATACCGGAATAATACAGAATAGCGATTCTGAATATGCCTCGCCCGTAGTGTTAGTGAAGACCTTAGTGACCTACGATTATGTATTGATTTTCGGAAACCTAACAAGGTGTTAGTTATATATAATATAATTATCCATTACCGTTAATCGATGATCTTTTGGACAAACTTGTAAATAAAACAATGTTTTCCAAATAAGACCTTAAAAATGGGTATTTCCATGTATTCTTCATGAAAGACTCTGTCAAATATACGCCTTTCGTACCCCTTTAGGTCAACAATGAATTTTTAAGAATGCCCGACTACGAGTTGGTCCACGAATATTCTTATAGTAGACGCAAACAGTTTTGAGGATAATCTAATCATATGTCAAGCAAAAGATTTAAAAACAAGTGAGATTGCTCTAGTCGGGACCGCCCGACTAGTAGATACCCTGAACCCAGAAATGAACACATACACACAAACTCTCGGCAGTTGATGAGTATTGAGCCTTTTAAAAATTAAAAAAAACAATTACCAACGGAAAAACAAATGTTCCACAACCGGGGCTTGAACTCGCTCTCTCCGTTTTAAGATGCATGACTCTTACCAACTGCACCACATTTGTCGCGAATGATATAACATTACTTAACCATCGCAAAAATTCAAGGAAAACGAAAATTTTGCAGTTGTCATTCAAACGATAAAAATTAATAAAAATAATAATTATAAATAAATAAAAAAAATAAAACAATTCAACATTTACTACCATACCAACGCTGAATTCGAACCCGGACCTCCACGTTGCGCGTCACAACTCTTACCAACTGGACCACGCTCTTACTTTGACCCGTTGTGTTAAAAATCAATTTAACCGTTGCAAACAAAATTCCTAGAAGAACGCAAGACAAATTTTGCATATGCATATGTATGAGTGCACATGTACACAGAAATTGCCAAGCAGCTGCGCTTTGCCCCCACTGCTGAAAATAGATTCTTGATTTGCTCGTAAACTAAATGTACGATCGTTATGAAATTTTCAGGACTTATTCAAATCTTCGATATGTATGTACAAACCAATTTGCACGTGTGTAGTATTTGATTTGCTTTGTTTTTATGTTTGTTTTTATAAAAAAATTAATTTGGTGGCTCTAGCTTTTATAGTTTGGGAGTAATGCTTAAAAAACCGAGTCAAAAAAGCGATAAATATCGATAATAAGAAAACGGAAGGAGTTATCGATGTTTTGAAATAAACTTGATCTGCGTATAGTATATACGAACCGAATGAGACCAAGATCAGCTTTCTAGCTTTTGTAGTCTCTGAAATCGACGCGTTCATACAGACGGACGGACAGACGGACAGACAGACGGACATGGCTTAATCGACTAGGCTAGTGATGCTGATCAAGAATATATATACTTTATGGGGTCGGAGATGCTTCCTTCTGCCAGTTACATACATTTGCACAAAACTATTATACCCTTTTTTACCCATTTTCAATGGGTTGAGGGTATAATTAAGAAAATATAAAATGTGTTAAAAAAAATGAACACAAAATTTTCGAGATAAGAAATGGGGATGTTTATAGAAAAACAAACGATGGTAGATTAATGTTTTAAGTCCCAGAAGACATGGAAAATCACGTACTGCACAAATACCACGATGGGCTCGGGCACATAGGCAGTGATAAGATGATGGACGTTATTTCTAAAAGTTCTTGGATTCCAAGTTTAAAAGACAAGTGCAATTGTTATATAAATAACTGTTTAAAATGTGTTGCATTTTCACCAAAAACAGGAACAGCGGAAGGATTTTTAAACAGTATAGCAAATATAAAACACATAATATAAAACACATAAAATTTGCGACGGTGTCTCCACAGGCGAACGGACAAGTTGAGAGAATAAATAGAAATTTAAGAACCATGATATCTAAACTAACAGAGACTAAGGAAGGACTACACTGGGATTTAGTAATTGAACAAATCGAATATTCCTTGAACATCACAATACATCGTAGCATTAGACCAAGCAAACTATTATTTAGTGTAGAACAAAAAGGCGACGTCATAGACGAGTTAAGAGAGAAATAAGAAGAAATAAATTAATGTAAAAGTCCAAGAAATTAAAAAGAAATCAGAAAAGAAGCCATGGAAAACCAGTACAACAAAGTACAACAAAGCAAAAAGAAAGACTAAAGATCATAGGAAAGGAGATTATGTGATAGAAAAGGTTTGCGAAATGATAGATTTTTATTGAAGGATGTTGAAGGCTTTCAAATCGCTCAAAGTCCATATCTGTTTGTATGGAGTGCTCAAAACATAAGGCACTGAGCAGGAAGAAGAAAATAAATTAAGAATAAAAGTTTACTATTTAAAGACGCTATATATATAAATAAGAATACCAATTGTAAATTACTGTAAAAAAAAAAATTTTTGTTTTTTTTTTAAATTTAAGACAACGAAACCAGTTAACATTTATTGTAAACTAAGATCAGGGGATCTAGATCGCAGGATGGCCGAGTTGTAGTAGGACAAATGCATTTTAACTAGTACATACACACACTAATAAGCACATTAACGGCTGTTCTGTGATACCCCTTTATCCCAAGATCCTTATATTATTATATTCTTTAAAAGAGCTCGAAAAGTGCGAACACAACTTGTCTCGCTTACACACCCATGTATCACGTAAGCTTGTAAGCACCGTCGATTAATTCTAAGTCGAGCAGCGAAATAAAGCAGATGTGCGAGTCTATACGGGGCGTTTTAATCAGTTTTTTCAAACGGTCGTCTACTACAATATGTGCGTGTATGCAGACTCTTGGGCGTAGCAGAAAATTGTATTATGGGCGTATATTTAAGAGGATAATAATTGTAATATCATAATATGATTAATAACAAAATTTTTACTTACATATCATGCTGTGGTTAGCAAAGATACGCATTATATGTAGCCACATAAGCAAATGCAACTAGAAGTGAAATTGCAAATGTGCGTACATATTATAATCCTATAATGACATTTTAGATGGTATTCTTCACTTTTCTTAGTTTTGGATCAGTTCCATTTGTCTTTGTTTATGATCTTCTTATTGCTGACGTATATAGGTCATCCTCTCTATCTGCCTCTGAGGATATTTATCATACATTCAATGACGCCTAAATTGCTCCGACGATACTTTCGTAAACGACACATTTTACATTGTTTAGTTAATTAAACGTATTTATTTATTTAACAGAGTGGTCATATTTATATGTCTCGGTTGATGTAGGCTATGCTATTTAATTCTTTTATTTAACAGATTGGTCGTTTTTATATGACTCGGTTGATGTAGGCTATGCTGTTCAATTCTTTTAGAAAACTTTACACTCACTCTGTGATGTATGCATTCCTAATTGTACCCCTTCCTTGATTAGATTAAATTAAATTTAAAAAAGTTAATGTCTAGTTTGATTGTTGACTTATCAAAGTATAGCCAAGTCAAACTATGTATAATCGTTACCGCAATTAAAATAATGTATTGGGTTTGTGCGATGTCCATCTGCCATCCAAATAAACGCAATTGAAGCTAGATACGTGATATTTATACTCGTTCACGAAGTGAAAAGAGTATATTGGTTTTGTGCAATGTCCGTCTTTCTGTCCGTCCATCCGTCTGTCCGTATGAACGCAATTATTTTCGTCGCTATTGAAGCTAGAGACTTAAAATTTTTTATATATGCTAGTGTGTACGCTCGTCAGATAAAGTGTTAAGGATTTTGGGCTGCGCCCACTGGGAGCATGGCAAACCGATAACACTTTAAATCGCATATCGGTAAAGTCTACAATTTTAAAGCTAGAGTCACCAAACTTGGTACGTATATAGCTTGTGACCTCCCAAAAAGATTGCGACCTTGATATCCCGGCCACGCCCACTATAACGCCCCCCAGCGCCCCCGCCCTCCAACAGTACAGTACAGTTTTAAAGTAAGAGTCACCATATTTGGTATGAGGACAGCTGCTGACTTTCGCGAAACCTTGATATTCTGGCCACAGCCACTAGAATGCCGACTAGCGACCCCGCCCCTCACACAGTTTTTGAACTAGAGTTACCAAATTTAGAAGGTAGATAACTGGTCACCTCCTTTACAGATCGGTAAAAAGCATTTTAGAACACTTCGAAAATTAAGGATTTAAAAAGTGTTCCTACCTATTGCATAGTATACTTTGGGCGTCAACATGACTCAAAATGTGTTCAACATGACCCGAAAGTCACCGAAATTTACAAGCAAAATGCTTACCTATTTACTGTGAGGTAAATGACCCTAATATGTTTGTTAATTTATTTAAAACTCTTTATACAGTTCAACATGGATGTTTTAGGTCTAATAACATTGCCAAAGAAAACAAGTGAGATTGCTCTAGTTGGGACCGCTCGACTAGTAGATACCCTGAACCCAGAAATTAACACATACACACAAACTCTCGGCAGTTGATGAGTATTGATCCTGTTAAAAATAAAAAAAAAACAATTACCAACGGAAAAAAAAAATGTTCCACAACCGGGGATCGAACTGGCTCTCTCCGTCTTAAGATGCACGACTCTTACCAACTGCACGACACTACCACATTATTCACGAATGACATAACATTACTTAACCATCGCAAAAAGTCAAGGAAAACGAAAATTTTGCAGTTGTCATTCAAACGATATAGTAATAATCGAAATTAGTAATAATAATAATTATGAACAACGAAAAAATAAAAGAATTCAACATTGCTCTACCATACCCATCGCTGGATTCGAACCCGGACCTCCACGTTACGCGGCCCAACTTTACCAACTGGACCACGCTCTTACTTCGCTTCGTTGTGTTAAAATTTAACTTAACCGTTGCAAAACAAAATCTTAGAAAAATGCAAGACAATATCTGCACATGCATATGTATGCGTGCACATGTACACAGAAATTGCCAAGCAGCTGCGCTTTGGCCCCACTACTGAAAATAGATTCTTGATTTGCTCGTAAACTAAATGTACGATCGTTATGAAATTTTCAGGACTTATTCAGATCATTGAAATGTATGTACAAACCAATTTGCACGTATACTACAATTTGATTTGCTTTGTTTTTATGGTTTTTTCGATATTGGGGGCGATTGGGGGAAGGTATTCAAAACCTGAAGGGCTTAAATTCTTCGTATGTTCGCGTAAAACAAAAATAAAAATGGTGGGTCTAGCTTTTATAGTTTGGGAGTTATGCTTAAAAACCCGAGTCAAAAAAGCGATAAATATCGATAATAAGAAAACGGAAAGAGTTATCGACGTTTTGAAATAAACTTGATCTGCGTATGGTATATACGAACCGAATGAGACCAAGATCAGCTTTCTAGATTTTGTAGCTTATTAATCTATAAATAATAATCGAATGGTAAGAATTGAATATAGAATATATGTTAACGCAACGGAAATTTTTCGGCTCGATCTCTAGAAGAGATCATGTGAAAATTGTTTACCAAAATTGGGGACTTCGCACGTCTTATTTAAGTCAGATTCCAATATTTGTTTTTTAACTTTCGCAATGCTTTTCTGAAAATGCTTCCGGAGTATCACAAGGTGCGTTGTTACTCACTTTGTTCATAAATGTTCTACCTTCTGTGGTAATCTACTTTCCCTGTCGTCTAATTACTCTTTGTCTGGTCAAATGTTACAATCTGATCTTGACAGTTTTCAAACCTGGCAGCAAGTAAACTTATTAAATCTTAATTGCAATAAGTATTAGTTAATGTTTTTTTCTTATAAAAGAAAGCCATTTTGTAGTTTTTCTTCTTTCGAGATTAAGTTTAAATTTTACAAGCACATGTCTGCTGCAGCTCATCGAATCGGTTTTTTTAATATTTAAGCGGCTTTTCAGCTTCTCGTAAACTACACAACGTTACCAGTTTGCAGTATGTTTTTTTACCATAATTTATACACTTCTTAACGATCTATCTTGCTTGTTTTTCAAGCAGTTTCCTGTCGTGAGGTTCGCTACAAACAACGCAGACTAGCCTTAGTGTGCGGTAAGCTTTTTTTCCGCCGTATTCTTGGCAATTAGTTCACTATACTGGATTTTTACGCTTATGCGGCTCTTCCATGGTGATCTTCCGGTGCAATAGAAACTGTTAACTATAAGTGAAATTTTTTTTCACTTTAAAGATATTGCCTCTAGTTCAAGCTAAACATTTCAAAATGTTGGCTTATTGGTTTTATGTAAGATATTTATGACCGTCTTTGCATGGTTGTTTATTTCAAGAGTAATTTCGGCGGTAGTCATTGTTGTTTCTATTCCCTCAAGTATTA
Source organism: Drosophila paramelanica (assembly GCA_035043915.1). Taxonomy (NCBI): domain Eukaryota; kingdom Metazoa; phylum Arthropoda; class Insecta; order Diptera; family Drosophilidae; genus Drosophila; species Drosophila paramelanica. Next base: position 257,117 of record JAWNMO010000576.1, read on the forward strand.
CTTACAGTCCTTTGCAGCATTTTATCTGATATGTATAGTAGTTTTTAACTGCTTCCTTAAAGTATTTAGTCTCACGATGGTTGACCTCTTGTTTGTGTTTATGTGTGTTTATTTCCATGTGTGTTATGCGTTTTAAACATTTAATTTTAAAAAAATTAAAAAAATAAAGTTGTTGCAAAACGATTACGGGATGGAGTTCCGCAACAAGGACTTTAACGATTAATCGTCATCTGTCCCACACACACCAACAAATAGTTGTTTTAGAGCCGCACTCTGTCGAAATGCCAGATGCATAATGAAACTGTCCGGAGCACCACCTACATTCTGGGCAGACGCAATGAATACAGCGAGCTATATCCGAAAGAGACGCGCATCCAAGGCGCTATCTGGCGGTAAGACATGTATGTATCAGATTTCAAAAGTATATACAATCGAAAATATGGCAAATACACGTATTACATTGGGTACACAGACAGCTGCGATCTGAGGAGTGCATAATGCTCGGATGTGCTAATGAATCAAAGGCTATATTATAACAAATGACGATGAAATTCATGAATATTTCGGACTTTAAACAACCACATTAGAAATTGTATGATAATGAACCAAACAAGAATTTATCAACCGGCGATCAGTGTGAAAAAGACAATAATTGCACTACTACTACTACGCCCAAAAATTACTTGGTACACTGCGAAAATAGTTTAAGAGATCGCTGTGAGTGAATTATCATAACAAGAGCATTTTGAGAAATACGAGATGGAATTCAAAGCAACAACAGATAATATGTTGACCATGCAGAAGACGCGAATTTTGAAGGATGCAGCCAATTGAGAAGAACAATGGAGGACGAATTTATGATAAATAGTTGATGAAAGCAAAGTAATTGACAGCAAATTGGTATTTCGAAAACACGATGACAGCTCTATAGGCAGGAAAGAGAGTCGCTGTGTTGCAAAAGGCTATTAGCAGAAAGCCGGATTATTAAATAGCAGCGCTGTTGCTAGCTTTTATATGCCAGTAAACCAAACAGGTGTTCTAATTCCCTACCTGAACAGTGAGCTTGAGAAAAAAGATATATATAAGTATACCAGAAGACTTCCACGATGCTCAAATTAGTATCACACATTCCAATTGTATAAAAATAAGACGTACGAAACGAATTGAAGAAGCAAATCAATGGCGCAAGTCGTTAGGAAATATGAAAAATCCACATAGTAAAAATGGGTCATAAAAACCGACAAGGAAGATCTTCTGCACAAATTATTAACTAAAGACCACCATAGATTACAAGAAAGATAAGCAGAAACATTGCCTGTTCATTTTATAAAAAAAAATACATTGATTTCATATTGAAGAGATTTGGCATAACAGATTGCACACTGGCAACTACTCTAACATAGAAGATAGCAATGTTAAACCTAAACATCTTACCCAGCTAAATGAAAATGAGATGAAAACGTATTCCTATCAAAATTTGATTGGTTCTCTAAAATTTATTGCAGTCATTACACGTTGAGTTGAAACGTATGTAACATATGGTACCTAAACGGTACAAAGACTATGGGCCAAATAGGCGACAATTGATATGACGTGATAAATATAGACTGAGCGCCAACTTAACTGATAGGCGTTCTTACTCTGGTATGATTAATTCATTTAATTTTTAAGCGTCACATGCATTTTAGGATTTCTACTTTAAGAGGCGTGTTGAAACTCGAATCTGTTAACCCTACACTTATTTGACTCTGATGCCTGTTCTCTCTTCTCCAATGCTCACACAAAGATGACCTTGACCGTCGTTGCTAATTCTTAAACTTCTTAATAGACTGCGCTCTTATCTGCGCACGTCCGTACTTTTTAACCTTCCGATCTCGATTGATTTTCGTGGCCTTGCGCTCGGCTCTATAAAGTTTGCGAGCCCCTTTTCACCACACAGCTTTTTGCTCTCGTGGCCTAAAATTCACTCGCGCGTCGCCACTGCTCAACCGTTGTTACCTTGATCTCGACCACTAAAGTACGCTGATTCCGCTTCATGTGCCCCTTGAGTCTTTTTATACCCTGAACCCATTAAAAACAGGCAGAACACGGTATCTCCGAACCCATATTCTTGATCAGGATGATGAGCTGAGTTGATTTAGCCATGTCTGTGTGTCCATCTGTCTGTCCGTCCGTATGAACGCAGCGATCTCGGAAACTACAAAAGCTAAAAAGCTTATCTTGGTATAATTTAGTTCGTAAATATCAGACGCAGAACAATTTTATTTTTTTGTTAGATAACGTGCTTCATTTTTTTAATTAGTGCGTTTTGCGGATTTTGATGCCTCCACATTTTGGACACCGCCCCCAATGACAACAAAACCGTAAAAACCGTAAATTAAATACTACATACTTGCAAATTGAGTTGTAAATACATTTCAATGCTTTTGATAAGTCCTGAAAATTTCACAACGAATCATATATTTAGCTTAGAAGATAACAAAGATTTCGTTTCCAAAGTAGAGGCAAGCGCACCTAAAATGAGTGCAGCTTGCACTTGTATGTGTATGAATTTGTGTATGTATGTATGAATTCAAATGGGTTAAAATGTTTATGAAGACCGATCGCAGGGTTAAGTGTATTTCTTAGTCGGGCGGCCCCGAGCCTTCTCACTTTTTTAATTTGACACTTCATTTATCACTTAAATTAATCTATTTTTAGTTCCGTTTAATACTATCTTTAATTCTATTAAATAATAATACTATTTTTTCGATTGATCACTGCTAATACTAAACATTTACCCGTTTAGCCCGGGTCACAACATTTCACAATTTTTTATACTTTCAAATTCTGGGAAAGTTTTCAAAAATTTGTATATTATTGTGCACCTGCACTACTATTTATATAGTTGAACAAATTAGTCTTTTAAAAAATTCTGAAAGCTGCTTCGAATTCATTTGTTAAATGTTTGACTGTATAATTACACATAATAATATAGGAATTAAATATTAAAATATTACGCATTAAAATTAATGCAGAAACGACCAATTAAAAATACTTAGCAGATTCGATTTTCTGTGGCATTGACCGAGATAAGGTCACAGCTGATTCATGGATTCATGGCTGTTACTTAGTGTTATCAACCTGAAAAACCTCTAGACTAGGAACAAACCTTGGGGCAAAAGCACATTCAAGTTCAAAAATGTCTACTAGTAGATAGGCGAACATGCTCATCGTAAAGAAGAAAATCAAAAACACTGTCACGGCCACTTCCCCTAATGCAGAACACTTTGCTGATTTGGGTCGATCCATACCAAGTTGCAAAATCAATGTTCATAATAAAAAAGTATGTATGACTAAAGTGTATTATGACATTCTCGAGTAATGATAAAAAATGCAGGATCCTCCCTGAAAAATGATTTTATTTAAACAAAAAGAATGTTTTTACTAAGACAAATTGTCAATTTTTTTTGTCATATACCTTATAAATATAAGTATCAAAGTTCTGTTACCTAGTTTTATCACTGAATAAGTTAATGATTTCCTATAAATACTCTTAACTAAAATACACGACTTTAGACATGATAATTCATCTCAATTCAATTTTAAATTAATTTCGATAAAAGCCGTATTTGGTAACAATTAATCAACACTAATTTATTAATCAACATTATGTAACGTTTTCCACAGGCTGAAGCGCGCCTAGCAGCTCGACGCCTAGCCCGTGCCGAAGCTCGTGAGATACGTATGCGAGAGCTTGAACGGCAGCAAAAAGAGCAGGAGCAAAACGCTGACCGTGCATTTGACATGCAAACCATAAGTACCAGTGTCATTATCGACTCACTAGCATCACATCCCACACGCCATACCTACAGCGGTCTTCTAAACGTGACACGTGCATCAGCTTCGCGACGTAGTAGTGAGGATTCTTTGGAGGATGAAGGTCGCAGTTTGCGTGATATCAAACACGAACTTAAAGTATGTACTTTTCATGAATTTAAAATCAGTAAGAAATTTGGAGACAATATCTTGAGCAAGAAACTTTTTGATTCCAATAGAATAAAACTTAATTTATAAGATTATTAAACTGAAAAATGATTAAAAATAATATATAGTTGCGAAAAAATAGGAGCACCCACAACACTTTTTGTTCTTTAGAAAAAAAGAAATTACTGTTGCGGTTTATTTAAATTTTGATTTTTATACTCGAGTATATTGGTTTTGTGCAATGTCCGTCTTGCTGTCCGTATGAACGCAATTATTTTCGCTGCTGTCGAAGCTGGAGACTAATTTTGGATACATACTAGTGTGTACCTGCGCCAGATAGTGTTAAGGATTTTGGGCTGCGCCTACTGGGGAAGTGGCAAACCGAAAACACCTAGCTAGAGCTACCAAACTTGGTATGTGTATAACTGGTATATATATAGGTGGTGACCTCCCAAAAAGATTGCGACCTTGATATCCCGGGTACTATAACGCCCCCCAGCACCCCAGCTCTCGAAAATTGGATATGCATATATATCCCATGGTTTTTGAACTAGAGTCACCAAATTTTGCATATATATTGCAGGAACGCTCCCCCAAACATCACAAAACAAATTTGTTGGCCACACCCCCTTTCGCCCCCATAATCGCGAAAACCGATATACCTGAGAGTTCAAATCGATAAGTGTTGCATATATGCACAATTTGAAAACTAGTCACAAAATTTGGTATGCAGATAGCTGGTGACCTCCCCCACAGATTATACCCTTGATATCCCGGCCACGCCCATTTAAACGCCCTCCTACGCCCCCGCCCTAAAAGATCAGAAATGCCTATATCCTCCACAATTTTAAGGTAGGGTCACCTAATTTGGGATATATATATTACTGAATGCTCTTCCAATCATCACAGGAAAAAATATGGCCACGCCTCCTCCCGCCCCCGTAATTGCAAAAACCGTTATATTTGACAGCTCCAATCGATAACACTTTTATATCTCGACCACCCCCCACCTCCACCAAAAATAATCTCTTTAAGCCTGCTGCCGAGCTTTAAATAAATTCGACGGACCAAACAGCTTGCAATTATCTTACGCAACATGACCGAAACGCCTGCAGCCCAAGAGAGGCACCACTTTTTAACGCTACACAAAGCCCATGAAGTTTACCAGGGAACAATGGAGGAATATATTATGGTCAGATAAGTCCAAAGTGGTTATTTTTGGTAGAAAGGGATCGCGATCATATTTTAGACGAACACAGGGTACAAGCCCCTGTACACCACAGAAACCATAAAGCATGGATGCTGTAGTGTTATGGTATGGAGTAGGTCCAATACATTGGATAAAAACCATAATGGATCAGCACGTGTACGTAGATATCATGGAGAAAGTCATGATACCCTTCGCAGAATATGAAATGCCGCTCGTGTGGGTCTTTTTTAACAGGACAATAGCCCCAAACACACCAGCAAGAAAGCAAAGGAATGATTCAGGGCAATTGTGTGAACGTTTTGGAGTGGCCTGCTCCGACGTGAAGAAGGCAGTTGCTGCTTCCAATCCAACCACTATCGGATCACTTTGGGCAGATATTAAAGAATCCTGGTCCAAAATTCCCCTAAAACGATGCCAGGACTTAATTGATTCCATGCCAAGACGCTGCGCAAATGTTATTGCCAATAAAGGCCACTGCACTAAATATTAAATAATAAATATAGATTTTGTATTAATAATTCAAAAGTGTTAACTAATGAATTACTTATTAGTCATTTTTGAACATTTTAAACCCATTTTTGAAAAGTGGTGCTATTATTTTTTCGCATAATTTTTACAATTTTAGTAAAGTTCCTTAAATAGCTTTAAAACGTTAAAAAGAAGAAATGATTGTTTTTTGTCCCGGCTTATCAGTGTCTTCCATTTCTAAAAATGTGCTTCAAGTTAGATTAAAGGTAAAAATGCGAGTTTGGCAACCATTTAAAAATTACTTGTGGTGGTGGTGCTATTTTTTTTTTCGCAGCTGTAAGTGTTCTTATTACCCTATCCTGTCCCTTTCCTGAATTTTCGAACTTAGTATTTAAAAAAATTGTTATTGTTTTCTGTGATTTGTACTGTGAACATGCGCAGCTTATTACTATTTACTACAATTATATATTATATATGTATGTAAATGTTTTATATATATATTATGTATATTTAAATAGTATTAAGCTCCGCATTTTCACAGTATAAATCACAGTAAAACAATAACAATTAATACAGTCGAGTCTCCATAATTTGTACCCCGACCAATGGAAAACCTTTATTAACGATCTGCTGGTCCCTTGAAGAAACATCGTTAGCTCGTAATGTTTACATACATTTTGGCCCCCTCGTCAATTTATATTTTAGTTGCAGTTTAATAAAAATAAATGTCGTATAAATTTAAATTCATTTTCAAAACCTCATAGCTTTTATAATTGAATGAAAATGAAAACTTAAAAAAAAACCCCTTCAGTTTAACTACCGTTAACTTTTGTAGGCAATTTTATCACCTTTGTGTTGCTATACACGCTGCACTTTTTGGTTCTATTCCGAATTTATTTTTTATACCTTGCACCCATTGAAAATGGGTAAAAAAGGGTAAAATGGTTCTGTGCAAATGTATGTAACAGGCAGAAGGAAGCATCTCCGACCCCATAAAGTATATATATTCTTGATCAGCATCACTAGCCGAGTCGATGTAGCCATGTCCGTCTGTCCGTCTTTCTGTATGTACGCGTCGATTTCAGAGACTACAAAAGCTAGAAAGCTGATCTTGGTCTCATTCGGTTCGTATATACCATACGCAGATCAAGTTTATTTCAAAACATCAATAACTCCTTCCATTTTCATATTATCGATATTTATCGCATTTTTGACTCGGTTCTTTAGGCATAACTCCCAAACTATAAAAGCTAGAGCCACCATTTTTTTATGTTCGCGTAAAACATACGAAGAATTTAAATATTTCAGGTTTTGGATACCTCACCCCAATCGCCCCCAATATCGAAAAAACCATAAAAACAAAGCAAATCAAATACTTCACACGTGCAAATTGGTTTGTACATACATTTCGATGATCTGAATAAGTCCTGAAAATTTCATAACGATCGTACATTTAGTTTACGAGCAAATCAAGAATCTATTTTCAGTAGTGGTGCCAAAGCGCAGCTGCCTGGCAATTTCTGAGTACATGTGCACGCATACATATGCATGTGCAGATATTGTCTTGCATTTTTCTAAGATTTTGTTTTGCAACGGTTAAGTTAAATTTTAACACAACGAAGCGAAGTAAGAGCGTGGTCCAGTTGGTAAAGTTGTGCTGCGTAACGTGGAGGTCCGGGTTCGAATCCAGCGATGGTATGGTAGAACAATGTTGAATTCTTTTATTTTTTCGTTATTATTATTAATTTTTATCGTTTTAATGACAACTGCAAAATTTTCGTTTTCCTTGACTTTTTGCGATGGTTAAGTAATGTTATGTCATTCGTGAATAATGTGGTAGTGTCGTGCAGTTGGTAAGAGTCGTGCATCTTAAGACGGAGAGAGCCAGTTCGATCCCCGGTTGTGGAACATTTTTTTCTCCGTTGGTAATTGTTTTTTTTTTTTTTTTAACAGGATCAATGCTCATCAACTGCCGAGAATGTGTTCATTTCTGGGTTCAGGGTATCTACTAGTCGGGTGGTCCCGACTAGAGCAATCTCACTTGTTTTAGTTCGGAAAAATCAATTGAAGAGATAGGCAGAAGGGTCCCAACCAATCAAAAATTACAAACTTTTTTTTATCAAAAATGTTAAATATTTGTGTAAATCAACTGAAATTTAAATGCCGCGCTAATACTTTTTTTTATACCCTGAACCCATTGAAAATGGGTAAAAAAGGGTATAATGGTTTTGTGCAAATGTATGTAACAGGCAGAAGGAAGCATCTCCGACCACATAAAGTATATATATTCTTGATCAGCATCACTAGCCGAGTCGATTTAGCCATGTCCGTCTGTCTGTCCGTCTGTCTGTCCGTCTGTCTGTATGAACGCGTCGATTTCAGAGACTACAAAAGCTAGAAAGCTGATCTTGGTCTCATTCGGTTCGTATATTCCATACGCAGATCAAGTTTATTTCAAAACATCGATAACTCTTTCCGTTTTCTTATTATCGATATTTATCGCTTTTTTGACTTCGTTTTTTAAGCATAACTCTCAAACTATAAAAGCTAGAGCCACCAAATTTATTATTTTATGTTCGCGCAAAATATACGAAGAATTTAAGCCCTTCAGGTTTTGGATACCTCCCCCCAATCGCCCCCAATATTGAAAAAACCATAAAAACAAAGCAAATCAAATACTACACACGTGCAAATTGGTTTGTAGATACATTTCAATGATCTGAGCAAGTCCTGAAAATTTCATAACGATCGTACATTTAGTTTACGAGCAAATCAAGAATCTATTTTCAGTAGTGGGGGCAAAGCGCAGCTGCTTGGCAATTTCTGTGTACATGTGCACGCATACATATGCATATGCAAAATTTGTCTTGCGTTCTTCTAGGAATTTTGTTTACAACGGTTAAATTGATTTTTAACACAACGAGGAGAAGATACAGCGTGGTCCAGTTGGTAAGAGTTATGCCGTGTAACGTGGAGGTCCGGGTTCGAATTCAGCGCTGGTATGGTAGAGTAATGTTGAATTCTTTTATTTTTTCGTTATTCATAAATATAATTATTATTAATTTGTATCGTTTTAATGACAAGTGCAATATTTTCGTTTTCCTTGACTTTTTGCGATGGTTAAGTAAAGTTATATCATTCGCAAAAAATGTGGTGGTGTGGTGCAGTTGGTAAGAGTCGTGCATCTTAGAACGGAGAGAGCGAGTTCGAGACCCGGTTGAGGAACATTTCTTTTTCCGTTGGTAATTGTTTTTTTTTTTTTAACAGGATCAATACTCATTAACTGCCGAGAGTTTGTGTGTATGTGTTCATATCTGGGTTCAGGGTATCTACTAGTCGGGCGGTCCCGACTAGAGCAATCTCACTTGTTTACCCTGAACCCATTGAAAATAGTTAAAAAGGGTATAATGGTCTTGTTAAAATGTATGTAACAGGCAGAAGGAGGCATCTCCGACCCCATATTCTTGATCAGGACGACGCGCTGAGTTGATTTAGCTATGTCCGTCTGTCCGTCTGTCTGTCCATCTGTATGAACGCAGCGATCTCGGAAACTACAAAAGCTAGAAAGCTGATCTTGGCTTCATTCAGTTCGTACATATCATACGCAGTAAAAATTTTTCATTTTACGATAACTTGCTCCGTTTCATTAATATCGATAAAAAATCGATAAGAATTTTTTATTTTTGTACAATATCTCGGTAATTAAATGAGCTAGAGGCAACAAATTTTGATACCTCCGGATTTTAGATACCTCCCCCAATCGCCCCTAGTATCGACAAAATCAAAAAAATTAAATACTACAGACCTGAAATTTGGTTTGTACCTGTATTTCAATGCTGCTAATTAATTCTGAAAGTATCATAACGATCACAGTTTAGCAGAAAATAAAGATTTCGTTTTTATAGTGGGGCACGCGCAGTAACCGAGTAAAATGCGTGCGACGTGCATTTGTGTGTGAGTTGGTGTATGTATGTATGACTGCAAACGGATTAAAATGCTTATGAAAACAGATTGCAGGGTTCAGGGTATCTCATAGTCGGGCGGCCCCGACTAGAGCCCTCTCACTTGTTTTTTTTTAACCTCGTCAAATCAAAAGCCTTGAAATTGGTAAAAAAAAAATTGCTGTTGCCTTACATGTTTGAATTATTAGATTATTATCGAATTTTTTTCATAATATATTTTACACCAATTAACAAATGGTAAAAAAAAGAGATGATGTAATGGTTTTCTGTTAATATACATATGTTATAAGCAATAAGAAAAAGAAGTTCAACTCTATACAGTTCCCAAAAGAATCGTGCCAAAAATAACATGGGCTCTATGCACCTACAAATTCAACCTTACTGACTTACTTTTCATACAATTCGATGTCGATACACCTCAAATCGCAAATCGCAAATTTTTAGCCACGACCCGTGCCTCTCCCTCCCGTCCCCACAAACCGCAAAAATCTATATTTCGCAGAGTCACCAGATTTGGAAGGTAAATAACTGGCCACACCTTTTAAAGATCAATAACAAAATTTTGCGTGGTTGCGTGGCCAAAACCATTTGTCTGTAATATTTGAGGGAGCAATCCTGCAATATATATGCAAAATTTTGGGAATCTAGCTCGAAAATGGCAAATATAGGCCATATATCCGCTTTTAGGGAGATTATCAGTTATCTACATTCAAAGTTTGCTGACTCTAGCTTTAAAATTGTGGACTTTATCGAATTGCGATTTTAGGTGTTATCGTTTTGCCACGCCGTCAGTGGGAGCACCCCAAAATCCTTAACACTTTCTCGGACGCAGTTACACTTGACTATGTACCAAAAATTGCAAAATTGTCTTTATCTTGAATCCCAGACGGACATGAATGGAGAGGAATAATGGAATGGTTTCAAAAGTCCTTAAGCACAGTGCTAAGCACATAGCTTGGCTCACAATGAGATCCCGGTAAAAATAGGAGCGTTATGGCCGTTAGATCACTTATTAATAATGTTTCCGTGATCAATGGCCCAAAAGTTCAATTTAAATCGTTTACATGATAAGGATAAGGCAAATCAAAATAAAAATCGTGACAACTGTATGTTGTTTATATTAATTCAGCAAATAATACGTAGTACGGTAAAGGTTGAAATGTTTGTAGCTACAAATCGCAGGGCACACAACAACTTCTAGTCGATGGCTTCCGAGTAGGAGTTGCTCACTCGTAAGCTTAGAGAGCTAGATACATCAAATTTTGCTGCATATTTATTTTTTTAGTGCTAAAAGAATCTGTTGCAAGAAAAGATTAAGAAACATAGAAGTTTTTAATGTTCACGTGTTTATAAATTGAAAACATTGCAACAGTTTTAATGCATTTCCATACAGACATAAAGTGAGTCATAAAAGTTTTGAGACATCTAAATTTGTAAAGTTTACTTTAATATAACTTTTTATCAACTTTAGTAGTCGGCAAAATAATGATATCATAAAATATTTAATTTTATTTCTTGTCAGATTAAAAATAAATCTTAAAAAGGCACAAAGTCATGTCAAAAAAGCATTGCCACACTTTTAAAAGAAAGCATAAAATTGTCAAAAAATAGAGTTTGAGTTTCGAGTACCTAATACTTGGTCCGGCCTCCCTTGGGCTTTAATGACTACTTTTGACCCATTCTTGATCCAAATATTAGATGTGTCTTGGGTCATTGTCGACCCTTAACATTTGAATATAAATTTTCCTTTAAAATGTTCACCGATACCATAACGTTCCCGCCACTGTGTTAAACTGTCTTCGTGATGTTATTTTCTTGAAGCTCTTTGCTGGGCTTTCGCCATATATTTTGTGAGCCATCTGAGCCAAAAACTTAATTTTAGTTGCTGATTATTACGGTGTTCTAAGATTTCACCGGATTATTGACGTGAATCTTAGCGAACTAAGATTGTCGTGCCTTAACACTTGAAAATAAATTTTCCTTTAAATGAACCATCTGAGCCAAAAACTTAATTTTAGTTGCTGACTATTACGGTATTCTAAAATTTCTCCGGATTATTAACGTGAATCTTAGCGAACTCTAACCTCTTTTCCTTATTTACCATTGAAATAAATGGCTTACACCGAGGCATATAGCTGGTAACCAGCTGTATGCAGTGTATTCCAAACTGTTTGCGGGCAAAATTTTTCATTAAAACGTCTTTGGCATCTCGACACATAATTTTAATATAATGTTTTTCACATCTCATACACTACTATACGACCCCTTAACATGTCGCGGTATGATTTTCGTTGTTTATGATCGTTTTTCGTATGTTTACTGTTATTTCTGTACCGCTTTCCATTTTGTCTACTTGGTCACTAACGAAATGCAGTGCATGCATAATGGCATCTATTATGCACCAGTTACCAGATACACATAATGTGTGCCAATACTATTTTGATGTGTTTTGGGCTAGCCTATCTTTTGTTTTTTTTTTACGTTGCGGGTTGGGTACGCAGTAACTTGTCATATTTGTTTGCGTTGTGTTTGAAATGAATGAACAAAACGACCTCCATAAAAACTAACTAATTAATTCTTAAAAAAATGGGTGTGCCAATACTTTTTTGACTCACTGTAATGACAGCTCGTAGCTGGATTCAGAATATATAGTTTTTTAGAGTGAACTGCTGCCAGGCAATAAGCAGGCAGTACTTCTTCCATTAGTCTGCAGTCTCGTCTTAATAGTCTTAGCAGGAAGTGAGTGCACAAAAATTTTAATCTTCTTGCGGCCTCGGTCTAGCCTTGGGGCTTCCTTTGCGGTAATCGATCAGTTTTTATGGCGCTGCAGAGTAAATTGCTGCACCGACCACCGAATATGTGAACTGCACCTTGGTCCCATTGATATTGTTGTTTCTTTGACGTTTGTTCGACGATTCTGTGCAACTCGGCATTTACCTGTCAACCGAGTTGTGTCCGAAGCTTTGTAGCTTCATATCTCCTGTTGCGCATAGGCTGATGCACATTAGTTTTTCTACGACTTTGGGGTGGACCTGTCCCACAGTCCCCCTGTAATGCAGACGAGTGCCTGCCGCTGGGTCCTTTCCATCATCTTGCGGTATGCGGATTTTTCTGTGGATTGCCAATGTAGCGTCACGCCGTAGAGTAGAATCGGTCTCTCTACTTAGATGTATATAAATACATCAGTCGTGATGAGAGGCCCGATGTACTGCTTGGTATCTTTTGTGTGCATCTTCATGACAGTTTTTTTTATTAAATGTTAATGTTACGTGCTCTACACCAGCATGGCTGGATATATTCCGTCGAATCCCGGGGACTTCTTCTTTCTTGAAGCGGGGCAGATAATATCTTCGTCTGCTTGGTTGCTAGCTGCTAGTGCCGGGGCTCGAAGAAACTCCGCCCACGCTAGCTTTCTTTCAGGCAGGTTGATCTAATGGGGCTCGAAAGCACTCTGCCAACACTTGCTTTCTTTAATGTAGGTTGATCTGGAGGACCTTAAACTGCATGGCTGATTGGTCTTCTAATACCGATGGTTTAACTACAGTTGTCGTGTCGTCAATTTCATCCTCGTAAGGAGCTGCTTTGTTTTAGCTCCAGACTAGCCACCGTCATCGTGGCTCATGACAGGGTGAGGTCATCTCGATAGCACAGGATCTTCACACGGTTGAGCGAACCTGTACCTTGAGCGAACCTGTACCTTAACGCTTCCAGCAGCTTCGCGTATACTGTCTTTCACTAAATGTCGTTCTTTCACGTTGCTGATCGACTGCTTGCTCGGCATTTTCGTGCTCCGAGGCCGCTTACTCGCGAACACATCCGCCTTTGTAGTTTCTTATAGAGCGTTGGCGTTTGGCGTTTTGCTCCTCGACCTTAATATATTATTTGTCGAAAGCAGACTGCATTGTGTCGGCCCCGTCGAGATGGCTTCGCGATGATATTCGCAGTCCGAGTCTATAAGTCCGTCGGTAAGTACAGTGCCCATCGCCCAGCAGGCGCCTGCGTGTAGTTTATCGTTCAAGGGTTTTTACTGGCCATAGTATGTAAAGTTTTATAGTACAGTTATTTATTTTAGTTTTTATAACAGTTATGGTATTTAATTAAAACAAGTGATATTACATATTTGTTTACGTGTTTATTTTCATCGAAGGAAGTAGAAGAACGTTTTCGAAAAGCGATGATAACAAATGCCCAGTTAGACAACGATCGCTCATCTCAAACCTATGAAGTCAAGTTACTGAAAGACAAAAGTGAAACAATGCAGGAAACTTTTGCGCAGCTGCAACGGGAATTTAAAAACAAACTTCGCGATTGTAATACCTTAAAGCGCAATTTAGATCGCACAACAATTGAATTGAATCTAGTTAAAGGACAGTTAAGCGAGCGCGATGCTTTAATAGCAGAACACGGTCTTGTTATTGTAGCAATTGAGAATTCTGATGGTAGTGATGCCAAGCGGGCACTTGTCAGTGCTGAAAACGCCAATACCTTGGCTACCGTGCAGGGTTCGCTTGGTAAGTATTTATCAGTAAAATTGCAAATTTATTATTAAAATATATGTTTCCAGATGTAAGACTTAAAAAGTTTGCAGATGAAAAACAATGGCTTTTGATTGAAATGCAAAAGCTGCGCGATCAACTAGATACTTATAAAAGTGAAGGCGGAATTAATCGCGGGAGTTTATTGCATGGCTCTCTTGGGAATGTTGATGACTACGAGGTTCAAAGTGAGTTTGGAAGAAAGTCTTATATTACAAAAATCTCTTGTTAACATGAATTCTGCAGGAGAATCAAACAAAATCATATCAGATTACAAATACAAACTGCAAAAGGCTGAAGCGGAAATCGCTGGTCTCCAAGCAAACCTAGCACGATCTGAAACACAAGTTATACGTTATAAAAGCACGGCAGAAGCAGCCGAAAAAGCGGAAGCTGAACTGAAAGTCGAACGACGTAAACTACAACGTGAGGTGAGTCATTAAGGCTTTCTTTAAAGCCTATTAATATTTAATCACTTTGACGCATTAAATAAAATATAATACTAGGTAACAGCTAAATTAAATCTTTAACCAATTTTGCACTTTCTGATACATTCAAAGGGCCCCAATTGAGGAAAACTTACTTTTAACATTTTTCTATGGCAGATTTCTTTTTAATTTTTTTTTATCTTTTTAAAATCTTAAATTTTTTTATGCTTTATTCACCTCACCTCTAAAGTCTAACTTTTTTGTATTAGATTATAATAGATTTAGATAGATATAGATTTATAAGCAACAGTCTACTAGGTAAAAAGACATGTAAATATTAGGATTGCAGTTCAGTATTGCAGTATTGGGGACACCATACACAATATTCATACTCAAGATTTGGACGGCCAGTTGAAATATATAGCGTGTTAGTAACGTAGGGATCATCAAATTCTATCGCCCAACCACCAGGACGCGAAAGGCTCGATTAGCTGCTGATGAAATGTGCTTATCAAATGAAAGCTTGGGATCTAAAATAATAAACAAATCGTGAACCATTTCAAAACGATCAAGTTGCTACTGTTAGGGAAATAATTATTCAAAATGGTTTAATAAGTTTACTTTTTGCCAGTTTTGAAATCTGGTAAGATCGGATTGTATGTTTAACCAGATAAAGAATTAATTTATGACAGGCAAAGTTTTACGTCATCGGCACACACCAGTTCGCGAATGTGGTTTATCAAAGAAGGAAGATCATTATACCTTTTTAATCTTTAAGACATCCTATAGACTGACTCTCCTCGAGACAGAGAAAGCAGCAATACTTTGTATAACCACCTTGCAATCCTGTTATCTGGCCATACTCTAAAAAGATTTTCAATAATCTACTGTGTCATATTGAAAGCGTGGGTGCGAAGTAAGTACCCGCTTCTAGTAATTTAGATATAGAAATCCTCTGATTCGGGACGCTCCGCTGCATATTATTTGCCTACTACTTCGGACATTCAAGTCTTTTTGAAATCGGAAGCATTAAGTGTGCCTGCCACTACTTTAAGTGCTGTGCCCAGAAAGTCTAAACTCCTGCCCATTTTTACTCTGGACAAAAGATTCCTAATATGTTAACATTTAAAAGTTTTCACATGTGTGTAATCCCGTGGTTCCTATACCAACACATCTCCGTCCTTTACAGGGATGTAGGTTTACAGTAAATAATTGATAATTGAGCAATCAATGGTTAAATCGTGTCAAGAAGACTGCAAAAATTAAATGTATTGTTGATCTTAATTGTATAATTTTATAAATTTTTCTGATCTGGGAAAGCAAGCGTTATTTGAGATTACCCTAATGGACCACCCTCCCTTTAATGAGAACAGAAGCTTTCAAATTTGCCAGTATACTATTTTCTGTGCACAAAGCAATATTAGCTCGATTGTGTCATCAATTGTTTTGACAATCTTGATAGACCTTGCGATCTCTATTAAAGTACTGTGAAAACGTTCTACCTGCCCGTTTGAGCTGCTCTTCTGCTTTTAAGTGCGACGTAGTGCTTACGAAATTAAATAAAGCCTCCTTATCGTAATATATTGTCCTGATTCTTGGGAAAAAATTCACCAATTAAATGATGGGTGCTTTCACATGGTTGCACGACGGCGATATTTGAGAACTTCTCAATGAAAGAAAGAAAATGCTTCTTGTCGATGAGCAAGATATAACATATCACACGAATCGTGATATGTGACAAGCCTTGCAGTCGGCAATTATGATATTGGGTATTAGTATTGTGTTGAGATAGGTAACGTGCCTTTGCTTCCAAAGCAATTTAAAGGCTTCTTAGTGGTCTCGACTGTGTAGGTCATTCAAAGCTCGCTGTTCACAGTAGCGGTATAATGCTCGTTTTGTAACGTATATGCTTTTTGCTGGGATAGTCCATCTGTCCTTTTGTTGCCTGGTTTGCAGTACACATTTGCGTTAATAAATGGCTTCTATCTTTTGATTTTAGCGTTTGTGTTCCTGTCCTAGATAGCAAACGTAAAAGATTGATGGTAATAATATGAAATTCTCTTATACCATAAAGATAATTCTTTAGCTTACCCAGAGCCCATACGATGACTAATAATTCCAATACGTTTTTGACGTGGTGCAACTTACATTGTTTCAACGTTCAGGAGATCTTTGTGATCGGTTGGGAGAGGACAGCCCCGAAGCCGGTAGCCACAATGTTTTGAAAACGCATTGCGTTGAGTCTTAAATGAAAAACTCCACCTTTTTTGACATGTGCTCGATAATCATGCCATTTTCTCCTTTGAGTATGTCCATTAATTGTCTTGTAATTGAAGCGAAGTTTTTGATAAAAACTCTATGCTCTCTTAGCTATGGAATGACCTGAGACTAGATTTTCCATGCTTTGTTTTTGCCAAGCAGCAAGTTATACTACATCGATACTTTACTTAAAAACGTTGTTTCTTTGCGGGAAACTCTCATGTTAGCGAAGCACAGGCGCTGAAGTTACCATGTCGATAGTCGCCATTCCATACCTGATATCAGGGAAATCTGATGGTACCATGAATTTAAAACTAATGCTCTCAAAACGTTGGCTTTTCCTTCATGGGAAAGCTCGGCATAGAGTATTTAAGTCCAACGTTCTGAAAATGTTAGCTTTACCTAGAATCATAGGAATGTTTCGCTATAGGGTACACATGAATACCTTAACCTAAGAATCAAAATAGATACATCCACTATGTAATTCATAAGTGGATATATAAAAATAGGAGTAGTGTTAGCACCCACAGCTGAGCAACCGTACCAGACCTGTTGGCGCGGCGAAACACAGCAAGGGGTCTAGGCTACACGCTATATAAGTCTAGGATTTTAAGAAATAAAGTTAGTTGAAATATACTCATCACGCCGTTCGTTTCATTTGATGCACTCCGGCGTACTAGTTCGACACTGCGAGCAATTACATGGTCTTACAAACCTGCTTGCCAGTCTAGAACATTTGGTCCTTCGAGCGTGCCATATTAAACGGCACCTCGAATTCTCGCCAAAATAAAGTCGTAGAGAAACAAATTTTTTGTCCTTCGAACGTGCCATATACTGAACGGCACCTCGAACTCTGGCCTAAATAAAGGCGGAGAAAAACAAAAATTTGGTTATTCGAGTGTGCCTTAATTGAGCGGCACCTCGAATTCTATCCAAAAGAGTGCCAGAGTAAAAGGCACCTCCAACGGTAGAGAAGTCCTGCGACTTGCGAGTGGCCACTTGAAACGGCACTCGAAGTCACGCCAAAGCAAGGGTTACTACGGCGAGAGGAACTAGAGGCTGCAGCACTGGAAGGCGATCGACGGCAGCAACCAGCGGCAAAGGCAGCGGCATCGGCAGCGACAGCGGCAACGACAGCGGCAACGACAGCGGTTGCGACATCGGCAGCGGCAACGACAGCGGTTGCGACATCGGCAGCGGCAACGACAGCGGTTGCGACAGCGGCAACGAGCAGCGGCAGCGG
This sequence comes from Drosophila paramelanica, assembly GCA_035043915.1. NCBI lineage: Eukaryota > Metazoa > Arthropoda > Insecta > Diptera > Drosophilidae > Drosophila > Drosophila paramelanica. The sequence continues at coordinate 275,188 of JAWNMO010000576.1, forward strand.
CGCAGAAGAAAGAAGAGGAGCGGCGTGTGGCGATCCCGGTTGTCAAGGCTCCAAAAAGGAGAGGAGGGGCCAAAGAAGGGCAGCGACGAGAAAGGAAGGGTCTCCTGGAAAAAATAAACAGCGACCCACCACCACCGTGGGAAGTCGCCAACAAACTGTGGAAAGCAGTGGATGCGCTGGTGCGCACAATAAATATTAAAGTGAGAGTGCCTTATTTTAGGCACCCACGCGAAAACGGCAGCAAGATCGCCTCGCAATAAAAAATTTTTCCACCTTACTAACCAATAAATTAATTAATTATTAAGAATTCAGAAACTTACATTTCAAAAACAAACAAACAAGAATTTGTGTCCAAAGTCAAGAATAAAAGGATTGGCAGTTTTTTTTACACCTAAAAAGAAAAAATTTATACAGTCCACTTAACCAAAACATAAGCAGTCAAAACAAATTTTTTTTTTTTTGTCCAAGTCTGTTAAAAATAATTAAATATGTTGTCAGACAAAACGATAGAGCTATTGACGAAGCAGTCGAAGCTCTAGAACAGGAAAGTATATAGGCTAAATAAATACCTTAACGAAACCCAAACAGACATTAGGGAAAATAATGTGGAACTGTTTGGGATAAGAAAAAATAAGGTCTTGTTCCTTTGGGAGGACATAGTAGAAGAAATAAAGTTTCTAAAATATAAATATGAGGGTAATAGTACCTTCGATAGCGAAATCAAAATGCTAGATTTCGATGTACAAAACTGCGTACAAGCGTTAGAAGAAAAAATTAAAAAAGAAAACTTAGGTCAGCAGAAAGGTGAGAGTTGCAAGATAAAAATAGAAGAGCTACCAATGCTATCTATAATACAGGTACCTACGTTCTCTGGCGATGCCAAAGAGTGGGACCTGTTTTCAGAACTATTTATAGAGTTGGTTCAGTCAAGGGATGACCTGAGTCCATCCTTAAAGTTCAACTACCTAAAAACCACATTAAAAGGAGAAGCAAGATACATGGTTTCGCACTTGTTGGTGGGCTCCGCGGATAACATAATAGCACTTCGGAATTATTGACCAAGCGCTATGAAAATAAGTAAAATATTTTCCGAGCAGTTAAATAGGCTAATAGATATGCCGATGCTAAATTGCCATTCGGCAAAAAACATGAAAATGTTTATTGATTCAGTCAATGAATCAATACATTTTAATAAATCGAAATCACTCTTGTCAGAAGATGTTGATATAATCTTTGCACACATGATTATTTGTAAGTTCAATAGAGAAGTATTACGAAAGTCATGTGAAGAAAGCTAAAGAAATTTAAAAATTGTCCGACATAATGGAGTATTTAGAGCAAAAGCTGAGTGCTCTAGGCTCATTGAAGGACGAGGAGAAGAAAACATTCAATAAAGCACATAATAGCTTTTCAGAATATTGTCCAATATGTAAAATAACAGAACATAATGCATTCAATTTAGGGGTTTGAACCCAGGAGACAGAGCCGAAATGGCTAGAAAGGTACAGTTGTGTTCAAGATGTTTGAAACATTCGAGTACCAAGAAATGCAATAATGAAGACAATTGTTCAAAGTGCAACAGAGCGCATCATACGATGCTTTACTTTGAAAAAGAGAAAAAGTGAACACGTGTGTAGCTGAAAAGCAATCGCTGTGAGCAACAGCAATTGTAAAAATAAAATCGATATCTGGGAAGTATGAGCAGTTGCGAGCGTTAATTGATAGTGGATCACAAGCAACAATAATATCTGAGAAAGCAGTCCAGATACTAAAGCTACCTACATTAAGGGTCAACACAAAAATTAGTGGAGTATCCTCAACAGAATCTAGGGTGGCAAAATACAAAGTTAATTTAACAATTAAAACTAAAGATCCTAGTAAAGACCCACTCAAAACTACATATTTTGGGTGGATCGTGTCAGGGTGCACGAAATCCAAAGGTGAAAAGGCCACAGTTGCAACAACCTTTGAAGTAAAAGAATTAGATAGATTTAGGGAAATGAAAGATGAAGACATAAAAGACTTAGAGACTGAAATCTGTGAGAAAAACTTTACGGAAACAAAAAAAGTAAAGGAAGACGGAAGATACGTAGTAACTATTCCATTTAAACAAGAAAAAGAGTTGGGAGAATCAAAACAAGCATAATAATAGTTAAGTTATAGTTATAGTTATAGTTTAAAAGTTTAATAGTAGAAGAAGAAAAAGTCCGAATAGTCTTTCAAAAGTAGGACTCATAATGATGCCAAGGATCAAGCACATCACAACAAAGAAGTAAATGGAAAAAGAAAGCACCAGATATACAGAAAGGGAATATAGTAGTAATAAAAGACGAAAACTGTCATCCAGCTAGGTGGCCCTTGGGAAGAATCGAGGAAGTCCACAAAGGGAAAGATCAAAAGGTTGGAGAAGTTAAAATAAAGCTACAAGATGAATTCACCACAAGACCTATAACCAAAGTTTTTCCACTGATGGGCGTGCAGGCTAATAAGGAATTAGAAAAAATTGTTAAATGAAGTTGAGGAATTAAAAGAAAGCCGTATTGAGCTCAACGAGTTAAATTTCCATCACGTATCCGGACATGCTTCGTTAATAGTGGTTATGGTTTTAGTCATAAGTATTGTAATATACCTCATAAGAAATAAAGTTAGTTGAAATATACTCATCACGCCGTGCGTTTCATTTGATGCACTCCGGCGTACTAATTCGACACTGCGAGCAATTACATGGTCTTACAAACCTGCTTGCCAGTCTAGCACACCATCGTTGAGTAGTTGTCTGATTTTGTTGCTCACGAAATCTGTCAATCTCATAGGGTGCGGGTATAGTTGAGAGTATATTGGTTTATTGCTGTCCGTGCGAATTTTGGCTACTATTGAGGTGTTAAAGTGCATTGTTTTTTTAGACATTGAAAACGCCTTAATTCATACATTAGACATTTGCTTAGGATATAACTTAACCCATGTGTGGAGCTCACAGTGTAAGAGTTATCAGTAGCTCTTTTACAGGCTTCACGGAATTTTTTTGCCGTCCCGGTGTCTTTTTAAAATAGTCGTGTTCTCCCAGCCATTATCCTTTCGATAAACAGCAGTTTGGAGTGTTTCCTAAAAATTTAACAAATTGCTGCTACATGTTGAGTCAGAATTTTTATACTCGTTCACGAAGTGAAAAGAGTATATTGGTTTTGTGCAATGTCCGTCTTGCTGTCCGTCCGTCCGTCTGTCCGTATGAATGCAATTATTTTCGCCGCTATTGAAGCTAGAGACTTGAAATTTTGGATATATACTCGTGTACCCGCGTCAGATAAAGTGTTAAGGATTTAGAGCTCCGCCCACTGCGGCGTGGCAAACCGATAACACCTAAATTCGCATATTGCTAAAGTCCACAATTTTAAAGCTAGAGTCACTAAACTTGGTATGTATATAGCTGGTGACCTCCCAAAAAGATTGCGACCTTGATATCCCGGCTACGCCCACCATAACGCCCCCAGCGCCCCCGCTCTCAAAAATCGGATATGCATATATCTCCCACAGTTTTTGAGCGAAAGTCACCAAATTTTGCATATACATTGCAGAAATGCTCCCCCAAATATTAAACAAAGTCACAATTTTAAAGCTAGAGTCACCACACTTGGTATGTATATAGCTGGTGACCTCCTCCACAGATTGACCCTTTGATATCTTGCCACGCCCACTAAAACGCCCTCCAGCGCCCCCGCCCTGAAAAATCGGAAATGGCTATATCCCCAACAATTTTTAAGCTAGAGTCACCAAATTTGGGAGATATATTACCAGAATGCTCCTTCATAAAAAATTTTTGGCCACGCCCCCTCCCGCCCCCGTAATCGCAAAACACGTTATATATGGTAGTTCCAATCGATAACATAGAACGCCCAACGCCCTCTCCCCAAAAAATCGAGAGTTTTTAAACTACAGTCAATTCGGGATATATATTAGTGGGAAGCTCCCCCAGAAGTTACAGAAAAATATTTGCGGGCAGTACCCCCCACTCCCCCTTCCGCCCACGCAAACTGCGAAAATCTATATCTCGTACAGTTTTAAAGCCAGAGGCACCAAATTTAATAGGTAGATAGCTGCTGACTTCCCCCAAAGATTGCACACTTGACATCCCGGTCACGCCCACTATAACGCCCCAAACGCCCCGCTCCGCCAGAAATGCCTATATCTCCCACAGTTTTTAAGCTAGAGTTACCACATTTGGTGGGTAGATAGCTGGTCACTTCCTTTAAAGAGAGGAACAAAATGTTGCCGACGAGCACCCCCACCCGCACTCCCCACTCTCCCCCACCAGTAACACACAAATTGCAAAATACCGAATTTTTTTAAAATAGCAATATTTACGAACGTGAACGAGTAGAACGCAGTCGGTAACGCCCGACTGCAACGTTCTTACTTGTTTCTATTTCAGCTTATGCGTTATTGTATGTTTGATCTTTATCTAGGTCCTGATCTTAGTTGTGAGAGGCGCTCTATGTGTAATGTTTGTTTGGCCTGTCATACGTTCAGACGTATTTGCCTTTTTTGGGCCTGTACGTTTTCAGCTTGCGTGCTTGTCTGAGGTTTGCCAAAATAAGTACGCTCTTTAAATTGCGATAATGAAGGATCAACGCCCATGAGTTCTGAAGGCTGAATCTCTGATCTTTTGTGGTGTTTTGCTTGGTATTGTTTTGCTGTTGTTTACCCATCTTTAAATAAAAAATTAGGGCTTCTTTCATGGCTTTGGCAAATGTGGCTTCGCACATGATTCGGTGTTCGAGTCGAAAATACATTGATTTTAAAAACTTTTTAAGTCCTGAAACAAAGTCCTGCAAAGCGTCAAGTCTGACCTCTTAGTTGATAAACGTAGCTCTTTTAATGGTCGTTCGACCTCATCATAATACTGCATAAGGCTTAAATAGCTCTGCCTGACCAACTCTAGCGATGTCTTGTCAGCGTATGTACAGACCAATCTTCCTAAAATGGCGTTTAAGTTGAGCGTATGGTACTCTTGCTCGGCCGGCGAGGGAGCCGGATACCGCCGCTGACCGCTGCAATAAGGTACTAGGCTAGTACATGCGAGGGGCACTTGTTAACTTAAATCACAGGTAGACCCCATAAAGTGTATATGTAAGTTAATACGATCGCCTAGCAACAAAGAAGTTGCGTTCGTGCATAGCCGGCGTTGAAACGGTGCAAGGTAAGAGACGTATGCGGATATTGCTCAAGGACACCATAAGTGGAAGCCGCAACCCACGTTAATGTTGCAGGCAATTCTTCGCGGTGTAAGCAGCCGTTATGCTACATCATGAATGACGCGCGGAGTCAGCACTTAGTCTTAATCTTAGTTTTAAGTTAATTTTTGGGAAAAAAAAAGCATGCCGGTAACAGCCCCTTTACTTTTAGATTTTTCTCATTTTGCGAAAACTCGTGCATTATTAATATTTTATAATCTACCTGAATCGGTCACAGTTCCGCTAGCCGCGCATCGTATTTTAAATCTATCCTAGAAACTGTTTAATTTGTATATACTTCATTAGGCCTGTCGCGTTCATTTGTCTGCCCTTCTGTATGGACGCAGCGATCTGAAAGACTAAAACGCTACCTTTTCGGCTCTAGATTTTATATCCCATGGCTATGCAAGTACTTACACTCTGATTTGATTTAAATGCTTTTTGTCAAGTCCTGAAAATTTCATGACGATACGTTTTTTTAAGAAGCTTTTCAAAAATTTCCGTAGATAAAAGTATATTATTGCTTATTGGACACAACATACAGCAAACGAAACAAAATAAACGTTTTTCCTTTGAAGTGTTTCGGTACTTCGTTGGAAAAAATACATGAAGCTGTACGTACATATACAAAAAACAAACACCGAGTAAAATAAAACTTGTTTAAAGCAGCGTCGAAAATTTCACCCTTTCCTAATCAATTCGGACACAAAATATGTTTTTCAGCTTTGCTTAATTTTTTTTTATGATTCGTTTAACTGGTTGTGGCGCAACACAAAACAGCAAAGATAAAACTAGATTTTATGGATAAACTCTCAACTCTGCTATTACGTTAATTATTTGAAATTATTATTTGAAACATTCATTTCAATTCATTTTAATTCCACATTGTGAAATAGTTGTGCATTCGGAACATTATACAAAAGCTCCATCTGATGCCCATCTATATTTTATACTATCGGTTTGATCATATATTAAATTGAATATCATTCATTGTATTCCTCACGATTCAACTGATTTTCATTTAATTTCAACTTTTGGTGAACATATACACAGTGAGCTGAAATCATAACCGAGGCTGATTTAATATTAATATATATTATAAATATTGCAAAACTCCAGCAAAGAAAATTTTAAACGTTACTTCTAATAAAAAAAAAATAAAGCATTTTATAAAATAAACATTTTATATGTTTATTTACATACAATATTTAGTCAAAACCAGCTGTTCGCCCAATTTTAAACAATAGAAATAAATATTCAATCCGTCAACTGATTGCTTGATTTGCTTAAGCAATTTCAGTTGACACAATCCATTAATGCAAAAACACTTCTCGAATGCCGAAAAAAATTTATAAAAATATACTAACTTTAAATTCTTCTAAACCATACGCGGACCAAATCTATGTTTTTTTTATTCGATATCTTACTCCATTTTATTAATAACGACTAATATTCGAATTGGTTTTCTTACCATATCTCGGAGACTATAAGAGCTAGAGGCATTGCGATTGCGTGAAAAGAGATTCGAGTGATGAAAAAAAGTGTAGGTTCACCCCTAAAAAACACTCTCATGTCAATTTGAATATGCCGGCAATCCCAACATGTCTAGCTTAGATCACAATTGGTTTTTTGTCAGATCAGTCACACGGCCACCGATATGCCCTAATTCGGTGCACGTTATGTCTGCAGAATTGTCTCACAGCCAACAATAAAAGCAAGCTTTTATTACAAATCAAAATTGGTGACTAGCTTTAAAATTGTGGTCTTTATCGATTTTCGAGTTTAGGTATTATCGGTTTGCCACGCCCCCAGTGCGCGCAGCAAAAAATCCTTAACACTTTATCTGACGCGGCTACACACGAGTATATATCTAAAATTTCAAATCGTCACTATAAATAGCGGCGAAAAAAATGCGTTCATACTGACAGACGGACGGCAAGACGGAAATTGCACAAAACCAATATACTCTTTTCACTTCGTAAACGAGTATAATTCGAAATCACAACCTAACCTCCAGAGCATCATCGGATAGAAGCAGACATTAAGGCCAAGACATGCCCGACCAAGTATTAGGGAGTTCAACTTTTTTTAATTTTATTTTAATTTTAATTTTTCGTGAATTCGTGCTATTTTTAGTTTTATCCAAAAATGAAATGAAATGTTTTTGTTGATGAAATCGATCGATTTGCGATTAAACGTGTATCGCCAGCCTCCCAGTGGCTGTGACACACAAATCATAACACTTGCTCTGACTACAAATATAAATCCCAGTTTTACGACTGTAGCTTTAATAGCGCCGAAATCAATTGCGTTATCTAGACAGATGGACGGACGGACAGAGAGATGGCACTGCTCAAGCCCGAGCACGAGTATAAAAATAACAAAACTATGCTCAACTCAAACGGTTATAAAAGAATTAAAATATAGGCAAAACACGCTAAAAGAAAATCAACCATGTTATCCCATAAGTCAAAAACAACAAAAATCTGGTCGGACATTAAAACTTTAACCTGTAAAGCTATCTATAGAAATGACTAGCTATTAACGCAAATAAAGTAAAAGGCTATTTTTCAACTAAGATTAAGCTTATATTATGAGATTTCTCAGTTGTAAATTGTTTTATATATACATAAACGCACTAATTAATATCACTAGATTTGTTATCCTCGCTTAAATAGAAAATGGGCTTCCGATATTCGGCTGGAGCTGGGATTCCAATTAAAAACAAATTCAGGTGCCATACCACACCAGTATGTTGCAGCATCAACACTTCCAACATCGTCCATCCTGTCTGATCCCGGCTTACTATTACTACTACCTTACTACCTTAAACACAGAGTATACGTAACCAGCACAAAACTTTTGGTCAAGTTCTGCTTATCACTGAAAATCACCTGCTACAAGAAACTTAAAATTCTGTAAAAAATAAAAGTAAATAGAATATCTAGTCTAGAATTCGGCGTTGCAAACATATAAAACGCTTGTAGTAGGAAGCGCTCGACTAGAAGATACCCTAAGCCACGAACCTGCGATTTGTCTTTACGAAAATTGCAACCCCCTTTGCATTCGTACATACTAATGAACACGTTCACACTCACAAACGCACGTTGAATGCACTTTACTCAGTGGGTGCGCCTGGCTTCCACTATTGAAACTAAATTAGTAATTTGCTTCTAAACTAAAAGTATGCTCGGTATGAAAATTTCACGACTAGGCACAAGAGCATTGAAATGTGTGTACAAGCCAAAGCGCAAGGCTGTACTGTTTGATTTGCGTTTATTTTGGTTTTATCGAATTTGGGGCGATTGGAGACAGGTATCCACTTTACACGAACATAATGCACGTAGCTCTAGCCTCTAACAGAAGAGGCAACTAGAGGTACGAAAACCATGTGTTAAAATATGCCCTTAAAATTAACATTCCAACGGTATAACGATCACGATACACAGAAACTCTTGGCACCTGAAGTGAATTGAAGTGCTTAAATTAAAAAAAAAAAAAATTAATAATTATCAAATGCATCGATCTGATTCATGACTTAAACTAAATTCAAATAAAAAACTAAAGCTATCATGAAAGCGGCATAGACAGAATGCTGAGACAGCGCCCAAGGTCGCTGCTGCTGTCCGTCTGTCTTTTTGTTCGTATGAACGCAATTGTTTTCGTCGTTATTATAGAAGATACCCGCGTCGGATAATGTGTTAAGGATTTGGTTTTGCCGACACTAGGGGCGTGGTAAACCAATAATACCTAAAATTGTCACTCCAAATACCTAGGCTTAGCTGATGCGGTCTGCGTCGGAACTGTCAGTGCACAGTGCAATACGGAATCCATATATCTACCAGCTTACTTCTTAGCAGCAGATTGTAATGATTTGGTCATTTGATCCTGTGTGCTTTTCGGGAACGCAAAGAGCTAAAAGCCACTTGAAAAGCCACACCAGAAACTTCAGCTTACGTTCAAATGTATACGAGTCACTTATCTTAATAGTTATATTGCCTTTAGTTGAGCCCAGTATTGGGCCAATATTTTTTTAAACTGCAAATTATGAGTTATGACAAGTTCCCAGTATCACTTTTGCTTAAATAAATTGTTAAGCACTAAGGGCGCTGTCGGTTGTGTGTTGGTCTCCGTCGTTGGCACTACTCCTATCTATCTTTCATGTTACCGGTGCTGGTCCGCACAAGCTTGCCTTAGTGTGTATATTTGGCAGCTTTATCTACATCTTACTTTGCGGCTACGCTGATGCTTTACCGAAGGTAACACCGACATGCTTATGTCTGTCGTGCCGTATCGTGGTTGTTGTTTGGTCAGTATAGTAGCTGAACGCTAACTCGCAGCTACTACTGCTGCGGGTAACATTTGATGTGGTATGTGTGAGTGGAATTTACGTTGTCTAGCTTTGCTTTTACTCCTTATGGCTTTTGCAACCGCCTTTTTTGTACGGAACTCTTCTAGCGTTTGTGGTAAGCAGGGTCTTCCCCAGTTGAACTTCAGCCGACTTCGCGCTCATATGCACTCCCTTCGGGTTTTCAAAATATCAGCGTTGCACTAATAAACTAATTTTTTTCTTCTTTTTCCTTTTCTATACTCGTTCACGAAGTGAAAAGAGTATATTGTGTATAAGCGTTTATTTCCGTCTCGTTCACGTACTCGTTTCCGTACTCGTTTACGAAGTGAAAAGAGTATATTGTATAAGCGTTTATTTCCGTCTTGCTGTCCATCGGTCCGTAGGAAAGCAATATTTTTTTGCCGCCATTAAATCTAGAGACTTGAAATGTATACACACCTTTATAGCCGCATCAGAGAAGATGTTAAGGATTCTGAAGTGTGCCCACTGGGGGCATAGCAGATCGATAGCACGTTAAATCGCAAGAATATAGAATGTGACTATTTCCGAAATTCTGAAGCTAGAGGTATGTAGATTGCTGGTGACCTTCCGCAAAGATTTCGACCTTAACATTTCGGCCACGCACACTAGAACGACCCCCAGCGCCCCGCCTAAGAAAACTCCTATATCATCCATAGTTTTTGAGTTAGAGGCATCATACATATAAATTTTTGGGAAGTTCCCCCAAAACATCACAGAGAAATGTTTCTAGCCCCCTTCCTCTCCCAGAATCGTCAAAACCGATATGCATAAAAATAATTTTAAAGCTGGAGTCAAATTTGGCTTATAAGTTGTTTGTGAACTCCCCCAAAGATTGCAACCTCGTTTACAACCTTGGCCACACATTCTTTACTTCATTTACAGTTCTATAAAAAACATTACCGGTGATGGAGTCAATGCTCTCTTCAGTTGCCGCACTGTCTGTATGAGCAGGTCCCATGCGAATCTGCAATGGTTTGTTTTTGCCGTTTTAAAGCTTTATAGCTTTATAGGCTTTGAAATTGAATTTTTTTGATTTTCTTGCACCGACCGCAAACTATCTACACTTATACATTCATATACATATTTTATGTTAAATTTGGGCTGGCATTAAATGCTTGCATTCTATTTTACGCTCTTTAAAATGCGAGGAGCGCAAGTGCACCGATTTTGTTTTCGTTCTCAATTTTACAAAAATCAAGCTGCCTTGTCTTAGTACTTATATTGACTTTGGTTTTGGAGCCGACTCAACCAGGGATAGTATGGCCTGAGCATGCTATTCTCACACGAGAATCTTTGGAAAACCAAGAAGAAAAAAAACAATATTTTCTGTTTGCAAACACGACCGAGCCAGGTTGGCAGCATGATCGCCTTTAATTTTTAAGGGAAGTTACCAGTTCTTTACCTTCCAAATTTGGTGACACTAGCTTGAAAACCAGCTAGCTTCATAGCAAATTTGGTGGCGTTATCTTAAAAATTATAAGAAATATACATGTGTTATCGAATGGAGCTGTCAAATATAGCGGTTTTTGGATTGGTGGCGGGAAGGGGAGTAACCAAAATTTTTTTTCTAATATGTTTGGGAGAGCATTCCAGTAAAATATATACCAAATTTGAAGACTCTTCCATAAAAACTGTGGGAGATGTAGGTATTTCCGTTTTTTTAGGACAGCAGTGCAATCTTGGGGGAGGTCATTAGCTATTTACATACAAAATAAATAGAATATTTAGATTAATATGTTGGATCACGGGTTTATTTTCGCTGCCAGAAAGAGCATCTCATCCAGAATCCGCATCATTTGAATGGCGACATGATGCACTCTTACCTTTTTGGGGCAGTATTCTTCGTTTCGCTATAAGGGTCCTTTCCTCTTCTAATTGTTATTCTCTGATAGAGTTGATTAAAATTTTCTGCATATGTAGCAGAAGTGTAGTTGAGAAAGAGTGTTGGGGCGTTGCCGCGCCGTGGTGAGTTCTACGGGTAAGTTTAAGCATTTGTGACTCTCCCTTGGAGTAATATTGTTCTTACATTCATTACATTATTGTTGTCATACATTAAGCCCATTGAAAATAAAATAAAAAAGGTAAAAATGAAAAAGGTATAATGGTTTTGTGCAAATCTATGAGTATATTGGTGTTGTGCAATGTCCGTCTTACGGTCCGTCTGCCCGTATGAACGCACAATATTAAAGCTATAGTCACCAAATTTGGTATGTAGATAGCTGAGGACCGTCTCAGAAAATAGCGACATTGGTATCCTGACCACGCCTACTGAAAAGCCCCCACCGCCGCCATCCTAAAAAGATTTTTAAGCTAGTGTCACTAATTTTAGGATATATTGTACTAAAATGCTCCCCAAAATATCACAGAAACAAGTGAGATTGCTCTAGTCCGGACCACCCGACTAGGAGATACCCTGAACCCAGAAATTAACACACACAAACTCTCGGCAGTTGATGAGTATTTAAAAGCCACAATACTCATCAACTGCTAAAAATAAAAAATAAAAATGTACTAATAATTACCAACGAAAAAAAAAAATACCACAATGGGAATCGAACTCGCTCCCTCCGTCTTAATATGCGCAACTCTTATCAACAGCACCACCATCTTATTTGCGCATGATATAACATTACTTAACCATCGCGAAAAATCGAGGAAAACGAAAATTTTGCACTTGCCATTAAAACGATAAAAATTAATAAAAATAATAATAATTATGAATAACGAAAAAAAAAAATAATTCAACATTTATCAACCATTCGATTCGAACACAGACCTCCACGTTATCCGGCACAACTCTTACCAACTGGACCACGCTTTTACTTGGAGATGTTGTATTAAAATTCAACTTAACCGTTGCAAAAAAAATTTCTAGAAAAACGCAAGACAAAATTCTGCATATGCATATGTATGCGTGCACATGAACATAGAAGTTGCCAAGCAGCTGCGCTTGGCCCCCACTACTGAAAATAGATTCTTGATTTACTCGTAAACTCAATGTACAAACGTTATGAAATTTTCAGGACTTATTAAGATGGAGAGCGATTGGGGGGAGGTATTCAAAACCTGAAATATTTAAATTCTTCGTATGTTTTATGCGAACATAATAAAATAAATTTGGTGGCTGTAGCTTTTATAGTTTGGGAGTTATGCTTAAAAAACCGAGTCAAAAAATCGATAATAAGATAACGGAAAGAGTTATCGATGTTTTGAAATACACTTGATCTGCGTATGATATATACGAACCGAATGAGAACAAGACCAGCTTTCTAGCTCTTGTAGTCTCTGAAATCGACGCGTTCATACAGACAGACGGACAGACAGACGGACATGGCTACATCGACTCGGCTAGAAGAATTTCAAGAATTTCAATTTGCACAAAACCATTATACCCTTTTTTACCCATTTTCAATGGGTTTAGGGTATAAAAGAATGTTGGCCACGCCCCCTCCTGCCCCCCTAATCACAAAAACCTGCCAGCTCCAATCGTGTAAATTTCGCCCAATTTGTTAAATAGAGCAACCAAATTTGGTATGTAGATAGCTGGTAGCCGCGATCTCCTACTGGTGCTAATGATGTAGTGGCGAACTGAATGTGAAAGTGTGTTCATACATGTGTTGACGATCTTGTGTCGACCGGTAGAGTTATCCTTTAACAGTGGTTTTTGCGCTTTATTCGAGGCCTCGAAATCCTGCAAGTTGATTGTACTGCTAGTAGCTGGATGATCCGTTGGGAACTGTGACAAAAGGTCAGCGCTAATTATTGCCGTTTGCACATCAGCGATGATGAACGACCACTCGAAAGTACGACCCAAGCCTAAATCGAATAGGTCTGTATTACGGGCCGGTTGGCAGCGTACAATCGCAGTTTGTTTTTTTTTTTTTATTATTTGTGCGGGCAAAACTGACACCACCGATCCTTAATTAACAAGCAAGGTATGTTGAGTACGCAAATTTTGGATGTTTAGCCCGCGTCGCATGTGCTAAATGATTGCTTGTCGTGCAGATGCTGCCGTTTACCAGCTGAGGAAACTGCAGTCACTCTAGTTTAACTGTAAGTGGTGCCGGCAATCTGGTAAGCATTGGCGTGCCCGATCACCAAATTTGCTGTGGTAGAAACAGAGCGATGTCGTGTCTTTTTCCCGTCGCTGTTTTTGGACTTCGGTGTGTGTGGAGCATTTGGTTTTCTGGAGGAATGTAAATCGTCCCATAGCTAGTCGGCTGTCTGCGAAAGATTATGGAAGGTGGAAGCAACATCTGACAAGTTAAGGCCCTTGTTACTTACCGCGTCGTCAGTCTGCAGGGTTTGTCCAGCAGCGGGAGTTTTTGTCGACATAACGTAATTTGGTTCCATGCCTATATTGTGGAGTATTTTGTCCGCACAGCTCAGCACAGCTCAGGGTATCTCCTAGTCGTACGGTTCCCACTAGAGCAATTTCAATAAGTGTGCATAACCTGGCAAGAACTATTGACAAAAGCTAATATATTTGCTTGACTAGGAAACAAGTATTCGATATCACATTCTCCACTTTACATTATCATTTTTATTTATGTAATCGTATTAATTTCTATTCTCTTTTTTCTTTTTTATTCTTTCACAGCACCGTGAGATTTTGGAACGCTTAGAAGAAGCAGAAACCGCTAATAACCATCTTCTTAAACGTCTTGATAAACTTAAAACTGCAAAAAGTGCGATATTAAAAGATTTATGATTAATACCTTCAAGAAATGAAGCAGCGGACTCATATCGAAAAAAAACGTACATAAACAGCGCACATATAGCAGACAATTGATCAGTGATGGAAGTGCAACCGAAGATATTTACAAAGATGATACATTTTTAAAATAGTCAACTCCGTAATGTTAGTGACAGATAGCAAATATTTCAAAATACGCAAACTTGGAGTATTGAACACATTATTTTTCATAGTATATATTTGCATCAATTCATACAAACCTGTATAAATTAGCATATATATTTACATTATGTGTTGTGAGTAAAATAATTCTTACTTCATTAATAATAAAAAATTCGTTTGTAAGAATTGTGGGGTTTTGTCAAAATAAAGCGTGCATTTTGATATGAAGCTACTTACGGAATCTCTGGCTCAGAATGCTTTTATTGAATCTTAGCTCAATTATAAAATAATACAAAGTAATGAAGAACAAAAAGGAGACATGTGGATCAAGAGCTTTACACAGAATAGTTGGCCTGAACGATGCGATTGCAAACACAAAATGAAAACACAACGCTTAATTGTCTATGTGCCCATCTTCTGTTGTTATGCTGTGCAAAGTCACAAATATACATACGTCTTCTTCTTGGGCTTGAGTTCGACTTGCAGCAGGCCAGCCAATTTTTTTTTAATTTTTGATTTTTGAGCCACCAGTAAACATTTTTCTCGAATAGATGAATTATGAAATTCTCGAAAAAGAATAATGAATTAACATTCATTAGTGCTTTTAAAATTGGTCCTATAACTTAAAAAAACTTAACTAAAAAAACTATGTAAATCACTTTGAGTAAAATAAAGTTAATTGATTAATTAAAATGAATTTTAATAAACATTTTATATGTGAATTGCATAATTAAGGGTATTTATGTCTTATGCCACTATATTTACTGAGGGCAGACAACAAAAAGTATAAGTCTCTTTTCATCATGTGCGCTGCTGCCTATGATCTGCACTCTTGTTTTCTTTTTACTGCGTTGCTTAAAGCCCGAAGTTTCCTAGGAATACAACTACGCCCGCCAACTTTGACCAAAACAAAACAAAAGCCTATGTGAACTGTTGTTGTTTTTCAGTTGTTTGTTGTTGCATCTTATGTTCAATTTGCTTGGGTTTAAAATTTCTTTGCACACCAACCACATCTCATGTTCGCGAAAATATCAACGGTAATAAAAGCTGGGATCCATATTTTCCTTTTTGTCCTTTGTTAATCCATTATTATTTTATTTTATTATTTTATTCAATATAACGTTTGCTTTCCATGGATGAATTCGTCTACATTAATTGTTACATTATGTATATGAGTATGCCCCATTGAATAGTTAATTTTTTTCTGGTTTTTTTTTTTTGCAATACATATCCTGTTACAATATCCGTTATTAATTATATATTTTTAATTTTCAGTATACAGTGGAATGCTAAGGGTTTCAAGGGGAATTTGTAAGATGATTTAAAATTTATTTTCTGACGACCAAAGCGGTGTTTATATGTATAAAAATTGTTGTTATTAAAAAAAGCTTGCCTTTGCCAATTGCAAACTTAATTGTATCCCTATGGATTTGTTAGTCTTCCAATTTATTAGCGGGCTGAATTTATAGCGAACATTCTGCTGTTGGTTTCATGAATAATTTTTAACACTAGGTTTTTTTGGTCATCTACTTTGTTAATGTGGTCATAACTATCAAGTTTTTTTAATGTCATTTATATTTGTTTGTTGCATAAAGCTTTTTTATACAAAACATGAGTTATCAGGTCTGGGCGGTGTACAAATTTTATTAACGTTTTCAATTAGATTTCAGGCGAACGAATATAGCGTCTAAGTTGTTGAGAATTCGAACTTGAACTGATTCGTTTTAAAGAATATCGATAAAAGCATGTTTACATTATGATAGTTTACATAAGTTGAGCAAGAATTAGCAGGGCTTCCCTGTACATAATCGATAGTTAATGTGTTAACAGCAAGATCTGTTAAATTTAAACTAGTTTGACCGAACATCCCGGCCACCTTGAAAGATTCCGCTTTCAACATAAGCAAGCTTCGGTCGGTAAGATGGCTAACTTATGCACTGGGCGACAGCAACTGCCATTGGCTGTGCGGAGATGGACAACTCGAACATGACCATCCTTTCCAGGCACAATTGATTCGACACGGCCAAGCTTCCATTGCTGTGGAGGTATATTGTCTTCTTGGATAATGACCATGGTCCCGACAGCGATGTTCGACGTCGATGATGTCCACTTGGTTCGGCTACGAATTTCGTTAATGTACTCCGTCGACCAGCGACGCCAAAATTGTTGTTTGGCGGCGGTAATGACATCGAACCGTTCCAAATTGTTGAGATTAGACGTGGATATGAGTCGTTCAGGTAGTGCACGAAGGGGTTTTCCGACCAACAAATGTCCCGGAGTAATTGCTGACAGATCATTTGGGTCGGGCGACAGTGGAGACAATGGCCGAGAGTTGAGGATGGCTTCGATTTCTGCTGTGATGGTGCAAAGCTCCTCAAAGGTTAGTCGTGTGTTCGATAGAGTCTTGTACAGCAGCCCCTTTGCGCTCTTGACTGCTGCTTCCCAGAGTCCGCCAAAGTGGGGTGCCCTGGGAGGAATGAAATGAAAAGATATGAAATCAGTAGCACAATACGTGGATATTGCGTCTTGCGTATGTGGATCAAACAAGAACTGTTTCAAGTCATTAAGATGATTTGCCGCTCCCACGAAGTTAGTTCCATTATCACAATAGATGTCCGTTGGCAGCGCGCGTCGTGAGACCATTCGCTTAAGTGCAGCAAGAAATGCCTTTGTGGATAATTGGGAGACTACTTCGATGTGTACCGCTTTGGATACTAGACAAATGAATACAGCCAGGTACGATTTTGTGGGAGCTTTTCCTCGTATTCGAACATATGTGTTAATAGGACCACAAAAGTCTATGCCGCAACGCTGAAATGGGTGATCTGGTAGAAGGCGCTCGGCAGGTAGCTGGCCCATGAGTTGCCTTTCCAGTTTAGGCTTGTAGCGAACACACGCCAAGCAAGACCGCACGATTCGACGCGCCAAGTCCCTGGCGTTCACTATCCAAAATTCTAATCGAATGAGTGCTACTAAAGCTTTGGGTCCAGCATGACAATTACGAATATGCAAATGGCGTACATAAATCCAGACGAAATGCGATTTGCTGGGCAGCAATAGTGGATGTTTCTGGTTGTCTGCGAGGTCGGCATTCTCCAGCCGACCACCCACGCGAACAAGTGGATATCCTGTGGAGCAATCTAAGAACGGGGAAAGAAATCTTAAATGGCTTTTTAAATATTGTGATTTTTGTAATTGGCGAAAGTCATCTGCAAAAGATGATTGCTGAATGTTCCAAATTATGCAATAAGATGCCTTGCGAAGTTCTTCAGGTGAGAGAGCCATATCAAATTTGAGTTTCTGACGTGTAATTTGTCTGAAGCGAAGCATGTAAGCGATTGTGCGAATACAGCGATTATATGAACTGATGTTTTCCAGATGATTTAGTATATGGTTAGAGGACATCGTTGCGACGAATGTACTTTTACGCTGTTCAGCGTTGATCACTTGAATATCAAGGTTGATGATGCCGTTTGGCACAGGCCAAAGTTTACTATGTTTGGTTAGAAAGGTTGGTCCTGAAAACCATGTCGATGATTCTAATTCAGAGGTGGTGGCGCCTCGGGATACGATGTCGGCGGGGTTGGATTCAGTTGGAACAAACTTCCATTCCCCGGTTGAAGTTAAGTCCTGAATCTCAGAAACTCGATTTCCCACAAATGTGGACAACGTAACGGAGTGTTGTTTTAGCCAATGTAAAATAATTTGGGAATCCGTCCAGAAATACGCGGAATATGGCTTGTTGGCGAATATTCCTTTAATTCTGTTGTATACTTGTGCCAATAAATGTGCCCCACATAGTTCCAGTTTGGGAAGCGATTTCTTTTTTACTGGAGCCACTCTGGACTTGGCCGTAAGTAGACGAACAACAATTTTTCCGCATGGCGTTTCCGATCGCACGTAGAAGCAACAGCCGTACGCTCGAATCGAGGCGTCACAGAATCCGTGGACTTGCAGAGATATTGCTTCAACTTGACTACAGTAGCGAGGTACAGCTAACGACGAGATAGTTTGAAATGATTCCAAGCACCTTTTCCAGGCCAGTTCTAAGCGCTGTGGAACAGATTCATCCCATGTGAGCCCTGCGAGCCAGAGTTCTTGTAGGATGATCTTGGCGACGATTACGAGTGGTGACAGCAGTCCAAGAGGGTCGAACAAGGCTGAAGCGATAGATAAGATGGTTCTCTTGGTGATATCCGACGAAATTCTTTTTGGTTTGAAGTCAAACAATAGCATGTCAGAATGTTGATTCCAACTGACGCCAAGTGCGCTGGTTAAGCCGTCGTCACAAGTACTGAGGCTTTTATTAGCAAATGTTTCGACAAATTGGGCATGATTTGAGTGCCACTTGGATAGCGGAAAATGCCCCTGGCGCAAAATTTCTGTGACTTGATCCTTGATTATTCGCAAGGTCTGGGCATCATCTGCGCCAGACAACAGGTCGTCAACGTAGAACGATGAAAGGATAACTTCAGCACCGGTTGGATACTTAGCTCGATGTAAATCTGCCAAATAATGAAGACTGCGTATCGCCAAGTACGGTGCCGCGGCTGTTCCATAAGTGACCGTGTTGAGCTGATAAGTGCGCAGTTGGTCATCTGGAAAGGCTCTCCAAAGAATGTACTGGTATTTGCGATCATTTATATCAACATTTACTTGCCTGTACATTTTGGTTACATCAGCTGTGATAGCATAGCGATGTAATCTGAATCGAAGCAACAGCAAATATAGATCAGCTTGAAGAGTTGGTCCAACAAGAAGATGATCGTTGAGCGAAGTCTGATTGGAGGTATAACACGAAGCGTCGAAAACCACTCGAAGTTTCGTTGATTCACTGCTGGGCTTTAAGACACAGTGATGGGGTATGTAGTAGTGAGGTTCCGATAAATTTGGTTCTGGCACCAATGACATATGTCCCAGATTCTCATACTCCTCCATAAAATGACAATATTGTACACGAATTTCTGGACACTTTGCCAGACGACGTTCTAAACTAAGAAATCTACGGCGTGCTATATCGAACGATTGACCGAGTTGGCAGGGATTGTCCTTGAACGGTAGTTTGACGACAATGCGACCGTCGGGGTTAACGTAAGTCGATTTTACATAGTGTTCTTCGCAAGCACTATGTTCTGGTTTCAGCTGGGTACTTGCAGTCTGGGTTGATTCAATTTCCCATAATCGTTTGAGATGATCATCAATTGGATTTGTGTCCAGTTTGAAGCACGTGGCAAGTCTTTTATTCTGTTGTGACTGAAACTTGCCAGTCACTACCCATCCAAAGAGCGTTTTCTGGAGTATGGGTCCAGATGAATCCAGTTTAATTTGACCAACTGCAAGGATATCGAAAAACGCTTCGGTTCCTAGTAACATGTCGATATGTCGCGATTGGTAGAATTTCTCGTCTGCCAGAGCAATGTTTGCTGGCAGCTTCCAAGTTGAGATGTCGATATCTATGTCCGGCTGATAAGCTATATGCGAAGTGAGACACAGGTCCAACGATAGTTCGAACGATGACAAACGAGATTTTATTGATGCGGTTGTCAGAGAGGTGACGTCCATATGAGCCTGGCCAATGCTGCGAATTTGTACATTGTGCCTCTCCTTTCTTAGGCGAAGCCTTTGAGCGAATGCATCGGTGATAAAGTTCACTTGAGAACATGAGTCTAAAAGTGCACGGCCTAGTCTGTATGTGCCGGTTGCATCTTTGACTAGAATCATAGCAGTTGCTAGGATAACTTGAGCTCGATTACGAATGTCCATTAGCGAATGACTGTGTGTCACTGCTTCGGTGACTGGCGAGAGCCTTGGTTGTAATTGGGTTGCTATATGTGCATTTTTGTTATGTAACAATGTATGGTGTGACCTATTACAATGACGACAACGATTTGTTGAAGGGCAACTAGCCATTTGATGACCTCTAGATAAACAATTAAGACAGAGCTGATGCCGTTTTACAACGTCAAAACGTTGCAGAACCTGCAGTGCCTTAAATTGTTCGCACTCCATCAATTTATGCGTTGAGTTTGAGCACAGCACACAAACAGTATGAGTAAGAGCGAACGACGAGCTGGGTCCCTTGCCATGATTGCGAATCTGCTTCGATTGGTGGTGTGCCAATGTTGTTCCGCTGGATAACAGATACTGGCAATGACGTTCTAGTAATTGCATACACTGAGACCAAGATGGGATAGTTGAATAATCCAAAGATGCATTCCATTTATTCCTCGTCTCTTGGTCACACTTCTCCAAAACCACATAGATTAGCATTGCTTGCGATATATCAGCATTAGAACCTATGGAAGAGAGAGAACTAAACAATGCAGACGCATTATCGATTAGCGATCGCAACTGATTTGCGTTTGAAGTATTGACTGATGGCAGCTTAAAAATAGACGATATGGTTTCGATAAATATCAGTGCTGGCTTATCATACCGCGACTTCAACCTTTCCAAAGCCTTGGAGTAGTTTTCATTGGTGATTGGAAATGCTCTCACGCATTCCAGTGCAGCACCTTTTAAACAGTTGAGCAAATAGTTGAATTTCTCAATGTTTGTTATCTGCTCTCCGTTCACGAGTTGATTGAAAGAGCAAATGAAAGCCTTGTACTCCGAATGATTGCCATCAAAGGTGGGTAGGGCCAAGCGAGGTAGTCGGCTTGGTTGAGAGTGATACGATCCAAGTGATGCAGCAGCATCCATGACGGTATTATTTAAGTCTTCGCCGAGCAAATTCTTAATTGCCAATTTGATATGCACATAGCTGTCTTCTAATTCTGCACGACCATTATCAGTAGCGTCCAAAGCCTCGATTTCCGATTGTACAGCTAATGCTTGCTTGAAATATGATTCCAAAATGCCCAAGCGGCATTGAAGGTCAGCTGAAGATCTTTTGCAATCCTCTCCAGAGTGTCCATCAACCAAAGTTTTAATGCGCGAAATGTTCCTTCTAATGTTTGCCCGCTGGCGTTTGTAATCTTCCAACGAATGCGACATGTTTGAAATGTGCAGCAAAAT
The DNA here is from genome assembly GCA_035043915.1 of Drosophila paramelanica. Taxonomy (NCBI): domain Eukaryota; kingdom Metazoa; phylum Arthropoda; class Insecta; order Diptera; family Drosophilidae; genus Drosophila; species Drosophila paramelanica. Next base: position 296,663 of record JAWNMO010000576.1, read on the forward strand.
CGAAACGAAAATAAGAGATCTTTCTGGAAGCAACGGTTGGTGTCCCAGCAAGAACGACGAAATACGGTGTGTGAATGTATGTGAGCTGCAACGGCATCGATCGCAGCGGCAGCTCTTATACAAGCGAACGAAATACGAATTTGATATAAGCTATTAAACGTAGTGACTGAGGCGACGATTGCGAGCAGAAACTAGACGTCTTAATAGCAGCGATGAGTGCGAAGAGCGCAGCAACGAAGACGATGGGAACGCATTAAATAACGGAGATCCCACGTGCAAGCGAATGTAGCGAAATTCTCGGCGAATGCAGCAGAAAACGAAGAACGAAAGTTGGTGCGTTACATAGGCAACGAGATAGCCGAAAGAGCGCAGCACATTAACCGTTACTTGAGGCGATGTGCAGGCACATGTGCTCTTGCTGGCGAAGTAATTTGAATCCAAGTCGAGTTTTTTATGCAATGAATGTGTATACCGAATTGTTATCACATTATACGAAATATCCAATCAATTGTTAATAATTTATTTTAACACTGCCCCACGTTGGGCGCCAAAATGTTTGTTGCATAAAGCTTTTTTTATACAAAACATGAGTTATCAGGTCTGGGCGGTGTACAAATTTTATTAACGTTTCAATTAGATTTCAGGCGAACGAATATAGCGTCTAAGTTGTTGAGAATTCGAACTTGAACTGATTCGTTTAAAGAATATCGATAAAAGCATGTTTACATTATGATAGTTTACATAAGTTGAGCAAGAATTAGCAGGGCTTCTCTGTACATAATCGATAATAATGTGTTAACAGCAAGATCTGTTAAATTTAAACATATTTTCGTTTTAATCTTCAAAGTCATTAGCACTTTAAAATAGCGCCATAAAAAGCACCTTCCATATAAAATTTAAAAGTTATTTCAATAAATTTTATTAAACCCATTTTTGCCTTCCTGCACTGGAAATTGTTATGTAGTGTAATGTATATTTATGTAATGTTATGTGTAAATGTATGTTTATTTTATGCTTACTTATTGTTTCTAATTGGATCAGTGAAAATTAATTTTTATTTTTTATTTCTGTTATCTGCATCTACTGAGTATTGATTGCCTGTATGAATGGAATTTTGAACTTATCAGTTTTTTTTGCAATTTGTTGGATATTTTTGGGTCAAATTCATGTTTTTATACTCGCTCACGAACTGAAAAAGAGCATGTTGGTTTTGTGCAATGTCGGTCCGTCCGTCTGTCCGTATGACCGCAATTATTTTCGCCGCTATTGAAGCTAGAGAGTTGAAATTTTGTATATATACTCGTATGTACCCGCGTCAGATAAAGTTAAGGATTTTGGCTCCGCCCACTGGGGGCGCGGCAAACCGATAACACCTAAAATCGCATATCGATAAAGTCCACGATTTGAAAGCTAGAGTCACTAAACTTGGTATGTATAACTATAACTCCCCCCAACGCCCACTCTCAAAAATCGGATATGCATATGTCTCCCACAGTTTTTGAGCTACAGTCACCAAATTTGGGATATATCCCAAATTTAAAATATATTCTAATGGAATTTATTTTTATTTTAAAAATATATTTAATATACAATACACGCTCCTTCGTGACCCCGTATTTGCAAAATCTGCTATATCTAACAGTTCCAATCGTGTATAAATGAAGACTTTTGGCAGGGTGCTGGCCAGGTTGGGTTGGATTAGCGTGTCCTTTAGGACGTTAGGGATGGAAAGCTTGACTTCGCATTCTTATTACTGGCCTTGAGATCAGTAATAATTATTAAATAATAACAATATTTTTTTTATGACCAAGTGTCGAAGTAAGTACTTTAATGTTTTCGAATCAAGTGGCCATAGAAAACTAAAAATTCAATTACAATGCATCATAAACGATAACGCCGCGACATGCATTTGTTCGTGTAAAGGTCCAAGCTAGCGTTGGCGATAACAGCGTTCTCGCGACTCATGCGAGTATCAAGTTGACGTTTGCAACTAGGGGAACAGAAGCAAAGTATTTGGTAAGCCAGCGTTATGCAACTTGCCTAATACATTTGCGAGGGGTATTCCCTAACTACTTCCCTTTTAAAATTATTACTGTCCTCTGAATACCCTTATTCCTTCGAAGTTCTGCCGAACGTGTGAGATGGGGGCCGTCTTCCAGTTTCTTTAGATTGGCAATAACGGACCGCAGTGAGGCTAGCTCGTTTTTTCTTCTGATACGTTTTCAAAAGAGAGAATCCAATAATAAAGACAATAAGAACGAGTTCGCTGTACGACACCAATGTATCGCAGATTTTCTATATTTTGCCTTTGTAGATAGGGCAGACTCAGAATTTCCTAATGGTCGATAACTATTTCCTATGTTCCTGAGTCTGGCTGTATTCGGATGGTATACTTCATATTCCTGAACAGAAATCCATATTTTTTCGCTTGTTCGTCGAATGTAAATAGGAACGTGCTGCGGACAGTCTTTTCAAGATTGTTTTTAATTTCTATTGGGACGAGCGCAGCAGCGTGCGGTGCCGCCAGGATGTAAGTGCGCACGTTGAGAAGGGTAGGTCCTAGCAAAATGTGGAAGTAAGCGCCCTACTGTAGTTTTCTATTCCTAGGATTTTGTTACCACGTTGTTGTTCTTTGCAAAGTAAAGTAGTATTCCATTGTGTTGGACAGAACACAAAATAATACAAAATGAACATATACATAAGCTACTTCCATTAAATCGCCTACTGTTATACCTGTAGAGTGCTCAGATTATATTTCCGAGATAAGAATTCTGTCCCTTCCATTGCATAGAGGTGACCTGTTTCAATTTGTTTATCTTTTGAACGATGGCTAATTTTGAAAATTTATTAATGCAAGTAAAAAACATTTTTTATCTATGGATAAAATGTCAATGTGGAGAAACTTCGTTTATTAAACAAGTCATTTTTGGGATTAATAATTTTGCAGTATTTTTATACCCTGAACCCAGAAAATGGGTAAAAAGTGTATAATGGTTTTGTGCAAATGTCTGTAACAGGCAGAAGATGCATCTTTAAACCCATAAACTATATATATTCTTGATCGGGACGACGAACACAGCTAATATAGTCATGTCCATCTGTCTGTCGGTCTGTATGAACGCAGCGATCTTGGAAACTACAAAAGTTAGAAAGCTGACCTTAGTGCCATTCAGTTTGTATACATCATACGCAGAACAATTATATAATTTTTTTTGATAAGTTTGTGTCATTAATATCGATAACAACCTTTGTTGTTCCTTTTGTTTCTCGGATACTATAAATGCTAGAGGCAACAAATTTAGTGCGTTGTATGCGTTATGACCAGACGAACATTTTGAAACATCAGACAATCAATCCCCCCAATATCAACAAAACCATAAAATGCATTCCATTTTTAACGCGTCATACACATTTCTTATTAGAACTTCTCTGTCAGAATAATATATAATATTCCCTCTTTTCTGGGCAAACATAATAGTAGTAAGCGATGAAGGAACTGTGTCTTCTATAATTATTTGGAATTTCAAACAATTCACAGACTTGTCAAGAGACTCAATGGTGGATGTTAATAACATATCGCTATGTATAGTGGCTAAGTCGGATGGTGCATTTTCTTTCAGGGCATACAAATTTTTTCGTGATAAGGCAAAAGCAACAAGAGAAGATTTGAGCGTTGTGTTCGTCTATAAAAACTTTTCATCTTTTTGTTTTTGCTAACGTAAGCAGTTGGTGGTCGGTATTGATTGATTAATTTTTTACACCGTAAAGGTAGATTTAGGTTTTTAAGGTTCACACTATGGCAAGCAACTTATGTTCGTTTATAGCGAAATTAGGCTCATTACCCTCAAGGGTGCTGGAAATCATTATCTTTGAATAAGACCGCTCCCCAAATGATAAAGCATCCGTCGTCAAATCAAATAGTCTTTGGTAGTCAGGGTAGAGAAGCATGACGTTTTCGGAAGGGAGAACATTTTTTAATTGCTCAAATGACAGACGCTGCTTATCATTGAGACTCATAGGTATTTTTTTAGATTGGCTGGCGCTGACTTTGCCTTGTACTTTACTGGGGTTTGTTGTGATACCGTCTCGAGAGACCACGAATTTAAGATACTCTACTTTTTCTTTGAAAAAGTGTGACTTTCCTCGTGAGACCCTCATATTTGCGTTATTGAGTTTGGCCAATACCTATGCTAACTTCTTGATAGAGTATTCCATGTTTTCTGAGAAGATGATAACATTGTCTACATAAACATGGCAAGATTTCCCCCAATCGATGATGCTCATCACCGATAGCTCTCCAAAAAAAAACTTGGAGCATTTTTCAACACAAATGGAAGTCTGCAGAATTTATATATCCCATTCGCTACGAAAAAGGCAGCTTTTTCTCTATCTTTTTTTTACCAAAAGTATTTGGTGTAGTCCGGATTTTATGTCGAGATTTGAGAGGATGAGTACTATATTGGGTATAGGGTATTAATCGTCAATGGTTTTAGAATTTAGTTTCCTTAAATATATTTTGAGGCGTCTTTTTTTGTTGCCCTGTTCATCTGTTACCTTTTTATCTACTACCCACACCGGGCTATTACAGGGTTACCTGATTGATCTAATTATGACATCTTTAGGCAGATCGCTACTTTTATTTTTGACGAATTCGGTCAAACAAGGGTAAGGGTATTGTTTTAAGTATATTGGGTCCTTATTTTCCGTGCGGATAGTGGCCACAGTTTTAGTACTTCGTTAGGGTCGGCAAAGACGCCAATTCTTTTTTTATACCCTGAGCCCAATGAAAATGGGTAAAAAAGGGTACAATAGTTTTGTGCAAATATATGTAACAGGCAGAAGGAAGCATCTCCGACCCCATAAAGTACATATATTCTTGATCAGCATCACTAGCCGAGTCGATATAGCCATTTCCGTCTGTCTGTCTGTCCGTCTGTCCGTCCGTCGTATGAACGCGTCGATTTCAGAGACTACAAAAGCTAGAAAGCTTGATCTTGGTCTCATTCGGTTCGTATATACCATACGCAGATCAAGTTTATTTCAAAACATCGATAACTCCTTCCGCTTTCTTATTATCGATATTTATCGCTTTTTTGACTCGTTTTTTAAGCATAACTCCCAAACTATAAAAGCTAGAGCCACCAAATTAATTTTTATATGTTCGCGTAAAACATACGAAGAATTTAAATGTTTCAGATTTTGGATACCCCCAATCGCCCACAATATTGATAAAACCAAAAAACAAAGTAAATCAAATACTACACACGTGCAAATTGGTTTGAAGATAGATTTCGATGATCTGAATAAGTCCTGAAAATTTCATAACGATCGTACATTTAGTTTACGAGCAAATCAAGAATCTATTTTCAGTAGTGGGGGCAAAGCGCAGCTGCATGTGCACGCATACATATGCATATGCAAATTTTGTCTTGCGTTTTTCTAGGAATTTTTTTTTGCAACGGTTAAATTGAATTTTAACACAACGAAGATAGCTAAGAGCGTGGCCCAGTGGGTAAGAGTTGTGCCGCGTAACGTGGAGGTCCGAATCCAGCGATGGTATGGTAGAGCAATGTTGAATTCTTTTATTTTTTCGTTATTCATAATTATTATTATTACTTATTTTTATCGTTTGAATGACAACTGCAAAATTTTCGTTTTCCTTGACTTTTTGCGATGGTTAAGTAATTTAATGTCATTCGTGAATAATGTGGTAGTGTTGTGCAGTTGGTAAGAGTCGTGCATCTTAAGACGGAAAGAGCGAGTTCGACTCCCGGTTGTGGAACATTTATTTTTCCGTTGGTAATTGTTTTTTTTTTATTATTTTTAACAGGATCAATACTCATGTGTTCATTTCTGGGTTCAGGGTATCTACTAGTCGGGCGGTCCTGACTAGAGCAATCTCACTTGTTTTTTTTTATCAATTGTGCAAATTCTTTTTGGATATTTATAGCGTAAAGTGAACATTCATTCATTCTAATTATGTAAATTTTTCAAATGCAGAATTCAGTTTTTAATGTTTTTGTCTAAAGAGTATTTTAGCATTAATTTGATTGAGTAGAACTTGTCCGATTATTGCATCAAAAGTTGACAATTTTGAAGAATAACGAATGTTGTGACGTTAATAATATGCATGAGGCACTTTTATACCCTGAACTTATTGAAAAGGGTGTAATGGTTTTGTTAAAATGTACCCCTTAAAGTATATATATTCTTGATTATACGCAGAACAAGTTTATAATTTTTTTCGACAACTTGCTCCGTTTCATTAATATCGATAAGAATCGATAACAACCTTTTGGTTTTTTACAATATCTCGGTAACTAAAAGAACTGGAGGCAACAAGCTTAGTGCGTTATGTGCGTTTTGTTTAGACGCAGATTTTGATATCTCCCGATTTTGGATACCTCCCCCAATCGCCCCCAGTATCGACAAAACCATAAAAACCGCAAATGAAATACTACAGACCTGAAAATTGGTTTGTACATGTATGCTGCTAATAAATCCTGAAAGGTTCATGACGATTATACATTTAGTTTAGCAGAAAATAAAGATTTCGTTTGTATAGTGGGGCACGCGCAGCAACCGAGTCAAGTGCGTTCGGCGTGCATTTGTGTATGTGTGTGTGTGAATTTGTGTATGTATGTATGAAAGCTTAGAGTTTAGAGTATCTCCTAGTCGGGCGGCCCCGACTCTCACTTATTTTAATAGTGTTAAAGTGAAATGAATTAACTAAGAAGGGTTCATCTACCACAGTTACGGTCTTTAGTTATTTATGGCTTTATTGTGTTATTTCGTTTTTTAAAGCACCCGTGTCGACAAGTAATCTAATGGCTTTCCCTGCTATGGCTCGCTCTATTCAAATATTCAGCGAAGGAGAAAAAATTTACCTCTTGGTGTTGAATATTGACATTTTTAATTTCGACTTAATCTGACTGTACAAAGTCTTGGTATTCCTGATCCTCTTGGTCATCTGAGATTTCCTTTTGTGAAGTGTGGCATACACTTTGTTGTTTTTAGCCTGTAAACCTAGCTGAGCCACTCTTTGCCTTTTTTAGAAGGTTGATTTTTATAATAATATGTTTGGTATTGGTATTTCTGTTATGTTTGGGGGGCATTTCTGCAATATATATGCAAAATTTGGTGACAAGCTCAAAAAAAGGCATATCCTAATTTTTAGGGCGGGGTTCTGGAGGGCGTTACAGTGTAGCATTGATATTAAGGTCGCAATATTTTGTGGAAGTCATCAGCTGTGTACGTACCAATGTCGGTGACTCTATCTTTAAAATGGTGGACTTTATCGATTGGCGCGCAGCCCAAAATCCTTAACTCTTTAACTTTGTAAACGAGTATAAAAATGGAAAACAAAAAAATGCTTACGCGGCATAAGGTAAACAAATAAAGCATGCTTTAATGCAACTGATTTATATAGTTAAGCTTACATATGTATGTATTTGCGACTCGCTCCTCAATATTTAACACCTATAATTTTGTTGCATTCTGCTTTGTCTTCAATTTTGGATATGCCGTAACCATGACCTTAAAAAATCCATCAATGACAGAAAGCCTGTGTGCGATGAGAATTACTAAATGCATGTGCGGAAGCAACAAAATCAATCAATGATCCAAACTATAGTGGAGCTTAAACAATTTATATGTATTTGGCTAATTTAAACTATTTACACAAATTTTATTCCTTTTTTCTGTTTTATTTTTTTTTAATCCACAAACATTACAAGACGGAGCGGAGAAGCTGCTGCCACCGATCAAATATATGGTTGCACCTCCTCCTTGCCGTAGCGGCAGTGGCTCAAATGATGGCCTATAACGCTTCAGGCGGCCAGTGGGCTGATGTAAGCTGGGCGGCTTGTAGAGCCTTTGCACCGTCTGTGCTGCTCTCTAAAATTCTTATGCCTGCTCTTTATTATATGCGATGAAATAGGGTGGTGAAGTCCACCAAGCGTGTGTAAGTTAACACATAAATACTATAGCAAATAAGCAACAACACATGAATTATGCTGACACGCCAAATTGTGAGTTCAGTGCTCTGCACTGGCAACAATCAGCAGCGATCGCATGACACTTCTTTGCTGGTGTGCTGCGACGCTGAGAATGCTGAGTCGGCATGCCGACTGTGGTCCGATGGCGCGACGCATTGACTTTGCTAAGTAGAATTATGTTTTGCATTTGTCTTTAGCTTCAGTTCGCTTTTTAATAAAGAAGACACAAGTTGTCTATTTCGTACTCCGGCTCATAACCGTAACATTTGTTCTTATTGATCACATTATTGCACCACAAGGGCAATAACCACCAAAGGGGACGAAGTCAAGTCCTCCAACGTAATCATCATAAAAATCATATCAGTGTTCACCTTGGGTCGACATTCCTCACGGAAGCGACGCTGGACCTGGAATTCACAGTCAGCAGCTACGCGGGATCACCTCAGCTACCTGCTGCTACACTTAAATAACTGGCGCCCACACGTCCTAACACCCACCGAGTTCATAGGCAGGAACACAAAAACATGTAAGTTTGCCAAGTGAATTCAAATAGAAAAAAAACACACGAGAATAAGTTGCGAAAACAAATACATATTTTGCCAAGAAAACAGTTGCATACTTTTACTTAAGTAAAAATAATAATTGCATACTTTTAGAAAAAAAAACAGTTGCATACTTTTACCCAATATAAAAACAAAAATAATTGCATACTTTTAGAAAAAAAAACAGTTGCATACTTTTACCCAATATAAAAACAAAAAATAATTGCATACTTTTATCCACACTGAAATAAAAAACCATTGCATACTTTTACCAAAAATAAAAAATAAAAACCATTGCATACTTTAATTAAAAATAAAAACCATTGCGTACCCTCACTAAGAATAAAACCGTTGCATACCTTTAATGCAGGTTTTATTATAAATAAACAACCGATACTAAAACAATTATATGCCAATGCGAAAAAGTTTTCATACAAGTATCGAGGTTAACAAATGAGCTGGAACACCTATAGGGAAATAAAGACCGAGTACAACAGTGACGATAGTATAGGCGAAGAGCAAGTTGGTTGGTGCCCAGAATATCAGGTACAGTTGCGAAAAAAATAATAGCACCACCACCACACGCAATTTTTAAATAGATGCCCAACTCACATTTTTAACTTTAGGGAAACTTGGAACACATTTTTAGAAATCAATAAGGTCCTGGCATCGTTGTAGGGGAATTTTGGACCAGGATGCTGTAATTGCATCCAATAGAGATCCAATATTGGTTAGATTAGAAGCAGTAACTGCCCTCTTGACATCAGATCACAGACTTTCAATTATATTCAGATCAGGCGACTGGGCAGGCCACCCAAAACGTTCACACAGTTTGTCCTGAACCTTTACTTTGCTCTCCTGCTGGTGTGTTTTGGGTCATTGTCCTGATGTAAGACCCACAAGAGCGGCATTTCGTATTCTGCAAAGGGTAGTACAACTTTCTCCATGATATCCATGTACCCGTGCTGATCCATTATGGTTTTTATCCAATGTATTGGACTAACTACATAGTAGGAGAAACAGGCCCATTTCATAACTGAACACCCTCCATGCTTAATGGTCTTTGTAGTGTTCTGAGGCTTGTACTCTGTGTTTCTTTGTAGTCTAACGCATCATCGACATCACTTTCCACCAAACATAGCCACTTTGCACCCAGCTGACCATCAAATATTCCTCCATTGTTGGGATGTCCAATTTGCATGATCCCTGGCAAACTTAATGCGCTTCGTCAGGTGTGTCGCATTTAAAAGTGGAACCTTCCTTGGACTGCAGGCTTTTAGATTATTTTGACTGAGATATTTACGAACTGTTTGATCCGTCGCATTAATTTTAGGCTCTCTTTTAAGCTCGGTAGCAGACTTAAAGAGATCCTTCTAGCTCTGGCGAATCAGTCTTTTGACACGATGAGGGGTCATGGATCGTTTTTGTCCGCGTGTTTAAATTTTTTTTTCATAGTTTAAGGCGTTTTTAATCATATTTTTGGAGCATCCTATAATTTCACCAACTTCTCTGTAAGTTTTTCCATCAAATATCCTTTTTATTTATGAGATCGCGCTTCTTCGCAGTGCAGTGCTTTCCACGTCCGATTGAAATGATTACTTTTATCTTTTATGATGGAAACAATTAAAACTTTGCTAAAACTATAAAAAATGTGATTTTTTCAAAGACAACTCTGCGAAATATAGGGGATTCAACTAAAAAGGATAAATGGTGCTATTTTTTTTTTCGGCATTTTTGGGAGATTTTTTCTTAAAATCCCAAAAAAAATATATAGACCGATATTTGAAGAGCGGGCATACTGTTTTTGTTTATGGGGAATACTAAACAATATAAAAAAAATTAATATTTAAAAAAATCGCAACAGTAGTTGCTTTTTTTCATAAAAAACAAAATGTGTTGTAGTGGTGCTATTATTTTTTTCGCAGCTGTAGCTAACACAATGGACCCTTCACAGATTCAAGCTCTCATTGACAATGCCGTTAGATCGGCACTGTCGCAACAACAGTCCCAGATAAATTCAATAACTCAGGAAATACAAAGGTTGCAAGTGAAAACGCCTGCAGTCGTCTCTTACCAAAAGATAACTGTTGTTCCTGGGGTAAAATGTGACATAAAACTCGACATAATAAAATCAGTACCAGACTTCTCTGGTGCACAAGACCAATATGTTGCTTGGAGACAAGCAGCAATCGATGCGTATGAACTTTTTAAGCCCTTCGACGGTAGTAGCGAACACTACCAAGCAGTAGCCATTCTTAGGAACAAGGTCACAGGGCCTGCTGGAGCCTTACTTATCTCCTACAACACGGTGCTAAATTTCGACGCCATCCTGGCTAGACTAGATTGCACCTACGCCGACCGAACATCCTTACGCCTACTGAGGCAAAACTTAGACATGGTCAGACAGGGTGAAATGACACTTATGCAGTACTATGATGAGGTCGAAAAGAAACTAACTCTGGTAACTAATAAGATTGTTATGTCACACGAACAAGAAGGCGCTGATTTGCTTAACGCTGAAGTTAGAGCCGACGCCTTGCACTCCTTCATATCAGGCTTGAGGAAACAGCTCAGAGCTGTCGTATTCCCAGCGCAACCCAAAGACTTACCCTCTGCGCTAGCCCTCGCCATAGAAACAGAAGCCAGCATTGAGAGAAGCATGTTTGCAAACTCCTATGCTAAAGTTGTTGAGGAACGATCCCAAACAGCTGAAAACGGCAAGCACAAACCATATGGTAAACAGAATAAAAACTACAAGGAAGACCACGGTCAAGATAGAAACCCCCATTACAAACACAAGAAAAATGCTCCAAAGGAGCAACCTAGTAAAGAAAGCCAAGAGCCAGCTCCACAACCGATGGAGGTAGATTCTTCTTCCAAATTTAGGCAGCGTACTGAATACAACCAGAACCAACCAAATGAATCAAACGCTACTAAGAGGAGGAACTCCTCAGAGCGACAAACAGGTCCGAGACGGCAACGTCTTAACAACATTGTTCAAACGGATTCCGAAGAACAAAAGGTAGCATACGAAAAAGCTGCAAAGGCCGCTGTCGAAGAAATTGACAGCGAGGAAGAGTACGATCAAGCCGACTCTGTCCATTTTTTAGGGAACACTCCCGGTTACCGTTCATCGAACGACGGTTGGCTGGGAGAACATTAAAAATGCTAATCGATACTGGCGCGGCAAAAAACTATGTTAAGCCCGTAAAGGAGCTGAAAACCATATTGCCGGTCACCAAACCCTTCTCGGTGAATTCGATTCACGGGTCCACTGAAATAAAGGAAAAATGCCTGATAAACATTTTTAATCACACTTCCCCCTTTTTTCTATTAGACACACTTAGTTCGTTCGATGCCATTATTGGATTCGACTTGTTAACACAAGCCGGGGTACAGTTGAACCTTGCAAAGAGTCTACTAGAGTATCAGGGTATTTCTGAAGAAATTCAATACCAGAAGTGCACTGATGTAAATTTCACCGATGTAAACGACATCGTAGTTCCTATCTCTATCAAAAAAGAGTTCAGGAACATGATACTTAAGAGGAAAAAGGCCTTTTCAACAACGGAAGAAGCACTCCCTTTTAACACCTCTGTCACCGCCACAATCCGTACGGTTGACAACGAGCCAATATATGCCAGAAGTTACCCAAGTCTAATGGGCGTGTCTGACTTCATAAATAATGAGGTCAAGCAACTACTAAAAGACGGCATCATCAGACCATCAAGGTCGCCCTACAACAGCCCAACGTGGGTTGTTGACAAAAAAGGCACAGACGCCTATGGCAACGCAAACAAAAGATTAGTCATCGACTTCAGGAAACTGAACGAGAAGACTATTCCTGACCGTTACCCGATGTCCAGCATTCCCATGATTCTAGCGAACCTGGGAAACGCTAAATACTTCACTACCCTTGATCTAAAGTCAGGGTATCACCAAATATACCTTGCAGAACATGACCGCGAAAAAACAGCATTCTCTGTTTGCGGTGGCAAATATAAATTCTGCCGACTGCCATTTGGTCTTAAGAATGCTGGCAGCATCTTCCAAAGGGCAATCGATGATGATCTAAGGGAACATATTGGGAAAATTTGTTACGTCTACGTAGACGATGTCATAGTTTTCTCAAAAAACGAAGTAGACCATGTCAGGCACATTGACACAGTACTCAAGTGCCTGATTGAAGCCAATATGAGGGTGAGCCAGGAGAAAACCAACTTTTTTAAAGAAAGCGTAGAGTATCTTGGTTTCATCGAAAGCAAAGACGGCACCAAATCCGACCCAAAGAAGGTCAAGGCCATTCAAGAGTACCCCGAACCCAAAAGCGTCTACAGTGTCAGATCTTTCCTGGGTCTGGCAAGCTATTACAGAGTATTCATAAAAGACTTTGCATCCATAGCTCGCCCAATAAGCGACATTCTAAAAGGAGAAAATGGTTCGGTGAGTAAGCATAGGTCAAAGAAAATAGCAGTCGAGTTCAACGAAACCCAGCGCAACGCGTTTCAACGCCTGCGCAACATCTTGGCGTCAGAAGACGTAATTTTGATGTACCCAGATTTCAAAAAACATTTTGACCTAACCACTGATGCCTCAGCAAACGGAATCGGCGCAGTCCTATCCCAAGAAGGCAGACCCATTACCATGATTTCTCGTACCCTAAAAAGTCCAGAACTGAACTACGCAATCAACGAAAGGGAGTTGCTAGCTATCGTGTGGGCTTTAGGTAAATTGCAAAACTACCTATACGGCTCCAGAGAAATTAACATTTTCACTGACCACCAGCCTCTCACCTTTGCAGTAGCAGACAAAAATACCAATGCAAAAATAAAAAGATGGAAAGCCTATATCGACCAATACAACGCCAAAGTTTGCTACAAGCCTGGCAAAGAAAATTTTGTAGCAGATGCATTGTGTAGACAAAATCTCAATGCCCTACAAAATGAGCCTCAATCGGACGCTGCAACCGTTCACAGCGAAATTTCACTGACCTACACGGTCGAGGCCACGGACAAACCGTTAAACTGCTTCAGAAACCAGATCGTTCTGGAAGAAGCGCGTTTCCCATTGAAACGCATCATAGTTTTATTCCGCAACAAAACTCGCCACCTGATCAATTTTACTGCAAAGAGCAGCATTTTGGAAACCCTCAAGGAAGTTGTAAATACGGAGGTCGTGAACGCGATCCATTGCAACCTTCCCACATTAGCAAGTTTCCAACACGAATTGATTGCCCATTTTCCTTCTACAAAATTCCGGTTTTGTAAAAATCTCGTACAAGACATAACGGGTAAAAGCGATCAATTGGAAATAATAAATAGCGAGAACAACAGGGCGCACAGAGCAGCCCAAGAAAATGTCAAACAAATCTTGCGCGACTACTACTTTCCGAACATGAGCAAATTAGCCCAAGAAGTAGTCTCAAATTGCAAAGTTTGCACGCAAGCAAAGTATGACAGACATCCCAAGAAACAGCAGCTTGGCGAAACTCCGATCCCACAATATACCGGCGAAATGTTGCACATAGACATATTCTCAACCGACAAAAAACAATTTTTGACTTGCATCGACAAGTTTTCCAAATTCGCCTTAGTACAACCAGTACCATCAAGAACAATTGTCGACATTAAAGGTCCCCTGTTGCAAATTGTGAATATGTTTCCTAACATTAAAACAATATATTGCGATAATGAACCTTCATTCAACTCAGAGACCATTACGTCCATGTTGAAAAACCAATATAACATCCATATTGTAAACGCTCCGCCTTTACACAGTTCATCAAATGGCCAAGTGGAACGATTCCACAGTACGTTAGTTGAGATCGCTAGGTGCCTAAAGATTGACAAAAAAATCGAGGACACGATCGAACTAATACTGAGAGCAACAGTAGAGTACAATAAATCGCTACACTCGGTCATTTGCGAAAAACCAGTTGAAATTCTTCATGAGGGAACCGAAAAACGCAGTTCAGGTATTACCTCCAAACTGGCAAAAGCCCAACAAAACACCATAGAAAGGTGTAACGTAAATAGGCAAAACCGCGTATTTAAGGTAGGAGAGGAAGTATTCCTCAAAAACAACAAGAGGTTAGGGAACAAGCTAACTCCTCTCTGCACCAGACAGAATATACAAGCAGACCTAGGAACGTCCGTCTTAATTAAGGGGAGGGTGGTCCACAAGGACAACCTAAAATAGTTTTACCTCATATTTAGTTAGGAAATAAGTTCCCCAAGACAAATCACCACAATTTCACCGCTTAATCCAAATTACAGGTTCACCTTCATAGCGCTTATCATCCTTGCAATAGCAAATGCTCGAATCACCGACTTCTCGCATGCCAACTACATCCCGGTAATAGACGGTGAAGTATTGGTGTTCGAACACCGTGACTACTTAAGACACACTACTAACCTTTCCGAATTCATTAACATAATAGAAGAAACAGAAAAATTGTCCGATTTGTTCCCACAATCACATATGCGCAAACTGCTTGATGTTGATTCCGACCATTTAAAAACACTACTGTCCGTACTCAAGATACACCATAGAATGGCTAGGAGTTTAGACTTCCTAGGCACAGCCCTGAAGGTAGTAGCAGGTACCCCAGATGCCTCTGATTTCTTAAAAATCAGGGTAACAGAAGCCCAATTAATCGAATCAAATTCCAGACAAATAGCCATAAATTCCGAGACACAGAAACAAATAAACAAACTAACTGATACCGTAAACCAGATAATAAAGGCTCAAAAAAATAAATTAACTGACACTCCACACTTGTATGAGACGCTTTTGGCTAGAAACAGAATGCTAACCATCGAAATCCAAAATTTAATTCTCACAATAACCTTGGCAAAATCTAGTATAGTAAACCCTACAATATTAAATCACGCAGATTTGAATTCACTTGTCAAACAGGACACTCCAATAGTTAGTTTAATAGAAGCCTCAAAGATTAGGGTCCTTCAGTCCGACGATATAATTCACATACTAATAGCCTTCCCAAGGGTCGAAGCCAGATGCAAAAAGATCACCATCTATCCCGTGTCTCACAATCACACCATACTACGTCTCGACGAGAACTCACTGGCCGAATGCGAAAAGGATAACTTTGCAGTCACTGAGTGCATCCAGACCACACACATCAGCTTTTGCGAGCGATCTCGACGCGAGTCCTGCGCGACATTACTCTACGCGGGAAGCATGGCTCAATGCCATACTCAACCCAGTCACCTAAAAGAAATAATGCCCGTCGATTATGGCGTGATCATCATCAACGAGGCGACTGACCGCGTCCGCACAGATGATAGCCCCGAAGTAATCGCAAAAGGAACGCACTTAATAACATTTGAACGAGTAGCTATCGTCAACGGAACCGAGTTTATAAACGAGCGGAAAGCAATGAATAAAATTCCCGGCATCGTAAGGTCTCCACTTCTAAGGATCATCGGGCATGACTCGACTCTGAGTATCCCGCTACTACACCGAATGAGCAACGAAAACTTACGCTCCATCCAAGAGGTGAAGGAACACATAAATACTATAGCAAATAAGCAACAACACATGAATTATGCTGACACGCCAAATTGTGAGTTCAGTGCTCTGCACTGGCAACAATCAGCAGCGATCGCATGACACTTCTTTGCTGGTGTGCTGCGACGCTGAGAATGCTGAGTCGGCATGCCGACTGTGGTCCGATGGCGCGACGCATTGACTTTGCTAAGTAGAATTATGTTTTGCATTTGTCTTTAGCTTCAGTTCGCTTTTTAATAAAGAAGACACAAGTTGTCTATTTCGTACTCCGGCTCATAACCGTAACATTTGTTCTTATTGATCACATTATTGCACCACAAGGGCAATAACCACCAAAGGGGACGAAGTCAAGTCCTCCAACGTAATCATCATAAAAATCATATCAGTGTTCACCTTGGGTCGACATTCCTCACGGAAGCGACGCTGGACCTGGAATTCACAGTCAGCAGCTACGCGGGATCACCTCAGCTACCTGCTGCTACACTTAAATAACTTGTATATTTGAAGATGCAGCGTGTTAGTGATGTTGCGACTTGACTTGGTCGTGGCGTAATGTTGCACTGTACACATAAGTATGGAAAAGGTACCAGTGTTGTTTCGCCTAGCCGTGGATCCGTACTTTTAATTTATATTAATTTTTCACCCACAAAAAAAATTGTTAAGCCACAGACAGCACCATCGAACACAGTCACTACCAAGTTATCAAATTTCGTCAAATTACAGAAATATCGTGCGTAGGGGACAGAGCCGGCGAAAATTAATTTTTGAATTCGATGCTGCGAAATTGAAAAGATAAATATTCTTCTCTCTCCATGATTGCAAAAGCAAAATATAAATACCGCTGCAGATAATGCAACCGACCTTGAGCAAAGCGTTTTATACTCGTTCACGTAGGTACTGGGTTTGTGCAATGTCCGTCTGCCCGTCCGCAAGAAAGCAACTTTTTTGACACTATTGATGAAAGAGACCTGAAACTTTGGATATATACTTGTAGTTATCCTCTTCAAACATAGTGTTGAGATTTTTGTGGCGGGACCACAGGGAGGCTAGCTAATTCGAAAGCATATCGATACACCAAATTATATATCGATGAAAGGTGAATATTACCTACAATTTAAAAGATAGACTCACCAATCTGGTATTTAGATAGCTGGTGACCACCCCCAAAGATTGCACCCTTGATATTCTCGCCACGCCCACTATAACCCACCCCAGCGCCCCCGCCCCGGTTTTTTAAATAAAATTTGGGTGCATCCAGATCTAAAGAAAGCCTTTAGCTAAATCAAGGGTTGCGAAATAGTGACTTCTACCAAGTTTGTCCAATATTTCTTTGATATTTGAAATAGGAAACCGGTTATCAATTTTTACTTGATTTAATTTGTTGTGGTCTATTACAAGTCGTGAATCGCAATTTTTCTTGCTGCCCCTTATTATTGGAGTACTATATGGTGAGTTTGTGTGCCTTATTATACTCTTTTTTAACATGATATCTTTTTGCTTATATACATACTTCATCCTCATGGATTTGTGCGTAGGGGTATGCCTTTCTTTATATATATGTTACTGTCACTGTAATTTGTGGCCTTGTAGTCGTTTAAAATTCTCTGCAGTACTACTAGCTCTAACTACTACTGGCGTAACTTGTTTATCGGGTGCCGTTCTTAAAGTTCTTCAATATTTCCTAGCCATTTATGTGGGTGTGATAGCTCGTATTCCTCCATTGCTTCTATAGCGGTTAGTAATTGATTTATATAGGTGTAACTTTATAAGTGATTTATTTATTTATTATTTGCAATTACGGATCTTGACAATATGCTTACTTTTAAAAGAAATTATAATCTTATGGTTATTATAGGTTTCACAATTTTCGGGCTGCAAAAACTAATATTCGATACTGTATCAATTAAGCAAATAGAGCGATGGCCTTCAATCGTTAATGATATTCTTGTGTATCAAGCAAATACTTTTCGTCCTGCTCCCAAATTTCCATCTTGCTGCTGATCTTGGTCTCATTCGGTTCGTATATACCATACGCAGATCAAGTTTATTTCAAAACATCGATAACTCCTTCCGCTTTCTTATTATCGATATTTATCGCTTTTTTGACTCGTTTTTTAAGCATAACTCCCAAACTATAAAAGCTAGAGCCACCACAATTAACTTTTATATGTTCGCGTAAAACATACGAAGAATTTAAATGTTTCAGATTTTGGATACCGCCCCCCAATCGCCCACAATATTGATAAAACCAAAAAACAAAGTAAATCAAATACTACACACGTGCAAATTGGTTTGTAAATAGATTTCGATGATCTGAATAAGTCCTGAAAATTTCATAACGATCGTACATTTAGTTTACGAGCAAATCAAGAATCTATTTTCAGTAGTGGGGGCAAAGCGCAGCTGCATGTGCACGCATACATATGCATATGCAAATTTTGTCTTGCGTTTTTCTAGGAATTTTTTTTGCAACGGTTAAATTGAATTTTAACACAACGAAGATAGCTAAGAGCGTGGCCCAGTGGGTAAGAGTTGTGCCGCGTAACGTGGAGGTCCGAATCCAGCGATGGTATGGTAGAGCAATGTTGAATTCTTTTATTTTTTCGTTATTCATAATTATTATTATTACTTATTTTTATCGTTTGAATGACAACTGCAAAATTTTCGTTTTCCTTGACTTTTTGCGATGGTTAAGTAATTTAATGTCATTCGTGAATAATGTGGTAGTGTTGTGCAGTTGGTAAGAGTCGTGCATCTTAAGACGGAAAGAGCGAGTTCGACTCCCGGTTGTGGAACATTTCTTTTTCCGTTGGTAATTGTTTTTTTTTTATTATTTTTAACAGGATCAATACTCATGTGTTCATTTCTGGGTTCAGGGTATCTACTAGTCGGGCGGTCCCGACTAGAGCAATCTCACTTGTTTTTTTTATCAATTGTGCAAATTCTTTTTGGATATTTATAGCGTAAAGTGAACATTCATTCATTCTAAATATGTAAATTTTTCAAATGCAGAATTCAGTTTTTAATGTTTTTGTCTAAGGAGTATTTTAGCATTAATTTGATTGAGTAGAACTTGTCCGATTATTGCATCAAAAGTTGACAATTTTGAAGAATAACGAATGTTGTGACGTTAATAATATGCATGAGGCACTTTTATACCCTGAACCTATTGAAAAGGGTGTAATGGTTTTGTTAAAATGTACCCCTTAAAGCATATATATTCTTGATCAGGACGACGAGCTGAGCTGATTTAGCCATGTCCGTCTGTCCGTCTGTATGAACGCAACGATCTCGAAAACTACAAAATCTTGAAAGCTGATCTTGGTCTCATTCAGTTCGTACATTTTATACGCAGAACATGTTTATCATTTTTTTCGATAACTTGCTCCGTTTCATTAATATCGATAAGAATCGATAACAACCTTTTGGTATTTTACAATATCTCGGTAACTAAAAGAACTGGAGGCAACAAGCTTAGTGCGTTATGTGCGTTTTGTTTAGACGCAGATTTTGATATCTCCCGATTTTGGATACCTCCCCCAATCGCCCCCAGTATCGACAAAACCATAAAAACCGCAAATGAAATACTACAGACCTGAAAATTGGTTTGTACATGTATGCTGCTAATAAATCCTGAAAGGTTCATGACGATTATACATTTAGTTTAGCAGAAAATAAAGATTTCGTTTGTATAGTGGGGCACGCGCAGCAACCGAGTCAAGTGCGTTCGGCGTGCATTTGTGTATGTGTGTGTGTGAATTTGTGTATGTATGTATGAAAGCTTAGGGTTTAGAGTATCTCCTAGTCGGGCGGCCCCGACTCTCACTTATTTTAATAGTGTTAAAGTGAAATGAATTAACTAAGAAGGGTTCATCTACCACAGTTACGGTCTTTAGTTATTTATGGCTTTATTGTGTTATTTCGTTTTTTAAAGCACCCGTGTCGACAAGTAATCTAATGGCTTTCCCTGCTATGGCTCGCTCTATTCAAATATTCAGCGAAGGAGAAAAAATTTACCTCTTGGTGTTGAATATTGACATTTTTAATTTCGACTTAATCTGACTGTACAAAGTCTTGGTATTCCTGATCCTCTTGGTCATCTGAGATTTCCTTTTGTGAAGTGTGGCATACACTTTGTTGTTTTTAGCCTGTAAACCTAGCTGAGCCACTCTTTGCCTTTTTTAGAAGGTTGATTTTTATAATAATATGTTTGGTATTGGTATTTCTGTTATGTTTGGGGGGCATTTCTGCAATATATATGCAAAATTCGGTGACAAGCTCAAAAAAAGGCATATCCTAATTTTTAGGGCGGGGCTCTGGAGGGCGTTACAGTGTAGCATTGATATTAAGGTCGCAATATTTTGTGGAAGTCATCAGCTGTGTACGTACCAATGTCGGTGACTCTATCTTTAAAATGGTGGACTTTATCGATTGGCGCGCAGCCCAAAATCCTTAACTCTTTAACTTTGTAAACGAGTATAAAAATGGAAAACAAAAAAATGCTTACGCGGCATAAGGTAAACAAATAATGCAAGCTTTAATGCAACTGATTTAAATAGTTAAGCTTACATATGTATGTATTTGCGACTCGCTCATCAATATTTAACACCTTTAATTTTGTTGCATTCTGCTTAGTCTTCAATTTTGGATATGCCGTAACCATGACCTTAAAAAATCCATCAATGACAGCAAGCCTGTGTGCGATGAGAATTACTAAATGCATGTGCGGAAGCAACAAAATCAATCAATGATCCAAACTATAGTGGAGCTTAAACAATTTATATGTATTTGGCTAATTTAAACTATTTACACAAATTTTATTCCTTTTTTCTGTTTTATTTTTTTTTAATCCACAAACATTACAAGACAGAGCGGAGAAGCTGCTGCCACCGATCAAATATATGGTTGCACCTCCTCCTTGCCGTAGCGGCAGTGGCTCAAATGATGGCCTATAACGCTTCAGGCGGCCAGCGGGCTGATGTAAGCTGGGCGGCTTGTAGAGCCTTTGCACCGTCTGTGCTGCTCTCTAAAATTCTTATGCCTGCTCTTTATTATATGCGATGAAATAGGGTGGTGAAGTCCACCAAGCGTGTGTATATTTGAAGATGCAGCGTGTTAGTGATGTTGCGACTGGACGTGGTCGTGGCGTAATGTTGCACTGTACACATAAGTATGGAAAAGGGTCCGGCCGAGGTGCCAGGTACGGTGTGTTTCGCCTAGCCGTGGATCCGTACTTTTAATTTATATTAATTTTTCACCCACAAAAAAAATTGTTATGCCACAGACAGCACCATCGAACACAGTCACTACCAAGTTATCAAATTTCGTCAAATTACAGAAATATCGTGCGTAGGGGACAGAGCCGGCGAAAATTAATTTTTGAATTCGATGCTGCGAAATTGAAAAGATAAATATTCTTCTCTCTCCATGATTGCAAAAGCAAAATATAAATACCGCTGCAGATAATGCAACCGACCTTGAGCAAAGCGTTTTATACTCGTTCACGTAGGTACTGGGTTTGTGCAATGTCCGTCTGCCCGTCCGCAAGAAAGCAACTTTTTTGACACTATTGATGAAAGAGACCTGAAACTTTGGATATATACTTGTAGTTATCCTCTTCAAACATAGTGTTGAGATTTTTGTGGCGGGACCACAGGGAGGCTAGCTAATTCGAAAGCATATCGATACACCAAATTATATATCGATGAAAGGTGAATATTACCTACAATTTAAAAGATAGACTCACCAATCTGGTATTTAGATAGCTGGTGACCACCCCCAAAGATTGCACCCTTGATATTCTCGCCACGCCCACTATAACCCACCCCAGCGCCCCCGCCCCGGTTTTTTAAATAAAATTTGGGTGCATCCAGATCTAAAGAAAGCCTTTAGCTAAATCAAGGGTTGCGAAATAGTGGCTTCTACCAAGTTTGTCCAATATTTCTTTGATATTTGAAATAGGAAACTGGTTATCAATTGTTACTTGATTTAATTTGTTGTGGTCTATTACAAGTCGTGAATCGCAATTTTTCTTGCTGCCCCTTATTATTGGAGTACTATATGGTGAGTTTGTGTGCCTTATTATACTCTGTTTTAACATGATATCTTTTTGCTTATATACATACTTCATCCTCATGGATTTGTGCGTAGGGGTATGCCTTTCTATATATTGGTTCTTAAGTTTTTGTTTTTATTTCATGTTTAATGCTGGTGTTAACGATAATGTGTTACTGTCACTGTAATTTGTGTCCTTGTAGTCGTTTAAAATTCTCTGCAGTACTACTAGCTCTAACTACTGGCGTAACTTGTTTATCGGGTGCCGTTCTTAAAGTTCTTCAATATTTCCTAGCCATTTATGTGGGTGTGATAGCTCGTATTCCTCCATTGCTTCTATAGCGGTTAGTAATTGATTTATATAGGTGTAACTTTATAAGTGATTTATTTATTTATTATTTGCAATTACGGATCTTGACAATATGCTTACTTTAAAAGGAAATTATAATCGTATGGTTATTATAGGTTTGACAATTTTCGGGCTGCAAAAACTAATATTCGATACTGTATCAATTAAGCAAATAGAGCGATGGCCTTCAATCGTTAATGATATTCTTGTGTATCAAGCAAATACTTTTCGTCCTGCTCCCAAATTTCCACAAATATTATTTCTGTTTTGTTCCGAGGTTTTTAGCTGAAACTGTTTTTGAACATCTGTTGACTCAGTACTTTCCCTTTGCCTTTTAACAGGTTATCTAAGTTAGTCTGCTGTTGAGCTTGGTAAGAGGGTTCTGAATCAAATTAAGGGCTAGTTTGTTTACGGGATTTGTTGTGCAACATTTTAATTTTAATTGAGTTTTTGATAGATAATGTAAATTGGTCTCTTTATATAATTTGGATTAAAAATTTATTTTTTTTATATATAGTAGCATTATATTTTGAAAAAAAGTTGGGCGTAGAAATATGCTGTATGTATTCAGCTAAATTTTTTTCTGCTTTCGGAATTATAACTCCCGCTCGAGGGAAACCGGTTACTCAACTTATTGTAGTATTTATCGAGGCATTATGCATTAACAACGACACAACAACACACCTGTAGCGGCATGCTGAAAGCGACAAAAAAGCCAAACACTTTCGGCACACGCTTCAATTTATGTTCTTTCGTTTTGCATTGACGCGTGTGCCGAAAGTGTGCGGCTTTTTTTGTTGCTTTCAGCATGCCGCTACAGGTGTGTTGTTGTGTCGCATCCGTTGTAGCTTAGCTGAGGTATCCTATTTCATGGGACGTTCCCACAGTTGGGCTGTTTCGTGGGATGCGCTGACGCAGCGCACGTGGCGAAAAGTGCATGCATTGGGGCCGTGATTGCATGGGCGCGTGTGCATGCATTTTTGGTAAACTTCGTCTTTAACTCCTCCCCCTTTAAATGCGTACGTCCTCGGACGAGATGTAAAAGTGTCTTTGGGATGGGTCCATATTCGCTTCTGTTTCTGCCTATGAGGTTATTTGGCATGCTGTTGCTAGAATCTTCCGTCTCATCGAGTATCCGGCGATCGCAATTATCAAGACCAGCAGTATTCCAGAAAGCGTGAAGTTAATTGTTGTCGTAGACTGATTATACTCCCTTATTGTTTCCAATCTTAGGGTATTGTTAATGTTGACTTCCTTCAGCATCTGTACCGAGAGTACCTCTTCGACTTTACTTTTGCCTCCAATTATTTGGAGTACGGGTGGTGTCGCTTCTGCGAAAGCTGCCTCCTTAGCTTCGTATACCTCGTCTTAGATGGTTATGGTTGAGTTGTGGAACTGTATCAAGTATGTCCCTCTGAGTTCCATGTCTTCGTTGTCTATTTAAATTTTTCCGTCGAAGTCGTTGAGTATGATCGTTCCGCTGAGGAGTTCTTCGTAGTGTGGTATATGTTGGATGTTGACTTGTTTACAGTTTGGCGTTTGACTTTTTAAAAGTGGGGTTATAGAATTATCGTTACTTAAATCTATTAGATTATTTCTATTACAAATTGTCTCATCATTATGGGATTCGCAAGAATCTTTAATTGCATATGATATTCGACCACAATTGATAATGTTTTGATACTTTATTTCGTTTATTATATTTGATTTTTGAATGGACTTTAATAACATAGCAGTAAATACTTCATTTGCAATTAATGGTATATCAATTATGTAGAGCATGCTTTTGCTATTTGTTGCTATTTTAACCTGAGCAAATTCTAGCAATTCTTCTGCGTTTAAAAGCATTATTTGTTTTTTTTGTTTTTACATATTCTCTATTGCTTTGACTTCTATTTCTGATAAAATTACTGAATTGACTGTATTTGTTTTTGCCCAATCTATGGCATGAATTAAATTTGTTACTTCATCTTTAAAAATTTGAAGTTTGAATTTAAATATTGTTATTTTTTCTTCATTAAAATATGTATTTTCTTTAGCTAATTTAACTATTTCATTCGTGACTCTGCTAATCTCATTAATTATATTTTGTAATATTTTAATAATAACAACTTGTGTATCGTTGTTCTCTAGTTGCTCACTTATTTTGTTTACTAGTATTTCCTGATCATTGTGGTCTGGAAAGCCGGCCAACCATTTCCAAGCTGTTCCCAATGCGTTTATCGCTCTTGCCGCTTTCTTAGAGGGCTTGAGTCTCCGTAAATCGTTTTTTAATTTTTGGCTTTCGTATTCTAACAATGGGAATAATTGGTGTGTTTTGAATTTCTCCAGACGGTGGTTTTCTGTCATATTTGGTATCTTTGCATGTTGCACATGCTTTTGCTATTGCTTCTATTTTTTTCTTCATATTTGGGAAGAAGATTCTACTCAGTATTCGAATCTTGTTTTCTATGGGGTTTCTATGAGCTCTACTATGTTCTTTAGTTAGTATGTTATTTTGTTCGGTTTCGTCTGTTACGTCTACTACTTGTTTCTGGGTGTATCGGACTTTATAAGAACTGAAGTGTGATGGGAATATGTTCTGGATTTTGCCCATGATTGGCTCTGTTGTGAACAATCCGTTCACGATTTTTGGATCTAAACGTTTCTTTAAAATCTGTATCAAATTTTCTTCTGTGTAATCGGTTTTTTTTTTAATACATGTCTATGGTATGTAGGGAAAGGTAAACTAAATTCATATGCATCCTCGTCTGCAGTTAGTAGAAAAGTTGATTTTTTAAAACATTGATGGGGACTTATAAGATTATGCGAGGAGCTCTCGTCACTATGTACATTAGACATTAGATATCCCCGGCTTGTATTTAAGCTCGTGATTAAACTCTTCAAGGTAGCTTTTCCACCTCTTAAGTTTTCCGTTTTGATTTTTTGTGGTAAGCGCAAAGGTTAACGGTTGGTGGTCTGTGTAAATGACTACTTTGGCGGTACCGTACAGGTACATTTGCAAGCTTTGGAGAACCCAAACTATAGCCAGCATTTCTTTTTTGTTTGCTGCCTAGTTTTCTTCGGCTTTCGAAAGGGTGCGGGAAATGAAGGTTATTGGTCTACCAATAGCAAAGTTCGATGCATCGGTAGTCAACTGAAATTCCTTCTTAAAATCAGGGTAAGCCAGGATCACGTCTTGGGAGGCTAGTGTTCGTTTTATTTTATTAAACGAATCTAACGCATCGTTGTCCAATGTGATCTTTATATTGGAAGATACATTTTTAGAAGACCTTCCGTTTTCTCCTCTGAGGAGCGTGGTAAGAGGTTTTGCTATTTTAGCGTAGTCCCTTATGAACCTTCTATAATAGCTTGAAAGACCTAACAATAATCGTAGATCCTTTAATGTCTTTTTTTACATTAGTTTTTACACCATTTTTAGAAATAGTGTAGCTTAGGAAATCGACTTCGGTTTTGAAGAACTCGCATTTGTCGATTTCTTTCTTCATGTTGACATTATGTTCATTTTGAGATTGGCTAAAGACGATAATATCGTCTATGTAGACATAGCATATCTTGCCGATATGATCTCTTAAAATGTCGTCTAATGCCCTTTGGAATATAGAAGGAGCATTTTTTAGATCGAATGGTAGTCTAGTGAATTCAAATTTTCCTCCATTAACAGCGAAAGCTTTTTTCTCTATGTCTCTTTCTTTCAGTGGGATTTGATGAAAACCACTTTTTAAATCGATGACTGAGAAATATTTATTTTCGCCCAATTGTGCGATTATTTCTCCGATTTCAGGTATTGGGTATCGATCTGAAGTTGTAACATCGATCAACTTCCTATAATCGATAACCATTCTGTACTTTTTTTCTCCTGAGGCGTCGCTCTTTTTTGGTACTACCCATATGGGCGCGTTATACGGTGACCGTGAAGGTCTTATAATGCCGTCTCTCAGCAATTTCTGTATCTATTTCTCAATTTCTGCTTTTAATGATGGTATGGTATGGATATTGCTTACAGTACACCGGTGTGTCCGATGATGTTCTGATATCCCCCTCTACTCTAGTGGTATAGGTGAATAATTTTGCATGTTTCTTCGTCAGTTTGTCAATGTATTGTTTCTGCATCTCGGACATGTTATCTGCTCTAACTTTTATGTTGTTAACCGCCTGCGTTTCTAGTTGTTTTATCTTTGTGCGATAGTTCCCATTAATAATAAAGACGTATTTTTTTACGTCTATGACAGCGTTTAGCTGTTTTAAGGTATCATTACCAAGAATACCGTGGAAAGTTTTGAGTGTGGGTAAGAGGAAAAACTTGATTGGTATATCTTTTAAACCAAAAAGATTAAGTCGCGTATGATGCGTGATTATGGTTTGTCCTCCAACGGAATTTGCAAAAAATGGTTTTTCATTGACTTTGGGGCTCTGAACTAAAGCGGACTGAATATAATTTTGATTGGATCCTGTGTCTATTAAAAATCTAAGTGTCGTGCCGTTCCCCGCTATGCATTGAAAATACGGCAACGAGGAACTATTTAATCTAAAAAATAGACGTCTGAAACGTCAAGAGTTACGGGTGTATATTCTGACTCGTTTTCTTCTACGTATTGGCTGATCAAATCTGTAACCTCTTCTTGGGCTACAGCCTCGAAATAAGCTTGTTCCTCGATACTAGGGCAGGACATTTCTGCTTCTAATCCCTCTGGTATTGGGTCCACATCAGCAGTTGCAATATGCCTCTGGAATTTCTGTGGCGGTCCCGTGTATGCCGCATTCGGAGGTCGCTTCCCGGTCAAGTCGTTATTCTGTGGCTTGTTCCTGTAATTTATGTGTCTAGATCTAATCGACTGATCAACGTCCATTGGTGTAGGTCTAGTTTCGCGTTTTGGAGCCTGAGGGCGCGGTGGCGCTGAAGTGCTCTGTCTAAGGAATATTGGTTGTTGGGGTACAACGTACTGTTGTGGCATATTATAGGGTACCTGTTGTTGGTACTTCGGAATGGACCAAGATCCTTGCGGGTGGTATACCCTGTTCGATCGGACTTAAGGCGGATAGTATAGTCTAGGATCGAAGTTTCTTGTTTGTCCTGCTATGTTAGGTAATGGTCTGAATCCTTGGTGTCTTGTTGCTAGTTGGTTATGGGATTGTCTAGGTGGTAAAGGTGGGGCTTGTTGCCAAAACTTTGGAACGAACGCATTTCTATGCTCTTGGTTTTCTACAAATTCGCATAGGTGAAGTGCCTCTGGCTCTTTAACTGCTAGTAGGCGAGGCAAATCGCCGTTAAGACCGCGGACGAAGGTGTTCAAAGCTCTGTCCCTATAACTTTTAGTTAAGGCTCTTACAGTTTCTAGGGATTCTTCCTGGGCACTGATTTGGTTGAGAATTAGTGACAGTTGGTGGTATACTGCCTAATATAATTCGTTTATGTTCATCCGTCCTTGTGACAGAGAGAACATTTGGTATTCGAGGGTCTTTAGGTCTCTCTTGTCGGCATAGTGCGACGTCAGACACTTGGATATTTCCCTCCAATTCATTGGAGTATTGTACGACTCCAATACTACATCGGCTTCGCCGATTAGTTTGTTTCGAACTGCCAACTTCGTATATACCCATTATACGATATAGGTTTTTCATCCAGGAGCTAAATTTAGTCCTGTCACCAGAAAATTCCCTAATTAATCGAGATATATCTGGAGCTTTCTCGTTATCGCTTTCAGGCCCTGGCCTTGCGATCGGGATATCGGACAACACATCTAATCTGTGTTGATTATTTATAGCTTGCCTTATCAAGTCTACCCCTTCGAGGGTTTCTCTGATCAGGCTTACTATTACTTCTCTATATTGTGGGCTAGTGTTGGGTGGTCGAGTTGCACCCTGGTCGAGCTGCACCCGCACTACTAGGGCGTATTGGCTGACGGTTCTGGCCACTGGCACCTACGGAAAGAGCAGCCATGCTATCGGATAATTCGTCTTGCATATTTTAATATCTGTTCTCACGGACCACTTTTATACTCTAATTTATTTAAAAAATTTTTTTATTTTAACGGACAACTTTACGCACTACTTGATGGAAATTGCAAAATAATTGAGCAATAATTCCAAGAGTTTTGGAATTATTAAAATTATTAATTAGAGTCGTAAAAATTATTAAAAATTTTTTGGAATTATTAAAATATTCAAATCGATAAATATATGCAGAATAATGTGAGTAAAAATTTTTTTATATAGGAATTGCAAAAAATATTGTTAAAAAGTTGCAGAAAAATTGTGAGAATTTTAAATTATTGAACAAGGATAATTATAATTAATATATTCTTTTTAATTATTATTTTCTGACGTTTATTATGAGGGGCTCTTATCTTATTAGAATATTTTTTATTATTATTATTTTTTTTTTATTTTTATTTTTTTAAATGTTTTCCGAATCGATCAACGCAGTGATCTTCAGTCTATTGTTGCATATGGCTTTACAGGCCATACTCTATTAAGAGCAGCGCAATTATCGCTCAGTATTACAATCTTTACTTATTATGAAAATTTTGTTATAATAGATTTAATTTTAATTTTTTTTTTTATTTAGTATAATTTGTTAATCTTTTCTTAAGTTCTACGTTTATTGTTATCTTATTTCGCTTACACACTATGTTTACAAAAATATAAACATTTCGGCGAATCTCCCGCGATGGTCTTTTGGTCTTTTGCTACTTGGGTTCCTCGGTGACGCTTCCTACGCGGTATCCTGCGGACGGGCTCAACAGGATCGTTGGCGATATTGGTTCCTGGACCAGTCGATTTTTTAAAACGCAGTACCCTTTGACACAGGGTATTATTGTTCGTACTTCTACTACATGGCTACTTAAGGCACTTGCGCTGTTTTTCGGGTACTTTTTACACGGCGCGTTATCCTTTTAGGATGTTTAAGGGCGAAGTGACTGGTCCCTGCTCGGGCGCCAAGTAAAGAATCGTTTATTGGCTTTACCAAAAAAAAAACCAAACCGTTTACTTTGAGTGCTAGTTTAGAACTGACATATGTTAAAAAAATCAAATTATGCTAAATCCAAAATACTAAGCTACCGCTGCCGTTGATGTTGTTGTAGCCGCTGCCGTCGCTGTAGCCGCTGCTGTCGCTGTAGTCGCTGTTGCCGCTGCAGGTGTGTTGTTGTGTCGCATCCGTTGTAGCTTAGCTGAGGTGTCTTATTACATGGGACGTTCCCACAGTTGGCCTGTTTCGTGGGATGCGCTGACGTGGCGAAAAGTTCATGCATTGGGGCCGTGATTGCATGAGCGCGTGTGCATGCATTTTTGGTCTACTTCGTCTTTAACTTATGTAATTAATACACGATGCAAAACGAAAGAACGTAAATTGAAGCGTGTGCCGAAAGTGTGCGGATTTTATGTTGCTTTCAGCATGATTAGGTAAAAATGCAATGCCCAAAAAATACCTAACGGGGAATTGACAAAGAATCTCTGTCTTGTTGTTGTTGGTATGCAAGCACATACATATTATACAGCGCAATATAATTATACTCGTTCACTAAGTGAATAGAGTATATTGGTTTTGTGTCCGTCTTGCTGTCCGTCCGCCCGTCTATCCGTATGAACGCAATTATTTTCGCCGCTATTGAAGCTAGAGACTTGAAATTTTGGATATATACTCGTGTGTACCCGCGTCAGATAAAGTGTTAAGGATTTAGGGCTGCGCCCACTGGGGGCGTGGCAAACCGGTAACACCTAAAATCGCATATGGATAAAGTCCAAAATTTTAAAGCTAGAGTCACTAAACTTGGTATATATGTAGGTGGTGACCTCCCAAAATGATTGCAACCTTGATATCTCGGCCATGCCCACTATAACGTCCCCCAGCGCTCCCGCTCTCAAAAATCGGATATACATATATCTCCCACAGTTTTTGAGCTACCAAATTTTGCATATATATTGCAGGAATGCTCCCCCAAATATCAAAAGAAAAGTTTGTTGGCCACACCTCCTCCCGCCCTCATAATCGCAAAAGCCGATATACCTGAAAGGTCAAATCGATAAGTGTTGCAAATTTTTACAATTTTAAAGCTAGAGTCACCAAACTTGGTATGTATGTAGCTGGTGACCTCCCCCACAGATTGCACCTTTGATATTCCGGCCACGCCCACTAGAACGCCCTCCAGCGCCCCGCAAAAAAAATATCGGAAATGGCTATATCCCCAACAATTTGTAAGCTGGAGTCACCAAATTTGGGATATATATTACCGGAATGCTCCTCCAAACATCACAAGTAAAATATTTTTGCCACGCCCCCTCCCGCCCCCGTAATCGCAAAATCCGTTATATTTGACAGCTCCAATCGATAACACAACTTATGCGATAGAGCCACCAAATTTGGTATGTAGATATCTGGTATCTTGCTCCATAAATTGCACCCCTAATATTCCGCCCACGCCTACTAGAACTCCCAACGCCCCTCCCTAAAAAATCGGAAATGCCTATATCTCCCACAGTTTTTAAGCTTCAGTCACTAAATTCGGGATATACATTAGTGCGAAGCTCCCCCAGAAGTTACAGAAAAATATTTGCGGCCAGTACCCCCCGTCCCCCTTCCGCCCCAACAAACCGCGAAAATCTATATCTCGAACAATTTTAAAGCCAGAGGCACCAAATCTAATATGTAGATAGCTGCTGACCTCCTCCAAAGATTGCACACTTGACATTCCAGCCACGCCCACTATAACGCCCCGCTCCGCCGGAAATGCCTATATCTCCCACAGTTTTTAAGCTAGAGTTACCACATTTGGTGGGTAGATAGCTGGTCACCTCCTTTAAAGAGAGGAACAAAATGTTGCCGACGACCATCCGCACCCGCATCCCTCACTCTCGCCCACACCCCAACAACACACAAATTGCAAAATACCGAAATTTTTCAAAATAGCAATATTTAAGAACGTGAACGAATATAACGCAGTCGGTAACGCCCGACTGCAACGTTCCTACTTGTTTTTAATTGTTTTTATCACATTTTGAAGCATTTAACTTTTAATTGCACTTTATAAATATTTTATTGTGCTCGAGTCAAGTGAATTTATCAATTAAAATTTCTTGCCTTGTGCATACAAATGTAAGTTGGTTAAGTCCAAAAAGCAAGAAAAATCAGCGTATGTTGAATCTGAGTATTGAACAGGGTAGGTGCGAGGTGAGGTGAGCGTTTGTGCATGCAAGAGAAAAGGGAGTAGCGATTCTGCTGATGTGCTTATTAAAAGTGTACAAGCAGATAACGTTGAAATAAATGGAGGTAACGCAGAATGCAGTTTTGATAGTACACAGCTAAATATAAAACTTACAGAATTGTTTATTAATTATTGTATTGAGCTGGTTAAAATTTCAAATGAAGAGCGTTTCAACGTTAGACCATTTTAGAAGTTCATAGCCAGTGCAAAGCCAAATATTTCTCAAATAGATAGCGGGTCATATTTGCATATTGGCTAAGCTGAACATATAACCAAAATGTAAAAATCTATCGATATCCCTCAAGTGTTAAGCAACCATGAAATCAACGCCATCGCATTGGTTTTGGTCGCCCAGAATGCACATCTTAATCTTGTGATGTGTGAATATGAGAAACGCTTGTCCTTTTGGGGACCATAGTTCGTCAGCCTAATTTGAGGTTCAACCGTTTCCAGGAAGCGAATTCATCCGAAATTTTATTTCCTGATTATTTTCAAGATTTATATTATTACATTCACTCTTTTCAACATTTCTGGCCTTATTATTTTTATTTGTACAGAAATTTACGCAGCTAGACCTATGGTCACATTAACGAAGTTCCGAAGATCATTGCCTAGGACCCCGTCATACAGGGTATCTTCTTAACGAGCTACATGAAAACACATATCTAATAGAATGAGCCCACATTTTGTAACGCAATGACTCGACTTATGTCCAACGCCATTGCACTTAAAATGCTGCATTCCGCGTGCAGTTTTGGCTTCCATTTTTAAATTTAATTGCATCGCATTAAACATTCAAAGCGTGAAGATGCGTGGAGCTAATGCTCTTTGCAAAGCAATAGAATCAGCGGCATTCAAGGATTTTTATATGAAGCACGACATCCTGTAAAAAACCCAGTGCGAGAGCAAATCGTAATATCAACGGAAATAATGGGAGAAGTTATTAGAATAGCATTATGTCAAAGATATTTTGGCACTGCTACTGAACTAGTGGAGGGACTATTTTACATTCCAAAGTTAACAAGAAAATTGAGTACACTAATAAAATGTTGAGTAGAATGTATTGTAAGTGACATAAAGGCTGGCAAGAAAGAATGATTCCTCAATCCAATTGATAAGTCAGATGATCCTTTATAGACTTTAAATTTTGACCACATTGGAACTTATAAAGAAGCAATACAATTACATTTTGGTTTCACAAAATTTGCATTCACGAAATTTGTTTGGCTATGCCACACAAAAGAAACTGGCGTTGAAGAGGTTGTCGATTGGCTTAAGAAGCAATCATCCCTATTTGAAAATCCAGAACCTTTTTAAAGAATACTGTAAATCGGCAAATAAAAAACTAAAATTGAACAAGAAGTTTTTAGGTCCCTATAAGGTAACCCGTAAACTTAGACTTGGTAGATATATAGTAGAAAAGGTAGTCGACGATAAAATAAGAACCGTAGCAACATTTATAAAAACGCGGAGTTTTTTATTCGTCCCGAATGACCTGTCAGATTGACGAATGTAGGAATTCTAGATGTATAGCTGTATAACTTGTAGCCCTGATAACTATCGACAGGAATACCAAAATAACTTGCACAATGAGTGAACAGAGAGAAGAAACGAACAAAACTGCATGAGTAAATCAGATAATAATATATGGCCTGGAAGTGCTCGTCGTGTTAAAAATTCATAACACAACCTGAGATATGTGAATAAAAGAAACTAACCCAATAATCTTAACCGAAATATTAAATATACGATTAACATATTTAAAAAAAGGATTGTGCTATCCATTTTTTAAATAAATTTGATCTGCGTATGATCTAAATGAGTGCAAGATCATTTCTAGCTTTTTTAGTCTCTGCAATTAACTCGTTCATACAGATGGACGGACAGTCGAAAGACGGACTTGGCTATATCGGCCGGGGGTCGGAGATGTCTCCTCTGCCTGTTACATACATTTGCACAAAATTATTGTTAATAATATTACTTTACCCTTTTTTTTTACCAAGTGAATATGGTTCAGAGTATTAATACACAGGATATTAAACAATAAAAATCGACAAACTTATTGAGAAAAGAAAAGAACACGAAATGGAGCCCCAAAATTTTAAGAAATTACGAACTAATAAGTCCCCAAAAACATTTAGACACAACTGTAATTCGACATATGTGGACAGCAAAAGTTATAGATATGAGCTCGAGGGCATAAAATAACTCATTATAAAACAGTTTTTTAAAAAAATAACATATTAATCAAATCAAATGAGAAAACCAGACGAAATGTCACCATATATTGTTACGCATAACAACAATATTATAAATAATTCACGCAATCCGTACTCAGGAGATGCAGATAACCGAAATAAAGAATAACAATGGATTTTTACTGATACAATCAAAAACAATAGAAATACCACATAAGTATTTTCAAATTTACTTTACCATAAATTAATAGTAAGTAAAACATCTTCTCAAGATTTAGGAATTACACAAGTTAGATACTCATGTAAAAAAATTTCAAGTCCATGAAGGCAAAAAATGGGTTTAATGAAGTTCACGGAATAACATTAAAATTTTATTTGGAACTTAAGATGCTGAAGCAGATTTAAATAACAAATATATCCAACAATCCCTCCTCACAAATCGCTAAAACGTATATCCCCGCTGTTTTAAAGTAGTTTACTGGTCATCCCTTTAAAGATCGGTGCAATTTTTCTGGCCCACGCCCCTTTCTTCGCCTCCACAAACTGCGAAAAACTATATTTGGCACAGTCTTAAATCTTTTATATGTATGTAAATGTTTTTTCTCTCTCACTCTCCTTCTCCCTCTCAAGTTACTTGCTAGTACTTGCCTATTCAAGGTACAACTCGTCTTCGCTAGCGGGAGTTTCTTTGCAGCCATAGATTTGAATTTGGCACGGGTGATCTGTGGTATGCCACTTTGATCCCGTACTAGTATGCACACTGACCCGGAAAGGATAACTTACATGTTGACATGAACACCGGCCTACCGACTTAGTCCGTGTCGGCATGGCCTTTACTGCAGAAGTACCCAACGTCAAGTCATAGGCTTGACTACTTGGCAATGGATGAACTTGCGCGTAAATTGGGGATTAATAGTCGCTAGGATAAAATTGCGACGATAGATTTTCTGTACTGGCAGCGCGTAGAACTTCCGTGCTCGCTGGTTTTATCTTAGACTGCTCCGCTTGTATGCGTGATGCAGTCTAGCATGGTTGCTCTCCAGAATGAGATGCCGCTTATCTTGGGACCCCAGTGATGACACTCCTTGGTTACCCGTTTTGCCAACTTATGGCCCGTCATGCAAAGGCACTTGCAGTTCAAATACTGCGAATATCGGAGTTACGCCAGTCGCCTCGTGCACGGAGTTTCGAATGGCCACTTCGATCTCCCTTAGCTGCACATCCCAATCCAACAAGTCGACCCCCAAGTATCTCCGAATCGCGTTGAGCACTGAATGATTTACTCGTTCGGCTGCGTTGGCATGTTGGGAGTAAACTGTCGTTGTCATGTGTGGCAAACGGTGCAAAGTCTGAAAGTCGCAAAGTCGTACACGTTTATCGCCATGATCGGCAAATTATATTGTCTGCCGGAGGTTGCATAAGCAATTGTGGTTCTCCGGGATCTTCTTGATCAACTCCTAGCTCTTCTTAGACTTGGACTCCACCATTTTGAAACCCAGCACGGTGCTTGGATCCACTTTCAGGTTCGATGCTAAGCGTCAATGAATCAGCCACCAGATTGTCCACATCTTTCGGTGTTCTTTGCTGACATCAAAAGCCTACAGCTGCAGAGACCAGCGAAGCAAGCGACCATCCAGGGTTTTTAATGTCACGATTTATTTAAGACTGGCGTATTCCATACTGAGTAACTGTTTTGGTGGCATTGTAGTTTGGTAGAGAAAAACGCACTGAGTCTTTTACTTTATTCGTGATCGCGCTGGAACGGTACAGCAACTACTCCGTAGTGGGATTCGTCGCACAGTGTACAGAAGTGAAGTTTAGTATCTGCATATTCCAAAATTAAAGCTGATGTTAGTTCAGCTTTTAGTTCTCCAATGGCTAGTCTTGCATCCTCCGATAGTCTAAATTTGCCTTTAGCAGTCTTCTTTAGGACACCTGTAGATGAAACGGTAAAGCGATAAATGGTAATGTCGATCTTTTACAGGCTCGACATCCCTAACCTTCATTTCCAACCATATATTGATTGAGCGATCTTCCCCGTTGGCTACGTTCGTTATAGGCGCATATGGGTGAGCTTCAACATACACTGTCTCTAAGAAATGCGCGTTACCTCGACCTAGCCTGCTATGCGTAGCGCTTGAATCCAACAGGCCCCTCACTGACATGCCCAGAACTGAGATATTTATAATACTCGTGCCCATTTTTGATACACCGCAGTCCCCTCAAGGATCGCCTTTGCTTAAACTGTAATCTTGCTTTCTTCACTTGAACTGACAGTGCTCGCATACCACTAATATCCGTTTTTCATAAAATAAATTCCTAATCATAGCATGCATACGGCTTTTCTCCAACTAATCCTTATCTATTCTTTCATTCTTTACATTTTTGGTGAACATCCCATCTGTAAGGTTAGGCTAAGTGTGTCATGCTTTTCACATCTGTAGAAAAAAATAAGCCTTTCCACTGCTATGCAATCTCTTATAATGATCCCATTGCCCGCAAATCCAGCAAACCAGCTCTTAATAAGCAAGACGTGTCAGTTGGGCCTGGTTCTGGTTCTGAGAAGCTAGGATGCTTTTTTTCAAATGGTTTGCGCCGCTAAGATGATCGGATCATTCTCTGCATCCTTTCTGTACCTCGCTCATACGAGTGAACTTGAAAGCCGTGCCCCGGCTGCTCATTACACCGTAACTCCTTAGCTGATCCAGTCTCCTTTAAAGGTAAGAATGTCTCGTATCCCCTCCACGGTCAAGATCGAGTCGAAAAGAGTTTGGGTGGCGTATATGTCGCCTGTTCTTTCCGGGATCAGTCTTTGCAGTACCTCCTCCTTGTGTACCTAATCGGTGCATTCTATAGGACTGTCTATAGGGCTTGAGTACCTCCATGAGAAAATGCATCAACTCCATCTCCATTCAATCTGCTCTTGCAACACTTGACTTACTGCGTTCGACTTTGCTTCTCTATGCATAATTGTGACATTTCCACAAAGCCACTGATTCTATTCCTAATAGAACCCTTATCTATTTCTCCTATATATCTGTGCATGAATAATAAAAATAAAAATAATTAAACAAATATGCAAATAAATAATAAAAACCTTTCTTGTTTACTTAACCTAGCTAATTCCACAAAAAGAGAACAGCAAACAAAATGAGGCATTGACAATACGTGACAGGCCAGGAACCACTCAGGAGCCTGCGCCGTATTTTGACAGTCTCTACACTGATGCGCTACATGGAGAATCATCTGATCTGCCATTTATTTATAAATCACATTTAGTGATAGCTAATAAATAAGAAACCTACAGATGCTCATTTGCTAAGGTTTTCCGCGAGCTTCCTATCCAACACTTTTGCCGTGCAAGCAAATATTTTGCAGGCTATCTTGCTGAAACCCGGGCCACATACTCTCACAACATCGCGGTCGACAGATCAACTGAACCAAAACAACTGGAAAATGGCTGAGTTGACTGACTTAAGGTAATTACAACTAACAATTATTTTAACAAATACCCGACTTATTCAAGTTGTAAAGCGGGTTGGAGGGGTATTTGCATACCACACACCACATTAATTAAAATACTTTGTGACACTTAGTCACAATATACATAAACAAATATATATAGTGACCGCTCATAAGCATATACATATAGCAGCCCACCTGAAACCTGATCGCCATTTCTGTTCAGCTGATAGAGGCGCGTGGGAAATGCTGAGCATGCACTTAGCTGTCAGCGCAAGTGATCTCGTGATGTATATATCTTATAAAATTTTCGTAAGTTCACGCCTTTTGCCTAATATATGATAAAATTTATATTATTATATTATTATATGATGATAAAATATAATATTATATATTATCATATATAAGGCAAAAGCCGTGAACTTATTATTATATTATATTTTATCATATATTAGGCAAAAGGCGTGAACTTACGACAATTATATAAGATATATACATCACGTGACCACTATACAGAACACATAGAATAAGAATCTTATCTATTTAGTTTGAGTCCAGTTCATGTACGGAACATACAATGAGAATAAATCTAAGAGCCGAGTGGAGCAGACGCTCTACACAAACCAACTCTTTTATTCAATCTAATATTCATTGAAGGATAGCTTAATTACAGCAGGAGGCAGTATCAATAGAGTTAAAAAAAAACCAAGGAGCAGGATGAACAAGTAAGAACGTTGCAGTAGGGCGTTACTGACTGCGTAATACTCGTTCACGTTCTTAAATATTGTTATGTTGAGAAAATTTTGGTATTTTGATATCTTTGGGGGAGGTCAGCAGCTATCAACATATTAAATTTGGTGCCTCTGGCTTTAAAACTGTACAAGATATAGATGTTCGCGGTTTACAAGGGTGGGTGGGGAAGTGGGGGGTACTGGCCGAAAATATTTTTCTGTAACTTCTGGGGGAGCTTCCCACTAATATATAACTTTAAATGTAGTGACTCTAGCTTAAAAGCTCTGGGAGATATTTCCGATTTTTTAGGGAGAGGGCGTTGGGCGTTCTAGTAGGTTTGGGCGGGATTTTAAGGATGCAATTTGTGGGGCAGGACACTAGCTTTCTACATACCAAATTTGGTGATTCTAGTTTTCAAACTGTGCAAATATGCAACAATGTGACAGACGGACGGACAGAATGACGGACATTGCACAAAACCAATATGCTCTTTCACTTCGTGAACGAGTATAAAAATATGTTAAGCGAATAATATTATCTATCCGCTATCTTGGAGGGTTTTAGCAACTGACGCGAGCTGTTAAAATAAACAAATTAATAAATTTAGGAGGCTCAAGCAGAGCAGACTAGTTCGTGGAAGATCTCGAGTGTCAAAATGTGTGGACGGTCGCATAAAGTGAACAGGAATAACGGGAAATATGTGCTACGACTAACCAAAGTAATTACAAATATTGAGTTTGTGTTTAATGGTTATTATTATTTTTAAAACTTTATTGAACCCACCCCCTTAAAATGAATTCGGTTAATGAGTAAAAAAAAACACAGGTTGTAGAGCGAGAAGGCTATTGAATATCTGATTTTTAAAAAGTTGCCGATAATAACTAATTACGAGGTAATCGAAATCGAATTAATCAGTGATGTTTGAGAAATGTGGTCACGGTGTAAACTTGTCCTGGTACCGTCCTAACCCAACGTGGTAGGGGATCCAAGCCAGGCAGCGCATGTGGTCATACAGCAATGGACGGCGTGGTCGAGGTGCCTGACTCAGTTAGGAGACGTGGTCACTGGAACAACCTGACCTGGTTAGGAGACGCGTCGTGGTTTCAACGCGTATCAGAATCGTACGATCGGGAACGGTACGAGTGAGTTTGCCAGGGCCGCCCTTTTCATAAATACAGGCTATCTTGTGTTGTAACTGTATTCAGAGTAAGATTCATACCCCGGCATTTGAACTTGTTTACAAGTGGCGCCCGAGCAGGGACGCAGGGACGTAACTACGCATGCTATATTAGTAACATAAAGCCTCACTCAAATCCCAAAAATATTACTAATCTTTTAAACTAATAATCGTAACCGTTAGAAACAACATTTATGCCATATTCACAAACACCGCCAAATTTCTATACCCTGAACCTATTGAAAATGGGTAAAAAAGGGTATAATTGTTTTGTGCAAATGTATGTAACAGGCAGAAGGAAGCATCTCCGACCCCATAAAGTATATATATTCTTGATCAGCATCACTAGCCGAGTCGATTTAGCCATGTCCGTCTGTCTGTCTGTCCGTCTGTCCGTCCGTCCGTCTGTCTGTCTGTCTGTATGAACGCGTCGATTTCAGAGACTACAAAAGCTAGAATGATCTTGGTCGCATTCGGTTCGTATATACCATACGCAGATCAAGTTTATTTCAAAACATCGATAACTCTTTCCGTTTTCTTATTATCGATATTTATTGATTTTTTGACTCGGTTTTTTAAGCATAACTCCTAAACTATAAAAGCTAGAGCCACCAAATTTTTTTATGTTCGCGTAAAACATACAAAGAATTTAAGCCCTTCAGGTTTTGGATACCTCCCCCCAATATCGATAAAACCATAAACAAAGCAAATCAAATACTACACACGTGCAAATGGTTTGTACATACATTTCAATAATCTGAATAAGTCCTGAAAATTTCATAACGATCGTACATTTAGTTTACGAGCAAATCAAGAATCTATTTTCAGTAGTGCGGGCAAAGCGCAGCTGCTTGGCAATTTCTGTGTACATGTGCACGCATACATATGCACGTCCAGAAGGTCTTGCGTTTTCCTAGGAATTTTTTTAGGCAACGGTTAAATTGAATTTTAACACAATGAAGACAACTAAGAGCGTGGCCCAGTGAGTAAGAGTTGTGCCGCGTAACGTGGAGGTCCGGGTTCGAATTCAGCGCTGGTATGGTAGAGCAATGTTGAATTGTTTTATTTTTTCGTTATTTATAATGATTATTATTATTAATTTGTATCGTTTTAATGACAAGTTTTCGTTTTCGTTGACTTTTGCGATGGTTAACTAATGTTATATCATTCGTCAAAAATGTGGTAGTGTGGTGCAGTTGGTAAGAGTCGTGCATCTTAAGACGGGGAGACCGAGTTCGAGCCGCCCCGGCTGTGGAACATTTCTTTTTCCGTTGGACATTTTTTTTTTTTTTATTATTATTTTTAGCAGGATCAATACTCATCAATTGCCAAAAGTGTGTGTGTATGTGTTCATTTCTGGGTTCAGGGTATCTACTAGTCGGGCGGTCCCGACTAGAGCAATCTCACTTGTTTGTTTTGCAGGGTGTCAAAATAAATCGTATAGCTTAGAGTAATTTGGGTTGGAAAAACGGAAAAATCTGCATACATCGAGTAGCATGTATTGGTCAGCAACAAACAAAAACGGCGCGTACGCGTGTAAGGGCGAGTGTCTAAACAGGGGGAGTGGGCAACGGGATCGAAAAAGTGATGGAGCGGTATAGAGAGGAGGGTATACAGAGAGGATTGAGCAATCTTGTGACGGGGTGTGAGTTGTGCAACTGAATGTGTAACTAAACAAAAATAAATAACATTTCGTAAATGAATATAATATCAAACGAACTAAAGTTAAATTAAACAATAATAAACAAAAATGATGTGAAATAAAATAAAATAAAATTAAGTAAGCCAAGACTTAAATAAAACAGTAATAAATCAATAAATATAAATAAATCAAATATAAATAAATGTTATAAAATAAATTAAAACGAAATAAATAAATACTAAACCAACTAAAAATAAATAAAATAAAATTTCTTATACAATATAACAAATTAAAAACATGTCAAATTGGTCTTGTCGGAACCGCTCGACTACGAGATACCCTGAACGTAGCGTTTAACACACACAAAATATCGAAAAAACATAACATAACCCATCGCTATAAAAATGCTCATGAAAAACGGTACACATAATTTTGTATTTGTCATAAAAACAATAAGTATTAATAATAGTTATCAACGACGAAAAAAAAAAAACATAAAGTTCACACCGTCCCAAAGCGGTCATGAACCGCCGACCCTTCAGCTACTACTGCAAGCTCATACTGGTCGCGCCATACTACAATCTGGTTTTGTTGTGATAAAATTTAACTTACCCATTTATAAGAACATCATAATGTATATACAAACAGATTTGGAAGCCTGAAGTATATGGTTTGTCGTCTTTTTTTATGGTGCTCTCGATATTTGGGGCGATTAGGGAAAGGTATATCAAACCTCTAATATATAAATCTGCGAGCGCTTTACGCGCTCTTAGCTCTTATAGTTTGGATGTTATGCTTAAAAAGCAAAGCGATAAATATTGATAAGAAGAAAACGAATACCCGATAATAATAATAACGATAACCCTTCGTTTTTTTGAAGTAAACTTGTTCTGCGTATGGTATATACCAGCCGAATGAGTTCAAGCTAAGCTTTCAAGCTCTTGTCGTCCGTAAAAGCACTGCGGTCATACAGCCAGAAAATGGACATGGCTAAATTCACTCGGCTAGTGATGCTGATCAAGAATAAATATAAAGTTTATCGGGTCGGAGATGCTTTCTTCTGCCTGTTACATACATTTGCACAAAATCATTATACCCGTTTTTACCCACTTCCAATCTGTTCCGGGTATAATAAACAAATCAAATCATAATTAAAACCTTATGATATATAAATGAAAATTAAATCAAATAATAATATATAAAAATTTAACTAAATAAAATAAAACCAATTAAAGTAAAGTAATAAGAAATAAAGTCCTAAAAAACTTGTTTACATCCAGTCTGCGCCGGGACGCACCGTGCGCAACATTTCAAACAGAGTTTTTGGAGTTCTGCCCGCCGCCACGGTATTTTAAGAGTCTGGAGGACCAGATCAGCGGTCGCCGCCAGACCGCATCGTGCAGGATACAATGTGGCCAGTGAACTCCACAGGGTGTTCGAGACCACCGAGCCAGAGTATCGGCTGTATATTTGTGTCAACTCACGCAGATGGCAGATGCTGTCTTAAGTGTGAGGGAGCAGAGTCGGGCGTACATGTGCACAACACAACCGACACAAGTCGTCCTGCCCCATGCCCTGATGGAAGCGGCGAATCTGGGCAACGCTTCTGGATCGACTTACAACGCATTCCAGGAAACTCGTCGACCGTCACCTGTAGCTCGTATTGGTAGAGCTCATCATCGGCTCTAGGTGCGACAACAGCTCGGGAAACTTGCCAGCCCTATTTAGGCCGGTGGCCAACAGATGTCGATGATGTTTCATCAGCGACTCAAAGGCGAGGAAGGCATCAAAAGACTTGGCCAGTTTTTTCACCAGCTTATTGTTCTATTAAGCTCAGTGCCTCTGCATCCATGAAATCGCAATGCTTCTGGACGCCCAGAATGCACATTCTAATCTTGGGATGTGTGAATATGAGAAACGCTTGTCCTTTTGGGGACCATGGTTCGTCAGCCTAATTTGAGGTTCAACCGTTTCCAGGAAGCGAATTCATCCCAAAATTTTATTTCCTGATTATTTTCAAGATTTATATTATTACATTCACTCTTTTCAACATTTCTGGCCTTATTATTTTTATTTGTTTTTCTCATAGTACAGAAATTTACGCAGCTAGACCTATGGTCACATTAACGAAGTTCCGAAGATCATTGCCTAGGACCCCGTCATACAGGGTATCTTCTTAACGAGCTATATGAAAACACATATCTAATAGAATGAGCCCACATTTTGTAACGCAATGACTCGATTTATGTCCAACGCCATTGCACTTAAAATGCTGCATTCCGCGTGCAGTTTTGGCTTCCATTTTTATAATTAATTGCATCTCATTAAACATTCAAAGCGTGAAGATGCGTGGAGTTAATGCTCTTTGCAAAGCAATAGAATCAGCGGCATTCAAGGATTTTTATATGAAGCACGACATCCTGTAAAAAACCCAGTGCGAGAGCAAATCGTAATATCAACGGAAATAATGGGAGAAGTTATTAGAATAGCATTATGTCAAAGATATTTTGGCACTGCTACTGAACTAGTGGAGGGACTATTTTACATTCCAAAGTTAACAAGAAAATTGAGTACACTAATAAAATGTTGAGTAGAATGTATTGTAAGTGACATAAAGGCTGGCAAGAAAGAATGATTCCTCAATCCAATTGATAAGTCA
The DNA here is from genome assembly GCA_035043915.1 of Drosophila paramelanica. NCBI lineage: Eukaryota > Metazoa > Arthropoda > Insecta > Diptera > Drosophilidae > Drosophila > Drosophila paramelanica. Next base: position 340,211 of record JAWNMO010000576.1, read on the forward strand.
GATGATCCTTTATAGACTTTAAATTTTGACCACATTGGAACTTATAAAGAAGCAATACAATTACATTTTGGTTTCACAAAATTTGCATTCACGAAATTTGTTTGGCTATGCCACACAAAAGAAACTGGCGTTGAAGAGGTTGTCGATTGGCTTAAGAAGCAATCATCCCTATTTGAAAATCCAGAACCTTTTTAAAGAATACTGTAAATCGGCAAATAAAAAGTTTTTGGTAATAGTTGCAGGTGCGTACAAATAAAATCGTTATTACTATATAACCAAATTATGTGCCGAAAATCTTCAACACTTTATTAATGAGTCACCTTCAAGAATATCTTCCTTTAAGACCTAAAAGTGACCGTTGCAGCTAAAGACATCATTAGATAACGCAACAAGAAAACCCTAAAATGAATAGGACGATAAAACGTACAAAGCTTGGTTCGGGACTAAAATTGAACAAGAAGTTTTTAGGTCCCTATAAGGTAACCCGTAAACTTAGACTTGGTAGATATATAGTAGAAAAGGTAGTCGACGATGAAGGGCCCAATAAAATAAGAACCGTAGCAACATTTATAAAAACGCGGAGTTTTTTATTCGTCCCGAATGACCTGTCAGATTGACGAATGTAGGAATTCTAGATGTATAGCTGTATAACTTGTAGCCCTGATAACTATCGACAGGAATACCAAAATAACTTGCACAATGAGTGAACAGAGAGAAGAAACGAACAAAACTGCATGAGTAAATCAGATAATAATATATGGCCTGGAAGTGCTCGTCGTGTTAAAAATTCATAACACAACCTGAGATATGTGAATAAAAGAAACTAACCCAATAATCTTAACCGAAATATTAAATATACGATTAACATATTTAAAAAAAGGATTGTGCTATCCATTTTTTAAATAAATTTGATCTGCGTATGATCTAAATGAGTGCAAGATCATTTCTAGCTTTTTTAGTCTCTGCAATTAACTCGTTCATACAGATGGACGGACAGTCGAAAGACGGACTTGGCTATATCGGCCGGGGGTCGGAGATGTCTCCTCTGCCTGTTACATACATTTGCACAAAATTATTGTTAATAATATTACTTTACCCTTTTTTTTTACCAAGTGAATATGGTTCAGAGTATTAATACACAGGATATTAAACAATAAAAATCGACAAACTTATTGAGAAAAGAAAAGAACATGAAATGGAGCCCCAAAATTTTAAGAAATTACGAACTAATAAGTCCCCAAAAACATTTAGACACAACTGTAATTCGACATATGTGGACAGCAAAAGTTATAGATATGAGCTCGAGGGCATAAAATAACTCATTATAAAACAGTTTTTTAAAAAAATAACATATTAATCAAATCAAATGAGAAAACCAGACGAAATGTCACCATATATTGTTACGCATAACAACAATATTATAAATAATTCACGCAATCCGTACTCAGGAGATGCAGATAACCGAAATAAAGAATAACAATGGATTTTTACTGATACAATCAAAAACAATAGAAATACCACATAAGTATTTTCAAATTTACTTTAGCATAAATAACTTAAATTAATAGTAAGTAAAACATCTTCTCAAGATTTAGGAATTACACAAGTTAGATACTCATGTAAAAAAATTGCAAGTCCATGAAGGCAAAAAATGGGTTTAATGAAGTTCACGGTATAACATTAAAATTTTATTTGGAACTTAAGAAAATGAAGCAGATTTAAATAACAAATATATCCAACAATCCCTCCTCACAAATCGCTAAAACGTATATCCCCGCTGTTTTAAAGTAGATTACTGGTCATCCCTTTAAAGATCGGTGCAATTTTTCTGGCCCACGCCCCTTTCTTCGCCTCCACAAACTGCGAAAAACTATATTTGGCACAGTCTTACATCTTTTATATGTATGTAAACGTTTTTCTCTCTCTCACTCTCCTTCTCCCTCTCAAGTTACTTGATAGTACTTGCCTATTCAAGGTACAACTCGTCTTCGCTAGCGGGAGTTTCTTTGCAGCCATAGATTTGAATTTGGCACGGGTGATCTGTGGTATGCCACTTTGATCCCGTACTAGTATGCACACTGACCCGGAAAGGATAACTTACATGTTGACATGAACACCGGCCTAACGACTTAGTCCGTGTCGGCATGGCCTTTACTGCAGAAGTACCCAACGTCAAGTCATAGGCTTGACTACTTGGCAATGGAAGAACTTGCGCGTAAATTGGGGATTAATAGTCGCTAGGATAAAATTGCGACGATAGATTTTCTGTACTCGCTGGTTTTATCTTAGGCTGCTCCGCTTGTATGCGTGATGCAGTCTAGCATGGTTGCTCTCCAGAATGAGATGCCGCTTATCTTGGGACCCCAGTGATGACACTCCTTGGTTACCCGTTTTGCCAACTTATGGCCCGTCACATGCAAAGGCACTTGCAGTTCGAATACTGCGAATATCGGAGTTACGCCAGTCGCCTCGTGCACGGAGTTTCGAATGGCCACTTCGATCTCCCTTAGCTGCACATCCCAATCCAACAAGTCGACCCCCAAGTATCTCCGAATCGCGTTGAGCACTGTATGATTTACTCGTTCGGCTGCGTTGGCATGTTGGGAGTAAACTGTCGTTGTCATGTGTGGGACTCCAAACGCAGTGATTCTAAGACTTTGATTCCTTGCAAACGGTGCAAAGTCTGAAAGTCGCAAAGTCGTACACGTTTATCGCCATGATCGGCAAATTATATTGTCTGCTCAATATATGCAACGTTTTTGCGCTCCTACCATGTGCTGTCACAAATCGAGAAGAACTTGGTCAATTAGGCCGTCATCAGAGAGGCTGGCACCCACAATTTTCAAACGGAACCTTCTAGTTCGTCGTCAAACCGCTCGAAGCACATGCGTTTAGGAACCGCGCAATCCGGAGGTTGCATAAGCAATTGTGGTTCTCCGGGATCTTCTTGATCAACTCCTAGCTCTTCTTAGACTTGGACTCCACCATTTTGAAACCCAGCACGGTGCTTGGATCCACTTTCAGGTTCGATGCTAAGCGTCAATGAATCAGCCACCAGATTGTCTACATCTTTCGGTGTTCTTTGCTGACATCAAAAGCCTACAGCTGCAGAGACCAGCGAAGCAAGCGACTATCCAGGGTTTTTAATGTCACGATTTATTTAAGACTGGCGTATTCCATACTGAGTAACTGTTTTGGTGGCATTGTAGTTTGGTAGAGAAAAACGCACTGAGTCTTTTACTTTATTCGTGATCGCGCTGGAACGGTACAGCAACTACTCCGTAGTGGGATTCGTCGCACAGTGTACAGAAGTGAAGTTTAGTATCTGCATATTCCAAAATTAAAGCTGATGTTAGTTCAGCTTTTAGTTCTCCAATGGCTAGTCTTGCATCCTCCGGTAGTCTAAATTTGCCTTTAGCAGTCTTCTTTAGGACACCTGTAGATGAAACGGTAAAGCGATAAATGGTAATGACGATATTTTACAGGCTCGACATCCCTAACCTTTATTTCCAACCATATAGTCAAGTACTCTAGAAATTTTTTCTTCACATTATCCAAAACAGCTTTCTACTTCGGTGATAAATCCCATTCTGCCTGCCCTATTTCTTCCTCAAGCTTTTCCACATAGTGGGCAATTGGTCAATTATTACTTCTTTTACTTATCTCGCCAATTACCTGCCCATTATTCCGAGATCTAATGCAAATAATCACCAAAAATCTGCGCTCAAATAAATGTTGTACTCTAAGAAGGGGCACAGGAAAAATATCATATTATTAACCTCTCTTTTATGCTCAACCGGTCTAGTCGGCCGACGATTGAGCGATCTTCCCCGTTGGCTACCTTCGTTATAGACGCATATGGGTGAGCTTCAACATACACTGTCTGTAAGTATTGCGAGTAACCTCGACCTAGCCTGCTATGCGTAGCGCTTGAATCCAACAGGCCCTCACTGACATGCCCAGAACTGAGATATTTATAATACTCGTGCCCATTTTTGATACACCGCAGTCCCCTCAAGGATCGCCTTTGCTTAAACTGTAATCTTGCTTTCTTCACTTGAACTGACAGTGCTCGCATACCACTAATATCCGTTTTTCATAAAATAAATTCCTAATCATAGCATGCATACGGCTTTTCTCCAACTAATCCTTATCTATTCTTTCATTCTTTACATTTTTGGTGAACATCCCATCTGTAAGGTTAGGCTAAGTGTGTCATGCTTTTCACATCTGTAGAAAAAAATAAGCCTTTCCACTGCTATGCAATCTCTTATAATGATCCCATTGCCCGCAAATCCAGCAAACCAGCTCTTAATAAGCAAGACGTGTCAGTTGGGCCTGGTTCTGGTTCTGAGAAGCTAGGATGCTTTTTTTCAAATGGTTTGCGCCGCTAAGATGATCGGATCATTCTCTGCATCCTTTCTGTACCTCGCTCATACGAGTGAACTTGAAAGCCGTGCCCCGGCTGCTCATTACACCGTAACTCCTTAGCTGATCCAGTCTCCTTTAAAGGTAAGAATGTCTCGTATCCCCTCCACGGTCAAGATCGAGTCGAAAAGAGTTTGGGTGGCGTATATGTCGCCTGTTCTTTCAGGGATCAGTCTTTGCAGTACCTCCTCCTTGTGTACCTAATCGGTGCATTCTATAGGACTGTCTATAGGGCTTGAGTACCTCCATGAGAAAATGCATCAACTCCATCTCCATTCAATCTGCTCTTGCAACACTTGACTTACTGCGTTCGACTTTGCTTCTCTATGCATAATTGTGACATTTCCACAAAGCCACTGATTCTATTCCTAATAGAACCCTTATCTATTTCTCCTATATATCTGTGCATGAATAATAAAAATAAAAATAATTAAACAAATATGCAAATAAATAATAAAAACCTTTCTTGTTTACTTAACCTAGCTAATTCCACAAAAAGAGAACAGCAAACAAAATGAGGCATTGACAATACGTGACAGGCCAGGAACCACTCAGGAGCCTGCGCCGTATTTTGACAGTCTCTACACTGATGCGCTACATGGAGAATCATCTGATCTGCCATTTATTTATAAATCACATTTAGTGATAGCTAATAAATAAGAAACCTACAGATGCTCATTTGCTAAGGTTTTCCGCGAGCTTCCTATCCAACACTTTTGCCGTGCAAGCAAATATTTTGCAGGCTATCTTGCTGAAACCCGGGCCACATACTCTCACAACATCGCGGTCGACAGATCAACTGAACCAAAACAACTGGAAAATGGCTGAGTTGACTGACTTAAGGTAATTACAACTAACAATTATTTTAACAAATACCCGACTTATTCAAGTTGTAAAGCGGGTTGGAGGGGTATTTGCATACCACACACCACATTAATTAAAATACTTTGTGACACTTAGTCACAATATACATAAACAAATATATATAGTGACCGCTCATAAGCATATACATATAGCAGCCCACCTGAAACCTGATCGCCATTTCTGTTCAGCTGATAGAGGCGCGTGGGAAATGCTGAGCATGCACTTAGCTGTCAGCGCAAGTGGTCTCGTGATGTATATATCTTATAAAATTTTCGTAAGTTCACGCCTTTTGCCTAATATATGATAAAATTTATATTATTATATTATTATATGATGATAAAATATAATATTATATATTATCATATATAAGGCAAAAGCCGTGAACTTATTATTATATTATATTTTATCATATATTAGGCAAAAGGCGTGAACTTACGACAATTATATAAGATATATACATCACGTGACCACTATACAGAACACATAGAATAAGAATCTTATCTATTTAGTTTGAGTCCAGTTCATGTACGGAACATACAATGAGAATAAATCTAAGAGCCGAGTGGAGCAGACGCTCTACACAAACCAACTCTTTTATTCAATCTAATATTCATTGAAGGATAGCTTAATTACAGCAGGAGGCAGTATCAATAGAGTTAAAAAAAAACCAAGGAGCAGGATGAACAAGTAAGAACGTTGCAGTAGGGCGTTACTGACTGCGTAATACTCGTTCACGTTCTTAAATATTGTTATGTTGAGAAAATTTTGGTATTTTGATATCTTTGGGGGAGGTCAGCAGCTATCAACATATTAAATTTGGTGCCTCTGGCTTTAAAACTGTACAAGATATAGATGTTCGCGGTTTACAAGGGTGGGTGGGGAAGTGGGGGGTACTGGCCGAAAATATTTTTCTGTAACTTCTGGGGGAGCTTCCCACTAATATATAACTTTAAATGTAGTGACTCTAGCTTAAAAGCTCTGGGAGATATTTCCGATTTTTTACGGAGAGGGCGTTGGGCGTTCTAGTAGGTTTGGGCGGGATTTTAAGGATGCAATTTGTGGGGCAGGACACTAGCTTTCTACATACCAAATTTGGTGATTCTAGTTTTCAAACTGTGCAAATATGCAACAATGTGACAGACGGACGGACAGAATGACGGACATTGCACAAAACCAATATGCTCTTTCACTTTGTGAACGAGTATAAAAATATGTTAAGCGAATAATATTATCTATCCGCTATCTTGGAGGGTTTTAGCAACTGACGCGAGCTGTTAAAATAAACAAATTAATAAATTTAGGAGGCTCAAGCAGAGCAGACTAGTTCGTGGAAGATCTCGAGTGTCAAAATGTGTGGACGGTCGCATAAAGTGAACAGGAATAACGGGAAATATGTGCTACGACTAACCAAAGTAATTACAAATATTGAGTTTGTGTTTAATGGTTATTATTATTTTTAAAACTTTATTGAACCCACCCCCTTAAAATGAATTCGGTTAATGAGTAAAAAAAAACACAGGTTGTAGAGCGAGAAGGCTATTGAATATCTGATTTTTAAAAAGTTGCCGATAATAACTAATTACGAGGTAATCGAAATCGAATTAATCAGTGATGTTTGAGAAATGTGGTCACGGTGTAAACTTGTCCTGGTACCGTCCTAACCCAACGTGGTAGGGGATCCAAGCCAGGCAGCGCATGTGGTCATACAGCAATGGACGGCGTGGTCGAGGTGCCTGACTCAGTTAGGAGACGTGGTCACTGGAACAACCTGACCTGGTTAGGAGACGCGTCGTGGTTTCAACGCGTATCAGAATCGTACGATCGGGAACGGTACGAGTGAGTTTGCCAGGGCCGCCCTTTTCATAAATACAGGCTATCTTGTGTTGTAACTGTATTCAGAGTAAGATTCATACCCCGGCATTTGAACTTGTTTACAAGTGGCGCCCGAGCAGGGACGCAGGGACGTAACTACGCATGCTATATTAGTAACATAAAGCCTCACTCAAATCCCAAAAATATTACTAATCTTTTAAACTAATAATCGTAACCGTTAGAAACAACATTTATGCCATATTCACAAACACCGCCAAATTTGTTAAAATAAATCGTATAGCTTAGAGTAATTTGGGTTGGAAAAACGGAAAAATCTGCATACATCAAGTAGCATGTATTGGTCAGGCGCACTTTTACAGCAACAAACAAAAACGGCGCGTACGCGTGTAGCGATGATAGCGTAAGGGCGAGTGTCTAAACAGGGGGAGTGGGCAACGGGATCGAAAAAGTGATGGAGCGGTATAGAGAGGAGGGTATACAGAGAGGATTGAGCAATCTTGTGACGGGGTGTGAGTTGTGCAACCGATGGCAAGTAAACTGAATGTGTAACTAAACAAAAATAAATAACATTTCGTAAATGAATATAATATCAAACGAACTAAAGTTAAATTAAACAATAATAAACAAAAATGATGTGAAATAAAATAAAATAAAATTAAGTAAGCCAAGACTTAAATAAAACAGTAATAAATCAATAAATATAAATAAATCAAATATAAATAAATGTTATAAAATAAATTAAAACGAAATAAATAAATACTAAACCAACTAAAAACAAGTAAGAACGTTGCAGTCGGGCGTTACCGACTGCGTTATACTCGTTCACGTTCGTAAATATTGCTATTTTAAAAAATTTCGGTATTTTGCAATTTGTGTGTTGCTGGGGGTGGGGGAGAGTGGGGAGTGCGGGTGGGGGTGGTCGTCGGCAAAATTTTTTTCCGCTCTTTAAAGGAGGTGACCAGCTATCTACCCACCAAATGTGGTAACTCTAGCTTAAAAACTGTGGGAGATATAGGCATTTCCGGCGGAGCGGGGGCGTTTGGGGCGTTATAGTGGGCGTGGCCGGGATGTCAAGTGTGCAATCTTTGGGGGAGGTCAGCAGCTATCTACATATTAAATTTGGTGCCTTTGGCTTTAAAACTGTACGAGATATAGATTTTCGCGGTTTGCGTGGGCGGACGGGGGAGGGAGGGGGGTACTGCCCGCAAATATTTTTCTGTAACTTCTGGGGGAGCTTCCCACTAATATATATCCCGAATTAAGTGACTGTAGTTTAAAAACTCTGAGAGATATAGGCATTTTCGATTTTTGAGGGAGGGGGCGTTGGGCGTTCTAGTGGGCGTGGGCGGGATATCAAGGGCGCAATTTGTGGGGCAGGACACCAGCTATATACATACCAAATTTGGTGGCTCTATCGCTTAAATTGTGGGATATATACACGTGTTATCGATTGGAACTGCCATATATAACGTGTTTTACGATTACGGGGGCGGGGGAGGGCGTGGCCAAAAATTTTTTCCTGTGATTTATGGAGGAGCATTCTGGTAATATATCTCCCAAATTTGGTGACTCTAGCTTAAAAATTGTTGGGGATATAGCCATTTCCGATTTTTCAGGGCGGGGGCGCTGGTGGGCGTTCTAGTGGGCGTGACCTGGATATCAAAAGGTCAATCTGTGGGGGAGGTCACCAGCTATATACATACCAAGTTTGGTGACTCTAGCTTTAAAATTGTGCAAATATGCAACACTTATCGATTTGACCTTTCAGGTATATCGGTTTTCGCGATTATGGGGGCGGGAGAGGGTGTGGCCAAAAAACTTTTTTTTAATATTTGGGGGAGCATTCCTGCAATGTATATGCAAAATTTGGTGACTCTAGCTCAAAAACTGTAGGAGAATCCGCATATCCGATTTTTGAGAGCGGGAGCGCTGGGGGGCGTTATAGTGGGCGTAGCCGGGATATCAAGGTCGCAATCTTTTTGGGAGGTCACCAGCTATATACTTACCAAGTTTGGTGACTCTAGCTTTAAAGTTGTGGAATTTATTGATATGCGATTTTAGGTTTTTTCGGTTTGCCACGCCCCCAGTGGGCGGAGCTCAAAATCCTTAACACTTTATCTGACGCGGGTACACACGAGTATATATCCAAAATTTCAAGTCTCTAACCTCAATAGCGGCGAAAATAATTGCGTTCATACGGACAGACGGACAGACGGACGGACGGACAGACGGACAGACGGACAGCAAGACGGACATTGCACAAAACCAATATACTCTTTTCACTTCGTGAACGAGTATAATAAATAAAATAAAATTTCTTATACAATATAACAAATTAAAAACATGTCAAATTGGTCTTGTCGGAACCGCTCGACTACGAGATACCCTGAACGTAGCGTTTAACACACACAAAATATCGAAAAAACATAACATAACCCATCGCTAAAAAAATGCTCATGAAAAACGGTACACATAATTTTGTATTTGTCATAAAAACAATAAGTATTAATAATAGTTATCAACGACGAAAAAAAAAAAACATAAAGTTCACACCGTCCCAAAGCGGTCATGAACCGCCGACCCTTCAGCTACTACTGCAAGCTCATACTGGTCGCGCCAATCTGGTTTTGTTGTGATAAAATTTAACTTAACCATTTATAAGAACATCATAATGTATATACAAACAGATTTGGAAGCCTGAAGTATATGGTTTGTCGTCTTTTTTTATGGTGCTCTCGATATTTGGGGCGATTAGGGAAAGGTATATCAAACCTCTAATATATAAATCTGCGAGCGCTTTACGCGCTCTTAGCTCTTATAGTTTGGATGTTATGCTTAAAAAGCAAAGCGATAAATATTGATAAGAAGAAAACGAATACCCGATAATAATAATAACGATAACCCTTCGTTTTTTTGGAGTAAACTTGTTCTGCGTATGGTATATACCAGCCGAATGAGTTCAAGCTAAGCTTTCAAGCTCTTGTCGTCTCTGAAAGCACTGCGGTCATACAGCCAGACAGTGAGACAGATGGACATGGCTAAATTCACTCGGCTAGTGATGCTGATCAAGAACATATATAAAGTTTATCGGGTTGGCTATGCTTTCTTCTGCCTGTTACATACATTTGCACAAAATCATTATACCCGTTTTTACCCACTTTCAATCTGTTCGGGTATAATAAACAAATTAAATCATAATAACAACCTCATGATATATAACGAAATAAATTAAAATTAAATCAAATAATTATAAATAAAAATTTAACTAAATAAAATAAAACCAATTAAAGTAAGGTAATAAGAAATAAAGTCCTAAAAAACTTGTTTACTTCCAGTCTGCGCCGGGACGCACCGTGCGCAACATTTCAAACAGAGTTTTTGGAGTTCCGCCCGCCGCCACGGTACTTTGATAATCTGGAGGACCAGATCAGCGGTCGCCGCCAGAGGGACAGTGCGGACTTATCGGATTTCCTGGTCCACTTAAGGGGTCTCATGCATCGTGCAGAATACGATGATGGAAGCGGCGAATCTGGGCAACGCTTTTGGATCGACTTACAACGCCTTCCAGGCGTTGGTGAAGCAACCCCCAATGCGGATACAGCGTGGTATGAGGAAGTGACTCAAAGGATGACCGAAAAAGTGAAGACGCAGCCCTTCAACGTGGGACACGTCTGCTTCCGATGTGTGTGTAAAGACTTCAACAACCCGAGCTTGGAGTTTTATCGGCAGTGCAGAAATAAAGGTGTCAACACAAAAAATATTTTCAAAAGAACAACCAGGGAAACTCGATGTGGCAAAACCTGGACCTTATAACCTTGAACCAAAAGGAGCAGTAGGTGTCGAGGGCAGTGGGATTGTGGCCACAGTAGAAGTTAGAGATAGCAAGTCGGCAACACACGTGTTAAGGTACAGTTTCCTGCGAAAGAGATAAACTGTAGGGGGAAGGTTAAGGTAATAAACGCAACGGCGCTCACGGAACAGAATGGCGAAAGTACCATGTGCAAAGGACGCAAGGGCGGAAGACGTGGTTGGATGCGACAGGCTAAGGTGGAGTCGAAGCGGAGCCAGGTCGAAGGACGCAAGGATGAAAGGTACAGTTGGATTAAGTTTGGCGGATCTATGCCAAGAGGGTCAATCAGATCGAGAGATACGGCATGTGGCAACCGGGACCGTGTGGACGGTTTCCAGGAGGAGCCCGGACACAAATAGACTGATTACGTCGGTCGCCACGTCAGTCTAAGGGGAGGGGTATGGGAGTCAGGCAGATACAGGGCACATGAAGCTGGATCCAAAACTAAAGGAGTTTTTGGAAAACGAGCTAGCGCTGTACGACGGACTTAGAGGGGAGTCTCACATCGCCAACACAGAATCATAATGAAGGACGATACACCTCTGAAGAAGCGCTATTACCACAAAAACCCCGGCGATGCAGAAAGCCATCGAGGACCAAGTGGAGGAGCTCCTCCAGGCGGGTGCTATCGAACCACAGCTCCGACAGCGTATCAGCGTTTTAGTAAAAAGCCGAATGTTGCGTGTGCGTAGAATACAGCTAGCTTAACGCACATTTCCTGTCGGATGCATTTGCGGTACCACGTATTAACCATATTTTGGATCTGTGACAGGCACGGTACATCTTGACTTTTCATTTGAAGCAGAGATATTTAACAAATTTTATTGGTCGCGGATAGCAGGCAGGCACTTACAGTGCCAGCTCAAGGACTGTTTCAGTAGCAAGTGATGCCAATTTGTTTTTATTCCACGTACGCAACATTTCAAAGAACCTTAGACACGATCATACCTGGATTCATGGACCACATCATCGTCGTATGTTTACCGCCGGCTCAGAGCAGCGGATCTCAAAGTAAGCCGCTAGAAATGTGCGATCTTCAAAAGGGAGTCAGTTTACTTGGGTCACGTAGTGAATGGCGAAGGAATAAGGAAGGATCCCCAAAATCCGATCCGAATGGAGCCTATGACGGTGCTTTTGAAGAATGGTCGCGATGCTCCGAACGACAGGCACGTGGGATTTGCTAAGAGATAGATAAACGACTTTTCTATCAAATTCGCGCTTCAGTCGGACCCCAGCGATTATGGCTACTCCAGTGATGCTGCCGAATCTTGATTTTGTTGATTGGGTCGGTATAAAATCGTTATGTAGGATTTACATCAATATTATATATATATTCATTTTTATGTTCATATTTATTATTTTAGAAAAAGTTAATATAATTAAATTAAATTTTTAATTATTAAAATTGAATAAAATGATCTAAGTTCTACAGACAATACTTCAGTAAAATACATAAGTAGGAAATTTTAAAATAGGGTATTGTCGTCGTGATATATTTTTTTTTTTATTTTGCGTAAACCTTTTTTTATTCAATAAATAAGATATCAGATCCGGGCGGTGTACTGCGTTTATTAACGTTTTTAATTTGATTGCCGACGAACAAATCTTAGTGTCCTGGTTGTTAAGAAGTTGAACTTGAACTGACTCGTTTAAAGAATATTGATAATCGAATATCGATAACATTATGATAGTTTACATAAATGAGCAAGAATTGGAAGGGTTTTTTGTAAATAATCGATAATTAATATGTACAGCAAGATTTGTTAAATTCAAAGCAGTTCGACCCAACAGTATTTATGCCGGGCACAAGAAAACTAAAAATCAGCCAAAGCTAATGCAGTGCCGTTGCGCCACTCGGGTATCCGAGCTAAAAGTGCATTCTAATTTACGTTCATCAAAGTTTGAGAGCGTAAGTGCGCCGATTTTCTTAATTCTTCAATTTATAAAAAAAATTCTAGTTGCCTTATAGCATTTCGTTGTACTGCGTTACTCATCTTAGTATTTACATTGTCTATGGTGGAACCTAGGGGACGTTTTTATATTACTTGTGGCTGAAATTTATCGCCACCTGGAGAGACTGAAGGAAGTGTTCAACTTCTCTAGACCAGAATAATTTGCGCACTATAATTTGCGTCGGCGAGAGCGAGGGACAGAAAGAGAGGAGACCATCTCTCATCTAGTGTTCCTGCGCCAGCACCCTTAGTCTACCCCACTGACGGGTTCGTGATGAGATGATTTTGACCTCACCCAGCCAAATATATAAATAACCAAGATATAATATATGTAATTTACATTAATATATTAACCAACCGACCTTGGAACTACTTTACACAGTATAACATTTTATCACAGAACTGAAATGTACTGACTTACGGTGCATTGTATTCTTGCATAGAAAAGCTAAATGAAGAGTTGAGTGCTTTATACAAGTATTTGTTTTAGATATAAATCGACATATAAATGTCAATACAATTATTCACTTCCGATGGTCCTCGAACTGAACCCTGTATGGCAATGTGCACTTGGCAATGGGCACTTTTCTTACCAAACGTTGGTTGTAATTACTAGAACAACCGGCGGGCACGGGAAGGAGCAATCCTCTCTCCCGTCTCCGAGGGGTTCCAGAATTTTTTGTAAGGCTGGGCAAAAAAGGACAAGCGAGGGCATGATAGCGAAATCACAATATGAGTCTGCTCTGAAGGTTAAACCTCGGCTCAACAACAGCGGCGAACTCATCCCAGATGTGAGAAACAAGCTGCTGTGGACCGATCAAAAGATCAAGAAAGGTCGCCAACACTTTGCCATAAAGGCTGCGATGCAGCCTGTGTTTGTAAAATACCATATTAAGGTCGAGGAGCAAAATGCCAAACGCCAGCGGTCTAGAGAGACCACCAAAGTGGATTTGTCTGCGAGTAAGCGGCTTTGCCCACCAAAAAGCCGAGCCTTGAGTTGGTCAGCGACAAAGAAAAACAAGTGAGATTGCTCTAGTCGGGACCGCCCGACTAGTAGATACCCTGAACCAAGAAATGAACACATACACACAACCTCTCGGCAGTTGATGACAATTACCAACGGAAAAAGAAATGTTCCGCAGCCGGGGCTCGAACTCGGTCTCCCCGTCTTAAGATGCACGACTCTTACCAACTGCACCACACTACCACATTTTTGACGAATGATATAACATTAGTTAACCATCGCAAAAAGTCAACGAAAACGAAAATTTTGCGCTTGTCATTAAAACGATACAAATTAATAATAATAATCATTATGAATAACGAAAAAATAAAATAATTCAACATTGCTCTACCATATCAGCGCTGAATTCGAACCCGATCTTTCGCGTTATGAGGCACAACTCTTACCCACTGGACCACGCTCTTACTTCACTTCGTTGTGTTAAAATTCAATTTAACTGTTGCCTAAAAAAATTCCTAGGAAAACGCAAGACTTTCTGGACGTGCATATGTATGCGTGCACATGTACACAGAAATTGCCAAGCAGCTGCGCTTTGCCCCCACTACTGAAAATATATTCTTGATTTACTCGTAAACTAAATGTACGATCGTTATGAAATTTTCAGGACTTATTCAGATTATTGAAATGTATGTACAAACCATTTGCACGTGTGTAGTATTTGATTTGCTTTGTTTATGGTTTTATCGATATTGGGGGCGATTGTGGGGAGGTATCCAAAACCTGAAGGACTTAAATTCTTCGTATGTTTTACGCGAACATAAAAAAGTTAGTTTGGTGGCTCTAGCTTTTATAGTTTGGGAGTTATGCTTAAAAAACCGAGTCAAAAAAGCGATAAATATCGAATATATATACTTTATGGGGTCGGAGATGCTTCCTTCTGCCTGTTACATACATTTGCACAAAACCATTATACCCTTTTTTACCCATTTTCAATGGGTTCAGGGTATAATGACATCTATTCGTACTTGTGAACCACAACGACCTAAACAGTCAAATTATACTTCAGCAGAAGAAGGCAGTAGAGGCGAAACGGCAGGAAGCAGTTCATTGAGAGGATGGAGACCCAAACACCGCACCCACCGTTCACTTCATCGAACATTATAGACCTAACATTTTCAGAAGGGATCAGAACACATGTGACGGAACGGGGGCTCTTGAGGGACACAATTTTCTGCGAAATTCTACGACACTCCTTCCAAGCCATATAGAAAAACTTTTAGGGATCCATAGAAAGGAAATTGCGTGCCAAACTGTGCCGCCAAACCAACACGCAAATACAACGCAAGTTTACATATATATATATATGTATATATATAGGTACACGTGAAATAGGATCGGTCACTTCATGACGAAGCAGCGACGGTGGGGCCGTTGCTTTTTGCATTGGGGCCGTTGCATTTTTGGAATCTAGCCAGCCAGGCTATACGAGTAAGAGCCCCGTTAAGGAAGGGAAACTAATATATTCGATTTGAGCAATTTCCGTCATGCTGTGCGTCTAATCGGATGAACGCAATTTTTTCGGCGCTATTGAAGATAGAGTCAAATTGGCAAATTTCAATCTCCGTATAGTCGTAACTATTTGAAATTCATGCAACTGTTAAAATTAAGTGCCGCCATCTAGTGGCTATTGTTATCTTAAACGTAAAAGAACATAAGAATGATGTCGTGTGAATAAATGTAAGGGAGGGGAAATCGCCGAAGCCATGGAATAGGTCAGCCGCCAGTGCCAATTTATGGGCGATGGGCAACAAAATTTAAATCTGCCCATTGTAGGAAGGGCAGGTACGTTGTGGCCCATATCACCAGGTCTGCCAACTTGCTCGGTCAGTTGCGCGTGTATGTTCGTATGTAGTTGTGGGTGTAGGCTATTTGTGTAGGAAATTTTGTACCGTCTAAGGGCATGGTTAAAGTTACCCACCCTTGGGTACACACCCCTGGTAGTGTTCGAGATATTGTGTTTTGTTGGTCGTTATCTTTTGTGTACTTTCTTTTATCTATTATCTTATGTTTATAATCTATTAGTTATTTTTGAAATAATGCAAACATATATTATATTATTATTATTAGGAAGTTAAATTTAAAGTTGGCAGTACGGCTTGTAGCCATGACGGGAAGGAAAAATTCGGGTTAGTTAATTCGGTTAGTCTCTTGGGATGTGGCTCTCGCGAGTTTCTATCAGAAATCGGATATAGCGTACGCCATAAACGTTGCTCTCTTCCAAGCCCACTAGACTTATCGACAGGGGCGTTTAGAGAAGAAATCCGGTTGGGGTTCCAGGAGATGGTGACAGCCATCAATGATTTAGTCAGGCCCACCCAACCTGCGAGCCGCGATTTATTCACGAGCGAGGCTAAAGACGACGTTGGGTCGACTCAGCCGCCTGAACTGCCGCGTCAGGGCGCCGTGCCAAAGAAACGCGAGGGCACCATTCCAGCTCCTAGGCCACCGCCGAAGCCAGAGAGGTCAAATACCTCAACCGGATTGAGTGGAGACCCGGCGTGGAATTGGCGCAATACAGGGGCGGACGAGGGGCGACGGGAAAACAGACGGAGCGGGGACTTTAGGGACTTTTGGGACGATCAATGAATACAGGAATCACAGACGGCCGGCCCTTAGACCACCACAAAGAACACCTTGGTAAATGAGATGCAGGATTTGAGACAGTGCCAACAACTCCCTGGAGAATCGGTAAACGAATTCATCCAGGCCATGACAACGATGGCATCACGCTTAGAAGCTCCACTACCGGAGTCGAGGCTTATAAAGCTGATAAAAAATGGCTACATATACGCTATGGATGTGTACTCAGTGGACCATCTGTGCGAGGAGTGCAACGAGATCGAGGCGTGCTTAGGTTTACGTACCGTACGGAGTACACCAGAAAAACGCAGAGCAGGGCAAGCCAAAAGTTAGTTCGCTAGAAGGCGAACCCCCGATGAACATAGAGTTGAGCCAAGGTTAGAGGAGATTAGGACAAAGACGGCCAGACCGAGACCCGGGTGCTGGAACTGCGGCCAGTCAGGACACGATTGGCGAGACTGCTTCAACGAACAGTGAAAAATATTTTGCTACCGCTGTGGGAAGCCGGACACTTTCGTGCCGAACGGCCGGACTGCACGGGAAGCGGCAAAGTAAGCGTGACCAGAGTAGGAGTGGCACGTTCACGAATGGGTCCAGCGAAGTAGTAAAAATGAAAAACAAGGCGGACTCTAGTAAAGGTTGCATGCTGAGTAAAAATATAAGGCACGTATCCTATGAAGAGAGGATACAAGTATATAGGTTAGCTAGAAAGAAAACTGTTGGACACTGGCGCTTGGGTTAGTCTCTTGGAATGTGGCTCTCGCGAGTTTCTAGCAGAATTCGGATTACCGATAGAACGCTTTGTGTCAAGTTTGCAAACAGCATTGGGCGAGGATCGATCTATTATAGGCCGAGTTCGGGTAAAAGTTGCGTATAGGCACGTACGTAGAACATCAGGCTTATTTGGGAATCGATTTCTGGCGCATCTACGGATTAGCTCCTGACGTCGTAGGCCCGGCCGAGTCAAACGCCCCGATAGTGATAAAGCCCAGCGTAATTAATGAAATTGCGCACTACGCGAAGGAAAAAGGACCGGAATTAGAGGCGGAAGCATGGGACTTGGGCAAGCAACATTTAAGTCAGTTGGGAAAACGACAGTAGAGGTGCACAAGATCGAGCTGATCGAAGGGACGGTACCAGTAAAGGACCGCCACTATCCGCTATCTCCCGCGATGCAAGAAGTAGTCTGGGGTGAGGTAAACAAGATGTTGGCCTTGGGAGTCATCGAAGTCAGTGATAGTCCGTGGAGTAAGCGCACTACAATTGTGCGAAGGCCGGATAAAAATCGATTCTGCTTGGACGCTCGCAAGCTGAACGCTGTACCGCCTAATGGACAAAGTAATTCCTACGCAGCTTAGGTACAATTTGTTCGTATACCTGCAGGATCTTCTGATCATCGCACAAGATTTCGAGACGCATTTGAAATATTTGAGACTGGAAGCTCAGAGTCCGCGGGAGGCAAACTTGACGATCGGGCCAAAAAATCTAAGTTCTGCTTCAAGAGTCTCAACTATCTCGGGTTTAATATAAGTGGCGGAAGCTTACGTACGGGCCCTGACCGCGTAGCAGCGATTCGACGAAACTCTCGGCAGTTGATGAGTATTTATCCTGTTAAAAATTAAAAAAAAACAATTACCAACGGATAAAGAAATGTTCCATAACCGGGGATCGACCTCGCTCTCTCCGTCTTAAGATGCACGACTCTTACCACCTGCACCACACTACCCACATTATTCACGAATGACATAACATTACTTAGCCATCGCAAAAAATTAATATAAACGAAAATTTTGCACTTGTCATTAAAACGATAAAAATAATAAAAATAATAATAGTAATAACAATGAATAACGAAAAAAGAGTAGAATTCAACATTACTCTACCATACCATCGCTGGATTCGAACCCGGACCTCTACGTCACGCGGCACAACTCTTACCAACTGGACCACGCTCTTACATCCCTTCGTTGTGTTAAAATTCAACTTAACCGTTGCAAAAAAATTCCTAGAAAAACGTAAGACAAAATTCTGCATATGCATATGTATGCGTGCACATGAACACAGAATTTGCCAAGCAGCTGCGCTTTGCCCCCACTACTGAAAATAGATTCTTGATTTGCTCGTAAACTAAATGTACGATCGCTATGAAATTTTCAGGATTTATTCAGATCATCGAAATGTATATACAAACCAATTTGCACGTGTAGTATTGGGTTTTCTTTGTTCTTATGGTTTTTTTTTGATATTGTCGGCGATTGGGGGAGGTATTCAAAAAATGAAATATTTAAATTCTTCGTATGTTTTACGCGAACATAAAAAAATAAATAAATTAAGTGGCTCTAGCTTTTATAGTTTGGGAGTTATGCTTAAAAAACCGAGTCAAAAAAGCGATAAATATCGATAATAAGAAAACGGAAGGAGTTATCGATGTTTTGCAATAAACTTGATCTGCGTATGGTATATAAGAACCGAATTAGACTAAGATCAGCTTTCTAGCTTTTGTAGTCTCTGAAATCGACGCGATCATACAGACAGACGGACAAACAGGCAGACGGACATGGCTAAATCGACTCGGCTAGTGATGCTGTTCAAGAATATATGTACTTTATGGGGTTGGAGATTGGTCCTTCTGCCTGTTACATACATTTGCACAAACCATTATTTCTAAGGTCTATTTCTGACCCGAGTATAAGGAAAAAATACCCTTAGAATCCCAGCTGTTCCCCCTCTTTTTTCATACCTTTGTTAGAGCTCTGATAGGGAAGTAGAGGGAGCGTGGTCACACGAGGTGGCATGTGGTGTCTTTGCAAACATCTGTAATTTTGAGAGGCATTTAATAATTATCTTTTCATTACGTTTCTGAAACGTCCATTTGGCAAATTTCAATCTCCGTAAAGTCGTAACTATTTGAAATTCATGCGACTGTTAAAATTAAGTGCCGCCATCTAATGGCTATTGTTATCTTAAACGTAAAAGAACATAATAATGTTGTCAATTAAACTCCGTAATAAAGTAAATTAATGATGTCGTGTGAATAAATATATAAATTACATAAATTTATGGGCGATGGGCAGCAAAGTTTAAATCTGCCCATTGCAGGAAAGGCGGGTACATCGTGGCCAATAACACCAGGCCTGCCAACTTGCTCGGACAGTTGCGTATGTATGTTCGTATGTAGTTGTGGGTGTAGGCTATTTGTGTGGGAAATTTTGTACCGTCTAAGGGCATGGTTGAGGTTACCCACCCCTGGGTACACTGAGCTAGCCGTAGTTGCCCACCGCAACAGAATAGACGTGTAACAAAATTGTGGGAAACATAAACGTGTCATCAATTGGAGATGTCAAATATAATGGTTTTTGCCATTACGGGTGCGTCAGGAGTAGTGAACAAACATTTTTTTGTGATGTTTTGGGGAGCATTCCAAAAAATATACCCAAATTTGGTGACTCGAGCTTAAAAACTGTGGGCGTGGCTGGGATATAAAGAAATATGTGCAACGTGTTGGGGAGCTCACCACCTATCTTTATATCAAATTTAGTAGCTCTATTTTTAAAATTGTGTGATATATACATGTATGTATTTTTCTTTTATCGTTTGGCTGTGGCCGAAAATTTGAACTTTTTGTCTGAAAAGTATAATTACATGTATAATTCCAAAGTTTCTCTATCTACAATAGTGCCGAAAAAAGTTGTGTTCATCCGGAGAAACGGACAGATGGACGTGCGGACAGCAAGATGGACATTATATAAACCCAATATGCCAGTTTCACTTTGTGAACTAGCTTTATCTCCAACAGAAAACTTTTTTATAGGGCTTTAGCTAGATATATACAGCCACAGTCTAAGTAATTACACGCCAAACTTTTTTTTGGATGTTGTACGTGTTCGCACAATGGAGGTCTACTGTCGACTGAAAAGTCGGCAGTTGGCCTATATTTATTTGTTCATTACAGGATTGCAATATTTCAAATAAGAGTGACGTTACAATAACATTTGTTGTGTGGCAACTCTGCAAGTGTTGACAAAATACAATTTGCAGCTGTAGTGGCTATCAGCTGTTTTGAAACTAACTGGCAACACTTACAATTGTGCTAGTCTTACAGAAAGTAATTCTAATTGTTAATTTTATCTTAAAATAATTGGTTTAACTAATAAGAGTTTAGTTGAATTTCAGGACAGTGGCAAGAGGGCGTGTCTTGCGGTGTGCCGATCGAAGCCAGCTGTGTGTTGGCCGCCATGCAGTGACTGGAGAGAGAACATTTTGACCCTGCGCGAGGAAAGCCAGTTGTTGCGGCCCGAGTGTTGACCGCCGCTGCCAGGGATGGTAGTGTGGCTATCTCCAGGGGCGATGCAGGCGAAGAGGCTGTTGCTGATGATCCCCGACTACAAGTCTCTGTTGCCGTTGCCAGGGCAGCAGAGGCAGGATTAGGGGCCGCCGCAAGTTAGAAACGCAACAGTTTGGTTGCATAGTGGGCTGAGAGAGCACAGATGATGATTTCGATTTATTTCTTTCAGGTCGAGATGATTGTAGCTCCTCCATAATGCGCCACTGAAGGTGGGGACGCCTCCAAGGCAGAAGCAGTGGGATGGTGGATCGCTGGATTTGCCGTTTTGCCATGTATGGGTGAGTCGATAGACGTCGTGGCCAGTTGATAGTTGCAAGATTATTGGGGTTGCGCAGCTGGTATGAGTCCTGAAAAGAGAAGATAGTTTGCTGCTGGGCAGCTTGTGGCATTACAGGCCATATCTCAGGCTGCTGGTGAATAATCAGCTGCCTTTCCAGGAGGTATGGCTTGTGACTGCGTTGCAGCTGTAGAGGCATATGAGTCGGTCGAGTGTTGCTGGGTGAGTCCATACGTGGGCGCTTTCTTTCAGGGGAAGAGTGGCTAAATGTTCGTTTATTTGCAGTTGGCCGATGCTGATGCGCCTGAGGTGGGGGCCAACCAGGAGATATTTGGCATCGCTGCGTCTGAGGCTGCAGGTCCTCTACTAGCAGCACTTCATCGGGTTGATATTGTGGCCATTGCGGAGGCTCTGGAAGTTGTGGCAGGGCATACTGCTGTACCTGTGGAGAGGGATAGAGAGGTTGCTGCTGAAGCTAGGGCACAACAGCGAGTTGGCCTAGCTGTTGTTGCTGTGGCTCTGGAGATTGAGTTGACCCAGGTTGATGTGTCTGAGCTGATGGCCATCGAATCTGCTGCATCTGGAATGGGAGCTCCGCCAATTGCAGCGTGTCGCCAGCCCGGACTTGTTGCCGTTGCTGAGGAAATGGAGGGTGAGCCGGCACAGCCTGGTGCGCCTGCGAGGAGGAACAGACAGATTGCTGTTGACGCTGAAGCGTATCGACAATTTGGTCTTGCTGTTGATTCTGAGGGACTGAGAGCTGAGTTGACCGAGGCTGTTGTATTTGCGGTGATGTGCAGTCAGATTGTTGCTGCAACGTGGGAAGTTGCTCTTGTTGGACTTGACTTGGATGTTGCCGTAAGTGTTGTTGGAGTTGCCGTTGTAGAGGTATGATGTGCGTTTGTAGTTGTTGCTTATACCTGGGCCGTGTTAGGCGTTGCGGTACATAGGGATGACGAATTAGCTTGCGGGCTTCTACATTTGGGTGACAGCTTAGTGAGGCAGCAAATCTTCCGCTTGAGGTGCGAAACGTCTCTTTAACTGTTTTGATGTTGTAGGTGATTCTGAGTGTTTCATTTCTGGTGAAGTATGGGGCTCTCATAATCTTCCGTACGGTTTTGGACTGCATAGCTTCTAGGCGAAGTATTTGGGTATTTGACACTAGTGCTCCATAGATAGGCAGGGCATATAACCATTTTGGAGCTATCAGCTGCTTGTATATAACTGCTTTGCAGCTCTTAGAGAGTTTGCTGTCCCGGCCAAGCAGCCATTCCAACTTCTGATGAGTGGCTCTTATGCGGTTACGTAGTTGTGTTACATGAAAAATGCATTTTAACTTTTGGTCCATATGTAGGCCTAAGTATAGGTGGCGAGTCTTATTGATGATCGGCTGGTTGTTCAGTCGAAGGGACAGTGAGGTAGAATTTTGCTCTAATCTCATTAATGTGTATATGACGTGCGCCGTTTTCTCAACATTGATGCTGATGCACCAACGGTTAGCCCAGTTTGCGAAAGTGCATAAATGTAAGGGTTATATTTATAATAACCTATAGTTTATTGAATATTATATAGTTTGTAATGTTAATTATATTTAAACTGAAGTCGCTAAGGAACAAGAGTTAAACGGCAGACTGCTTCTTTACGGCTTTACAGCTTAACGGCTTAAATTCCTCGCTTACAACTCCTGATCACGATTTCTGCTTACGACTGTCCTCCTTGCTTACGCGACGACTTCTCTCTGTCTAATGCCATTCTCCAACAGCATCGATAGTTCTGCTTACTATCTATAGCTACTCCGACCCGATACTAGCTTGTCGCCGCCTGTCCACTCAACCCATCTTACATTCGGCCATCCTGCTCCTCATCGGCCTCCGATGACCAAGCGTCTTCGTTGTCTGCTACTATCTCCAAAGCTTCATATGATCGCAACTAGTTGCTGTGTTAATTGGTCCTTCAACATCCGCTGCTTTCCGTACCTCATAACGCCCGTTTCGCTTCACCTTTGTAATTTCATACGGTCCGAGGTATTCGCTAGCCAGCTTTTTCCCTGCCACAAACTGTGTACGACGGATTGCGACGAGGTCTCCCTCCTTATATCCATACTCGGGCTTTCTTTTTTTGTCATACTGCTTTTTATAATCCTGCTGAGCTTTTTCGATGTCTTCTTTTGCGGTTCGTCGAGTGCCCTGCCTCTCCTCCTCAAAGTTGTCATACATCTCTTTTTCCAGCAACTGC
This sequence comes from Drosophila paramelanica, assembly GCA_035043915.1. Classification (NCBI taxonomy): domain Eukaryota; kingdom Metazoa; phylum Arthropoda; class Insecta; order Diptera; family Drosophilidae; genus Drosophila; species Drosophila paramelanica. The sequence continues at coordinate 363,599 of JAWNMO010000576.1, forward strand.
CTGATGTCATCCTCAGCATTATTTTTCATTTTGATGCCAAACAGCAGTTCAAAGGGCGATCTCTTTGTGGTCACATTAATAGTGCTGTTTATGACTCTTTGCACTCTAGCCACGAATATAAACCATTTCTCGGGATTCTCTGATGACATTTTTGATATGATTCCGAGTATTGAACGGTTGACGCGCTCTATTTGTCCGTTTCCCCTTGGTACTCCTGTGGTGCTCCACACATGTTCGATTCCATTTTCCTTGACATATTGCTCAAACGTTGTCGACGTAAATGCTGCTCCTCGGTCGCTTATAATCCGCAACGGAATTTCCGAAGACTTCAGACCAAATTTGCAGCTTCTTCAGAACTTCGTCACAATTTGTAGTTTTGGTTGGGTACATCCATACAAATTTCGTGAAGGCGTCTACCATAGCGAAAATATATTTATACTGCTTAGACGTTGCATCCATTGGTCCAAGATGATCTACATGTAATGTATGCAACGGCTCATATCCTTTTTCCACTTGATATAGGAAGCCCTCCTTTTTGCCCAATTTTCTATTAAAGATGATGCATTTGATGCAATTATTTATCAATTGTACCACCTTACCCTCCAGGTGTGGTATCCAGTAATTTTGTTGAACAGCGTGCATTGTTTTCTTGAGAGCAATATGTCCGACATTGTGGGCCTCTGCGATAACTTCTCGCTCCATTTGCTTTGGCACTACCAACAAATCCGTCCCTTGCACCGCTTTGAACAACAGACCGCCTTTGATTTTAAAATTTTCATATGGCCGGCTGGCCACAATTTCTGAAATTGCTTTCGTCATTTCATCACCTTGCTGCGCTTTTTTAATCCGAGCTGAAATTTCTGATGTCACCAACATTACCTGTTGTGGGTAGCGGCTAAGACAGTCCACGTGCTTTAGGCGATCTCCAGCTCTATGTTCAACCGTGAACTCGTAGTCCTCCAGGTACAGGACCCACTGCGCTACCTCCCTTGGCACATCCTTCTTATTTAAAGTCTGTTTAAATGCAGCACAATCTGTAACCAACTTGAATGGGATGCCGAGTACATATTGGCGAAACTTTTTGCATGCTAAAAATATCGCTTTAGCCTCTTGCACATAACTGTGCTGGCGAGCCTCTGCTTCTGTGGTTTTCTTACTCCAGTATGACACTGGAAACAAATAACCGTCGTGCCATTGCAAAAGAGCGGCGGCAAATCCATCTTTGGACGCGTCTGTGTGTATTTCAGTTCTTGCGTCTCTCTGATAAATGCGTAAGACCGGCTCATTGCTCAAAGCATCCTTCAACATCTGGACTGCTTGCTGCTCGTCATGCTCCATCCGGAATCGCACCTCCTTGCGTAGCAGATCCGTCAGTGGTTTCGCAATCTGGGAGTAACCCTTTATAAACTTGCGAAAAAAACCAGTTAACCCCAGGAATGACTGAACAGCTTTTATATTTCGCGGTATTGGAAACTTGCTGATCGCTTTTGTTTTTTCCAGTCCAGGTTTGATCTGACCAGCTTCGATAATATGTCCCAGGAAATGGATCTTCGTTTGCATAAAGTGGCACTTCTTCCATTTTATTTTTAATCCATATTCCGCTGCTCTTTGAAATACTTGTTTCATCTTATTAAAACATATGTCAGCTGTTACTCCACTTATGATAATATCATCCATGTACAAGTCCAAAATATCTTCATTTATCAAATTTTGAAACACGTTGTTTACAAAGCGAATGAAAATTGCTGGCGAATTACAGAATCCAAACGGTGCTCTGTTAAATTCGAACAGACCCTCTTTCGTGATGAATGCCGTAAACTTTTTGCTGCTGTCCTCAACTGGGACATGGAAAAAGCCCATTTTCCAAATCCATAACGGTGAAAAATCTAGCTTTTTGTAATTTTTCCAATACCTCATCGACTACCGGTACAGGGAAGCAATCCTTTAAAACCATCTTATTTAGTTGACGGTAGTCAACGCAAACTCGATTGCTGCCATCCTCCTTTTTTACGAGCACCACACGGCTAGCAAAGTTTGATGACGAGCGCTGAATCACGCCTGAATCCAACCACTCGTTGATTTGCTGCTTCACTGCTTCCGCCTCGCTGTAAGCGATACGGCTTGGTACATGTCGAAATGGCATAATGTCTCCGTCTGGCACGATTTTTAGCTCGATAGGACACTCAGCTGTTTTTGGCATCGAACTATACTCCCGAATCATCGTCTGCACCTCCTCTTTGAACTGTGACGGAATATCGGCATCAGTATTTGTTTGCACAACGTTATAAATACTTATCTTATTTATGTCCGTAGTTTCCTTCCCAGCAGGGGGAGAAAACTCGTATCCAGCTGCTGTCATCGTCAAGGTGAATTTGGATATAAAATCATACCCTAGCAATGCATCACATCCAATGGCATTATTTGCTACGACCAAGAACTTGTGGATCACGTGCATGTCGTTGATCTCTACTTCTGCTTGAAATTGACCCACTGGACGTGTAAGATTTTTACCCAGACCTCTCAGGGTGGCAAAGCTTTTTTGTAACTTCGCACGGCGAATTTTTTTGCATACGCCTTCTTTCAGAATTGATACGTCAGCTCCGGTATCTACCAGTGCGTTCACCACCACCTCGTTGACCTTAAGATTTACCAAGCGCTTGGATTCCTGTACCACATTTACATCGGCCGAGGACGAGCACTCCTTAGACATATGTCCACTTTTGTTGCAGCGAAAACACTTAATGTCAGCTTTGCAATCTTTGCGTAGGTGATCTGATGAGCCACAATTGTAGCAATGCTACTTCTTCTCATTTTTCATGATCACACTCTTGTTGTTGCTTTTGAACGCTTGCCATTGCTTCTTCTGTGGATTTGTACTTTCGTTGGTTTCCAACACACTTTCAAAATACTCATACTTGTCTTTAATTTCCTTCAGCGATGTGCACAAGTACAAACTATATTTGAACTCACTTTTTAAGTTCAAACCAGTAACTACGTATCTGATCATCGATTCAGTATCCATCACCCCACGGGCAGCAATACGCTTCATTTGCAAAATGTACTCGTGGATACTTTCATCTGGTCGTTTCACCCGTGCACTGAGCTGTTTGTCAATTTCGGCACTGCATACTCTCTCTCGTTCAAACTCTTCAATCAGCAGATCACGCAGGGTATTGTAGTCATGTACTGTCGTCGACTCCAAAAACAAAGCTGCCGTCTGTGTCATTTTGGCACGTGCTTGCACATATTTTTGCTTTTCGTTTAAGCCATAAGCGTTAGCATTTAGCTCAAAATTCGTAAACCACTTGCTGACTTGCATATTTTTGCCGTCGAAATCAGGAATAATTTTGGAAAAGTTTTCAACAACTAATTTTCCTTCATCTTTTGATATTTCATCTGCCTGGATTTTCAACGATAATAACTGAACGAGCTGCTGTAACATCATGTTGTTTTCGGCCAAAAAGTTTTCACTCGTCGTACGGTTCTCGTTCGTTACATTTGCATTCGCTCCTGGGAACACGAGACCTTGTGGAATAGTCGACTGCTGCGCATTTTCTTCATTCGCTTTCAACTCGTTCATATTTTTTTGAGTATACGAGCGCGTTGAATACTGCTGTCTCCCTTGCACACCCGTAGTCTTGGGTATTTCTGCTGTTTTTTGCGGTATGCTTTTGGCGACAGTTTTCGTCTTCTCTTGCTGCTTTCCCCGCACTGGCACCGTCTGGGTTTTTTCTGCAGGCCTCGTTTTCGCATTCATATAATTGTATGCGCTTACAACTTGTTTTTCTAAACGATATACAACTTTATATGCATTTGAACTTCACCAGAATTTTACAAGATCCTTTACGATCGCGAACTTCAATTTAGATATGGCACGGTTGATTTTTATTCGACGCGGACGAGCCCCCAAATGTAAGGTTATATAATAACCTATAGTTTATTGAATATTATATAGTTTGTAATGTTAATTATATTTAAACTGAAATCGCTAAGGAACAAGAGTTGAACGGCAGACTGCTTCTTTACGGCTTGACGGCTTTACGGCTTAACGGCTTAAATTCCTCGCTTACAACTGCTGATCACGATTTCTGCTTACGACTGTCCTCCTTGCTTACGCGACGACTTCTCTCTGTCTTCTGCCATTCTCCAACAGCATCGATAGTTCTGCTTACTATCGATAGCTACTCCGACCCGATACTAGCTTATCGCCGCCTGTCCACTCAACCCATCTTACATTTGGCCATCCTGCTCAGTCATCGGCCTCCGATGACCAAGCGTCTTCGTTGTCTGCTAAATATCTCCAAAGCTTCATATGATCGCAACTAGTTGCTGTGTTAATTGGTCCTTCAACATCCGCTGCTTTCCGTACCTCATAACGCCCGTTTCGCTTCACCTTTGTAATTTCATACGGTCTGAGGTATTCGCTAGGCAGCTTTTTCCCTGCCGCAAACTGTGTACGACGGATTGCGACGAGGTCTCCCTCCTTATATCCATACTCGGGCTTTCTTTTTTTGTCATACTGCTTTTTATAATCCTGCTGAGCTTTTTCAATGTCTTCTTTTGCGGTTCGTCGAGTCCCCTGCCTCTCCTCCTCAAAGTTGTCATACATCTCTTTTTCCAACAACTGCCTGATGTCATCCTCAGCATTATTTTTCATTTTGATGCCAAACAGCAGTTCAAAGGGCGATCTCTTTGTGGTCACATTAATAGTGCTGTTTATGACTCTTTGCACTCTAGCCACGAACATAAACCATTTCTCGGGATTCTCTGATGACATTTTTGATATGATTCCGAGTATTGAACGGTTGACGCGCTCTATTTGTCCGTTTCCCCTTGGTACTCCTGTGGTGCTCCATACATGTTCGATTCCATTTTCCTTGACATATTGCTCAAACGTTGTCGACGTAAATGCTGCTCCTCGGTCGCTTATAATCCGCAAGGGATTTCCGAAGACTTCAGACCAAATTTGCAGCTTCTTCAGAACTTCGTCACAATTTTTGGTTGGGTACATCCATACAAATTTCGTGAAGGCGTCTACCATAGCGAAAATATATTTATACTGCTTAGACGTTGCATCCATTGGTCCAAGATGATCTACGTGTAATGTATGCAACGGCTCATATCCTTTTTCCACTTGATATAGGAAGCCCTCCTTTTTGCCCAATTTTCTATTAAAGATGATGCATTTGATGCAATTATTTATCAATTGTACCACCTTACCCTCCAGGTGTGGTATCCAGTAGCTTTGTTGAACAGCGTGCATTGTTTTCTTGAGAGCAAAATGTCCGACATTGTGTGCCTCTGCGATAACTTCTCGCTCCATTTGCTTTGGCACTACCAACAAATCCGTCCCTTGTACCGCTTTGAACAACAGACCGCCTTTGATTTTAAAATTTTCATATGGCCGGCTGGCTACAATTTCTGAAATTGCTTTCGTCATTTCATCACCTTGCTGCGCTTTTTTAATCCGAGCTGAAATTTCTGATGTCACCAACATTACCTGTTGTGGGTAGCGGCTAAGACAGTCCACGTGCTTTAGGCGATCTCCAGCTCTATGTTCAACCGTGTATTCGTAGTCCTCCAGGTACAGGACCCACTGCGCTACCTCCCTTGGCACATCCTTCTTATTCAAAGTCTGTTTAAATGCAGCACAATCTGTAACCAACTTGAATGGGATGCCGAGTACATATTGGCGAAACTTTTTGCATGCTAAAAATATCGCTTTAGCCTCTTGCACATAACTGTGCTGGCGAGCCTCTGCTTCTGTGGTTTTCTTACTCCAGTATGACACTGGAAACAAATAACCGTCGTGCCATTGCAAAAGAGCGGCGGCAAATCCATCTTTGGACGCGTCAGTGTGTATTTCAGTTCTTGCGTCTCTCTGATAAATGCGTAAGACCGGCTCATTGCTCAAAGCATCCTTCAACTTCTGGACTGCTTGCTGCTCGTCATGCTCCATCCGGAATCGCACCTCCTTGCGTAGCAGATCCGTCAATGGTTTCGCAATCTGGGAGTAACCCTTTATAAACTTGCGAAAAAAACCAGTTAGCCCCAGGAATGACTGAACAGCTTTTATATTTCGCGGTATTGGAAACTTGCTAATCGCTTTTGTTTTTTCCAGTCCAGGTTTGATCTGACCAGCTTCGATAATATGTCCCAGGAAATGGATCTTCGTTTGCATAAAGTGGCACTTCTTCCATTTTATTTTTAATCCATATTCCGCTGCTCTTTGAAATACATGTTTCATCTTATTAAAACAGATGTCAGCTGTTACTCCACTTATGATAATATCATCCATGTACAAGTCCAAAATATCTTCATTTATCAAATTTTGAAACACGTTGTTTACAAAGCGAATGAAAATTGCTGGCGAATTACAGAATCCAAACGGTGCTCTGTTAAATTCGAACAGACCCTCTTTCGTGATGAATGCCGTAAACTTTTTGCTGCTTTCCTCAACTGGGACATGGAAAAAGCCATTTTCCAAATCCATAACGGTGAAAAATCTAGCTTTTTGTAATTTTTCCAATACCTCATCGACTACCGGTACAGGGAAGCAATCCTTTAAAACCATCTTATTTAGTTGACGGTAGTCAACGCAAACTCGATTGCTGCCATCCTTCTTTTTTACGAGCACCACACGGCTAGCAAAGTTTGATGACGAGCGCTGAATCACGCCTGTATCCAACCACTCGTTGATTTGCTGCTTCACTGCTTCTGCCTCGCTGTAAGCGATACGGCTTGGTACATGTCGAAATGGCATAATGTCTCCGTCTGGCACGATTTTTAGCTCGATAGGACACTCAGCTGTTTTTGGCATCGAACTATACTCCCGAATCATCGTCTGCACCTTCTCTTTGAACTGTGACGGAATATCGGCATCAGTATTTGTTTGCACAACGTTATAAATACTTATCTTACTTATGTCCGTAGTTTCCTCCCCAGCAGGGGGAGAAAACTCGTATCCAGCTGCTGTCATCGTCAAGGTGAATTTGGATATAAAATCATACCCTAGCAATGCATCACATCCAATGGCATTATTTGCTACGACCAAGAACTTGTGGATCACGTGCATGTCGTTGATCTCTACTTCTGCTTGAAATTGACCCACTGGACGTGTAAGATTTTTACCCAGACCTCTCAGGGTGGCAAAGCTTTTTTGTAACTTCGCACGGCGAATTTTTTTGAATACGCCTTCCTTCAAAATTGATACGTCCGCTCCGGTATCTACCAGTGCGTTCACCGCCACCTCGTTGACCTTAAGATTTACCAAGCGCTTGGATTCTTGTACCACATTTACATCGGCCGAGGACGAGCACTCCTTAGACATATGTCCACTTTTGTTGCAGCGAAAACACTTAATGTCAGCTTTGCAATCTTTGCGTAGGTGATCTGATGAGCCACAATTGTAGCAATGCTTCTTCTTCTCATTTTTCACGATCACACTCTTGTTGTTGCTTTTGAACGCTTGCCATTGCTTCTTCTGTGGATTTGTACTTTCGTTGGTTTCCAACACACTTTCAAAATACTCATACTTGTCTTTAATTTCCTTCAGCGATGTGCACAAGTACAAACTATATTTGAACTCACTTTTTAAGTTCAAACCAGTAACTACGTATCTGATCATCGATTCAGTATCCATCACCCCACGGGCAGCAATACGCTTCATTTGTAAAATGTACTCGTGGATGCTTTCATCTGGTTGTTTCACCCGTGCACTGAGCTGTTTGTGAATTTCGGCACTGCATACTCTCTCTCGTTCGAACTCTTCAATCAGCAGATCACGCAGGGTATTGTAGTCATATACTGTCGTCGACTCCAAAAACAAAGCTGCCGTCTGTGTCATTTTGGCACGCGCTTGCACATATTTTTGCTTTTCGTTTAAGCCATAAGCCATAAACCACTTGCTGACTTGCATATTTTTCCCGTCGAAATCAGGAATAATTTTGGAAAAGTTTTCAACAACTAATTTCCCTTCATCTTTTGATATTTCATCTGTCTGGATTTTCAACGATAATAACTGAACGAGCTGCTGTAACATCATGTTGTTTTCGGCCAAAAAGTTTTCACTCGTCGTACGGTTCTCGTTCGTTACATTTGCATTCGCTCTTGGGAACACGAGACCTTGTGAAATAGTCGACTGCTGCGCATTTTCTTCATTCGCTTTCAACTCGTTCATATTTTTTTGAGTATATGAGCGCGTTGAATACTGCTGTCTCTCTTGCACACCCGTACTCTTGGGTACTTCTGCTGTTTTTTGCGGTATGCTTTTGGCGACAGTTTTCGTCTTCTCTTGCTGCTTTCCCCGCACTGGCACCGTCTGGGTTTTTTCTGCAGGCCTCGTTTTCGTATTCATATAATTGTATGCGATTACAACTTGTTTTTCTAAACGATATACAACTTTATATGCATTTGAACTTCAATTTAGATATGGCACGGTTGATCTTTATTCGACGCGGACGAGCCCCCAAATATAAGGGTTATATTTATAATAACCTATAGTTTATTGAATATTATATAGTTTGTAATGTTAATTATATTTAAACTGAAGTTGCTAAGGAACAAGAGTTAAACGGCAGACTGCTTCTTTAAGGCTTTACGGCTTAACGGTTTAACGGCTTGAATTCCTCGCTTACAACTGCTGATCACGATTTCTGCTTACGACTGTCCTCCTTGCTTACGCGACGACTTCTCTCTGTCTAATGCCATTCTCCAACAGCATCGATAGTTCTGCTTACTATCGATAGCTGCTCCGACCCGATACTAGCTTATCGCCGCCTGTCCACTCAACCCATCTTACATAAATATCTCTGGTTGGACATAACTCCGTTACTAGCAGAGAAGGATGAGCTCATTATAATAGTATCGTCAGCGTGTGTGGAGAGAAGAGAGTTTTTCTCCTTAGGGTCAGATACAGACAGGTAATATGCTTCTGTACGAGGGAGTGGCATGTCTGACGAAAATATAGTATACAGGATGGGACCTTAAGGTACTCCTGCGCTAATTTTACCCAGTTTTGATTTGGCACCGTCATTGGTGCAAACTATGAATGTTCTGTGCAGCAGGTAGCTTTGTAGAACATCAAATAGCCTGATGGGCAGCAGCTTTATTAGTTTCCAAAGAAGACCAGTGTGCCATACTCGCTCGAATGCTTCTTTAATGTCAATAAACACAGCTGAGCAGGAGTGGCGTTTTTCGTACGCATTTAGAATAAACTGTGTGACACGAGCAAGTTGCTTTTCAGTGCCGTGCTCCTTTCTAAAGCCAAACTGATGGCAGGGAATAGCATTTGCAAAGTCCTCACATTCAAAGAGCCCTTGCATGAGCAATCTTTCAAAGATTTTTGAGAAGCCGGCCAAGAGGCTTATTGGTCGGTAAGACGAAACTTCAGCAGCTCTTTTGCCTGGTTTTAAAATCATTGTTATTGCCGCACATTTCCATTGCCCAAATCTAAAGATACAGTTGTAAATCAGCAATAGGAATGTGATAGCCCTCTGGGTAGCGATTTGATCGTGTGGTTATCAATGTTGTCAATGCCAGGATACTTGCTAAGCGTAAGTGAGTTGATTATTAGCATTGTTTCACTGACAGTCACTGGACGAAATGCTAATGTGTTATTGCTTGTCATAACTTCCTGTGAGCTGGGACCTACGCTGTGCTGCTGCTGCTCAAATAAGGAAACTTTCTGCTGCTTTAATAGATTTAATTCCTCAGTGATTTGTTTGCGTACTTCGTCTGTATTGGTAAAGATATGTTCGAATCGCTGCTTAAGATGAGTTGCAAAAACCTCAACCTTCTCGCAGTTGTTTCTTGTCCAGTTTTTGTTGTAGTTGCCACAGCTACCCGGGGTAATTTTGAGCGGCCAATTTGGTTCTGGCTGACGTTTAAAGTTCTTAGTTATTTTCCAGAGTTTTTGCATCTTGTAGCGATCATTAGCATCTATCCTCTCAAACAACTTATTTATGTACGTAGAGTTGTCCAAGCGCAGAGCCTTTTTTAGCCGATTCTGCGTAATGGAGTACTTTTGTTTTGCTTGTGGTGTACGTAAGATAATATATTCACGTTTGTATTTACGTTTGAGCCGGATAAGTCTCTTCGTTAAGTTGTTCAAGACATGGCGACCAGAGTGGCTATAGTACGATTGTTGCTGCTGGCGTGGTGGCGGAGCTGCAGCATTTGCTGCATTATATATATTTCCAGCAAAGATTTCAATGGCATCTTCGATGTCAGCGCCCGACTTAATTTCCATATCTAGCAGTATTCGTTGGTTTAGATACTCATGGAATTTTTTGATATTTGCATTCTTCGGTAGGAGTCGGCGTCTTGCTGAGGGGATACTGTTAGCAATTGGCCCATTGATACCAAGTACGATGTGGATTGGTAAGTGGTCAGAGTCGAGATCAATTGTTGAGTAGGTTTGAAGTCTTTCACTGTTCAGCCCACCGTAGACAGCAAAGTCTATTGCAGATGGTTTTTTCCTTCTGTCGTATGGGAAGTGAGTAGCTCCCCCTGTAGCAAGTATATTATAGCAGCTGTGTTTATGTATGCACTTCATGATGGCTCTTCCACGTCTGAACGACCGTGTATTGCCCCACCAAGAGTGAACTGATGTGCAGTCCATTTGGGCTGTGATGGGCAATAGATAGGTGCAATAATGATTGTATGTTTTGGACTGTTGCTGCTATCGGCGGTAGGGCTGTGTGGGAAATTCTGTTTTTGACTAGTGCCATTACGCCACCACTTCTATAGCTCTGGGGATTCTTTGCCATATACGTGTGATAGCCATTGATGTGCAGGGTGCTTGCAGTTATTGTTGTTGTTGCTGTTGTAATATTAGTTTTGGGAGAAATGCGAGTTTCGATTCTGTGACGTTGCATAAAAGATGAAAGTTATAGGAGTTTGTTGGTTACCCCAGCAGCATTCCAATATGCAATTTTAAATGTGTTGTCATATTGGGCACTGTTGAGGTTGTCAGCAGTGCGAACTGTGTTGTTGTTAGTGGCTGTTGGGTTGAGAGGCTCATTGTGAGAACTGCGTTTTTATTAGGTATTGACATAGGATGCTGTATGAGCGTGTATATCAAGTTAATAAGAGTGTCAATTTTCTTGCCCATTTCATTGATCATAAGGACGCTTTGTTGTAGTGCATTGGCGAGAGCACTATCCGGTCTCAGCTGTTGTTGCTGCTGCTTATCTTGTTGATAATTTTGAGCGTTGCGCTGTTGGTGCAGTAATGTGTTGCCTTGATGTTGTTGGAGGCTGTGTTGGTGTGACGGCAGCTTGAGTGGCTGCTGCTTCCTTGGGCGATGGGTTGTCTGCTGTTTAGCGTGATTCTCTGTGTGTCAAGATCTTTGTTGTTCAGACCGTTTTTGTTGATCGTCATCCTGGAGACTTAGAGAGCTGCTGGTATGGTGTTGCTCAGAGAATTTCTGCTCCAGGAGTAGTTGTTGTTGGAATTTTTGTAGGTGTTTTGAGGCTGGGTTCTTGACATGGCCTGGTTTGGTTTGCCCGGAGACAACTTGGCTAAACGTCAGTGTGCTTGCGCTGGATGGTTGCTTTTTTTGCTGAGTTTGTGCCTGCTGCTGATTTTTCTTCTGTTAAAACTGGGGTTGTTGCTGAGGCTTCAGTGTCGGCTGCTGAATCTGCTGTAGTTGCTGCTGTATCCGTTGCTAATGTTGAGGAGTGGTCTCATGGGCACTCATAGCAGGAGGTTCATTATTTGCAATTTGCTTGCGTCTTGGTTCTTGTTGCTGTTTCTGTCGATCTAGTGCCGCCCGAGCGCGATTGGCTGCTAGTTTTTCCTGTTCTTTTTTGAATACGCTGCAGCCTTTATAGCTGGCTATGTGTACACCCTTACAGTTGACACATTTCGCTGGAGCTTCTCTTGTTTTTGTGCATGTAGTTGTTGGATGGCCTTCCCCGCATTTGAGGCACGCAAATGGTCTGCGGCAGTAGTTTTTGCTGTGTCCAAACAATTGGCAGCGATGACATTGTACGGCATCCGTTCTTTTCCATTGCCTGAGAACTTCGATGTTTTGGTTGCACAGGGTCGTCACCTCAAAAATCTTTTCGTTGGTGTCTATTTTTGGCATAAGTTCAATTTCAAAGTTATTCATTGGTTTGCGTTCATAGCGGCTTTTTATAACATTGACGTAGCGTGTTACGTGACCCAGTTTGCTTAGCTCTTCACGAATCCATTCACATGACGTTGAGTGATGTAGGTGCCTTAAGATGACGCGAAATCCGCGCTCCCTGCATAGTTGATGCGTGTGCATTTCGATACTTTTCGTGTCAAGCATTGTAAGTAACGCATTATATGTAGGCAAGTCCTCACAGTGCACACGGATGCCGTTACCCTGGGAGCACCTAATTTTGAATTTATTCGCGCCCACAGCATTGACAAAGATATCCATGATTGGCTGTATGTCAGTGACGTTGGGCAGAAAGAGCGTAGGTATTTTAGCACTCTGGGCTGGATGTTGCTGTTGCACCATATTAGTGCAGTATTGACTGTTAGCGGGCTGTTTAGTTTTGGGAGTAGTGGCATCTTGATTAATATCTGTGTCAGAAATATCACTGCTGTCATCATCTACGTCCATAGTATTGACATTACGAATGGTGCTGTTAGAGATGCTACTATCATTAGCTACTGTTGTCACAGGGGCTGTGTTGTTTTTTAGACATTCCTGAGACTCTAATGTGTCATCTGACCAGTCGTCCGGAGTGGTGTAAGTGTTGGCTAGGGTCTGGAGCCGTTTAAGGCTTTGTTGGACTGGCAGTTTGACTTTACGTTTGAGGTTTTTGACAGCTGGGAAAGGTGACGTGGAGTTGGTTTTGGCATTTCCCTTTGGAGTAGGTACTGGAAGCGGAGATTCAAACGGAAATGGCTGTGACTTGGTTCTCATCAGTTGTTGTTGATTCGGGTGACTTGCAGAGGCTTCAACTGACGAGTCGTCGTATTTTTATTGACAGGTTTGCTGTCAGTTTTGGCAGAGGCATAGGTTAGTATTTCTTTTAGTTGCTGTGTTTCAAGGGGCAGAAAAGGGTCATCGTCAGAGGAGGAATAGCTATCAACATATTTGTTCATTTCTGAGCCGTATGCTGACACGTTTGGTGATGGATCGTAGTAAGAAGCTGTGTCAGAATTGTCGTTGGTTTTGTTCATATTCAGACTTGCCTGCACCTGCGCCTTAGTAGTCTGCCGGCGGTTTGCTTTTAGATCGCTTTGGTCATCAGAGTCAGTCAAGGTGACATACTCATCCTCGGCCTCGTTGACATCACCCGAGTCAGACGCCATTGTTTCTTCATGTCTTGCTTTAGCTTCTAGAAATTCACGTGATGGCTTCGAGTGGGACGGGTGTTTAGTGAGCGATAGATTGCACTTCGGTTTTTTTTTCAGCATTTTTGTCGGAGATTTAGTACGAGGTTTATCATTTTTTGGATTTTGATGGAGCGAAAGATGCTGTTGTAGCTGAGTTGGCTCGCTGTTCACTTCTACACTTGTGTTTTTGGCATTGTTTTCGGGAGGAGCAGCCGGCTTTTCAGTTATTGCGCGAGCATTAGCGGAACTTTGAGGTGCCGTAGGCTCCTGCATTTCACAGAACACATTTATATATACGGATTATCAACTGCACTTATCCCTTTTTTTTGATTTTTTTTTTTATTTTTTTTTATTTTTTTTTTGATGTTTTTTGGATTTTTTTGGATGTTGTACGTGTTCGCACAATGGAGGTCTACTGTCGACCAGTCCGCATAAGTGGACGATCGTATTTCAGCGCATGTGTATTTATGTTGGTATAAACAAAGCAACAAAGTGTCACTATGTTATGAGTATGATACTCTTACTTTAAGTCAGGCATATGTCCACTTGGTAAATTGTATACACTACAATTCTGTGAGCATATGCTTGTTTGGCATACAACATACTACAAGTGAAATCACGAATTACAAGTATATACTATAATCATATTATTCCTAACGATAACACATAAATATGAAATACGGTATACTGATTTAAATGTAAATTATATGGCTGATGAAGAAATAGATTTAACTCGTTTATGCTTTGAAATTTCTAAAAAGATGGGTAAAGAAAAAAAGGGATGCAAAGATATATAGAGAAATATTTTTGAGGAAAGAGTCAGAGGTATGAAAAGGCTGCAAGCAGCGAATTCGTCAGTCAGTCACATTTATGAATTGAAGTAGAGTACAGAAATCGGTGTAATTTCAAAATTTGGATATTCGTCGAATATAAAGCAAATTGATGATTTTCTATTGGAGTTCGATGGGATGGTTTTTCCTGATCATCAAAAGCTACTTGCGGAATACAAAGAATATTTCGCTAAATAGAAGGCTACAGTCAGAACATCGCAATACGGTGAACATTTGACGATATGCCTGAGGTCGTCCAACGATACAACAACTAGGTGTGATACCGGCAGGCCCGGTACATCTCGACGTTGGACCTGAAGCAGGGATACTGGCAGATCCCGATGGCTAAGGATAGTCGGCAGTACACGGCATTCACGGTGCCGAGCTGGGGACTGTTCCAGTGGCGAGTGATGCCGTTTGGTCTCTATTCTGCGTGCGCCAAGTTTCAAAAGGCCTGGGACACGGTTGTAGGACCTGAAATAGAGCCACACGCGCTTGCATACCTGGATGACATCATTGTCGTGGGTGTGTCCAAGGAGCAACACCTAGTCAACCTGCAGGAGGTATTCCGTCGACTCCGAGCGGCCAACCTCAAAATCAACCGGAAAAAGTGTTCTTTCTTCAGGAGGGTGCTGGTATACTTGGGTCATGTGGTGAGGGGCGACGGTATAAGGACAGATCCGGAAAAGGTGGCGGCTATACGAAATCTAAAGGCGCCTACGAATTTAAAAGAGCTGCGCCGATGCTTGGGCATGATTTGGTGGTTCCGCCGCTTCGTGCCCAACTTCGCGTCAATTGTGCAGCCGATGACGGAGCTGCTGAAGAAGGGGCGCAAATGGTCTTGGTTTGTCGAGCAGCAGGCGGCCTTGGTGCTTGCCTGTCCCGATTACTCCGTCAAGTTCGTGCATCAGACGGACACCAGCGACTACGGCTTGGGAGTTATATTGACGCAGGCCATCGACAGCCAGGAACGGGTCATCGCCTACGCTAGCCGAAAATTATAAAACTCCGGTGTTACGGAGCATGTGCCCTGCTGTTTGAACTGCTGCACTTTGAACGTCTGACAGTTGGTGCTGTGCTTCACGTACCTGGCGGCGTCTCTGAACATACCCGGCCAGTAAGAGCGCTGGGCCAGCCTTGCCACCGTTTTCTGCACTTCTTGGTGCCCCGCCGTGGGCGCATCGTGGCATTTCCGGAGAACCCGCTGCCGACGACCCGTGCTCACGCACAATTTCCAGGGCACGTAGTCTTCAACGTACGCACTGTATTCTAGGATACGATACAAATCCCTTAGGCAACACACACATTTACGTTAAAACACGAAAGACTCATTTAAGTCACATATTACACACACACCTTTAGTATAAACTTTGTAAAACTATACATTCTTAATATAATAAATAAACTACTGTAATAATAATAACGTCGTCTCAGATTAGATTGCATCACTGCGGAATTCTGGGGCCACATTTATACAGACAAAAAGACGGACGGGCGGAGGGACGGACAGAAATACGGACATGACTAAATCAACCGAGCTCGTCGTCCTGATCAAGAATATTTACACTTTATGGGGTCGGAGATGGCTCCTTCTGCCTTTATACCATTATACCCTTTTACCCATTTTAAATGGGTTCAGTGTATAACAAGGAAGAACGTTGCAGTCGGGCAATACCGACCGCGTTATATTCGTTCTCGTTCTTATTTATTGTTATTGTAAACAAATTTCGGTATTTTGCTGTTTGTGTGGTACTGGGGGTTGGGGAGAGTGGAGAGTTTTTTTGTGAATTCTGGGATAGCTTCCCAGTAATCCATATCCTAAATTTGGTGACTCTAGCTGATAAACTGTGGGAGATATAGCCATTTCCAAATTTTTAAGGCGGGCGCTGGAAGGCGTTCTAGTGGGCGTGGATGGGATATTCAGCTTGCAATCTTTGAGCTATCCCGGTGAGTCGCTGCAGCTGTACGCATTTGGAGATGTCGATTACGATGATAGATGGCGTTGGTATCATTACGATGAGGTAGACATGCATCAGACACCACCGACCCATCTGCAGCCCTTTGAAGATACCATCAACCACAAGACGATCCTGTTGGGCGACTCCGGCGTATGTAAAACCTAATTTTTCGTCAAATACAATACGAATTTCGTTTGGACTCCTACTCGGCCACGCATGGCATTGCACTAACATTAGGTCAATGAGTGAGACAATAAAGAGAGAAAGAAAGAGGTAGATAGGGAGGGAGATGACAAACTGCCAAAAATTGGTTATTATTGATTGATTAGTTGATTTTCAATTGACATATACAAGGTTAGGATTATTATAAAAAATACTCATTGGTTTAATTTTAAGGTTTAAGGAAAGCATAATTGTTTGCTGCTATCTGAATTATTATTATTTATTTTTCAACTGTTTGTATCAATTATGTAAAGGAAACTAAAAATCCTACTAAGAAAGACACAAATTTTTTGTTGCAACCAGTTGCCGGTTTTTACTTTACAGCGAGCAGCAGGCAGCGCACGAATTTTGGCAGCCTCAGATGGCCATCAAGGCAATAAAGTTCAAGTGGAACAGTTATATTTACCATGGCCGCCCGACCGACAGCCACCTGCTCCACATTTCATCGCGCGTCGGCTCATCCACACTCAATGCGTCGCTTGACATTAGCTGCTCGAATTTTTAGACCGGAGCTGTGCTGTGTGTGTGGCAAGGCCAAAAGCCGAAGTTGCATGAACTTGACTCGGCTATAGACTGAAACACTCTGCGCTGGTTCTTGCAGCTGCTGCTGTCAATGCTCCAAGTTTTCAGTTCTTGTGCACAATTTTAAATAAGAGTTTTGTTGAAAAATGTAAAGTGACTGAGAACTTTTTAAACTTTTTTGACCAACATTTTTGCTCGCAAACAAAATTCAGTTTTCTTATCAGACAATAATTATTGATGCTGCGCAATTGCAAATTTTGAAATAAACAAGTCTTGTGAATTGCCCAAAAATGGACGGACACTCATCTAACCATCCTCAGCTCAGTGGTAAGCTGTCGCAATTGAAAAGATGAAAAAAATCGCTGGTACATCTGCAGAGCTGTGTGCCAGTCTAGCCAATGCTCTGCAATTATCAATTGGAGCCTTCAACTACATTAGTATTGCAACGACAACAAGCACTATTACTACGACCACAATAACCTTTTCAAATAGAAGCTGTCAACCAAATTAATCAATAGTGGTGAATCGTCTACCCTCTGCGGCAGGTCAAGAGGGTGAAATCTTTTAAGGCGTCAAGTGGTAGCGCTGTTGTCAAGCAGGTTGTTGGCAAGGCTATTGGGGTGGTTGTGTAGTCTATCGACATAACGCTCGCTCATCTTGACAATTTCATCCTTAACCCACAGGATGCCTAGTTGGCTGTGGATCGTAGCATTGTCATGATAGATGTGCGCGTTTGACAGGATTCGCAGCACTTTGCTTTGAAACCGCTGTATTATATTGCGGTTGCTCCTGCTGGCTGTACCCCAGAGCTGGATGGCGTAGGTCCATGTTGGCTTGATCATGGTTTTGTACATCAGCAGCTTAACAAGGAGTTTCATACTGGATTGCCTGCCTATTAGCCAGTAGTAGTCGCGCACCTTCTTCTCTGCCTGCTTTCTTTTGCGAAGCAGATGCTCGCGCCAGGTCAGCCGTCGGTCCAGGATCATGCCCAAATATTTTGGCGTTGCATTGTATGGGATGACAGATCCGTCTAAGAAAACTAGGGGACAGTTTCCTTTCCGCAGAGAGAATGTGGTTTGAGGCGATTTATCCTGGTTGATAGAGATATTCCACTTCTTCAACCATCTCTCCAGATTGTCCAGTTGACGCTGCATTATTGCGGATGCATGTGCGGGCTGTTGGCCGTTGCTAAGAACGCAGTGTCATCAGCGTACGTGGTGACGAGGAGGCTCGGGTCTGGGCTGACAGGCATGTCGGCTGTGTATGTGCCAACAGATGCGTGCCAAAAAATGTGCAGATTTTTACACAGCTATGCCGTGTTGAAACACAAACTGAAAAGAAAATGGGAGTACAGTAAAAAATAAACAAAGACGCAAAAACAAAAATAAAAAAAATTCACACACACAAATGCGCGCCGCACGCACTTTCCTCTGCTAAACTAATTTTATGATTGTTACGAAACTTTTAGGATATAGGATATTTAGCCATTCATTTGATTTGCGATTTTTCTGGTTTTGTCGATACTGGGGGCGATTGGGGGGAGATATCCAAAATCCGGTATAAAAATCTGCGTCCAGTCAAAACGCATATAACGCACTAAACTTGTTGCCTCTAGCTCTTTTAATTACCGAGATATTTTACAACAACAAAAGTTTGTTATCAATTTTTATCGAAATTAATGTAACGGAGCAAGCTATCAAAATAAAATGATAAAATTGCGTATGACGTCTACAAATTGAATGAGACCAAGATCAGCTTTCTAGCTTTTTAGTTTCCGAGATCGCTGCGTTTATGCAGGAATCGGTAAAGAACAAGAACAAGTGCTGCGGTAGTGAAAAAAATATTGTTGTGCAAGAGTAAAGTTGAAATTGAAGAATTGGAAAACTGTTGGAAGTCATTAAAGTGCGACAGAGAAAGCTGTATGCGTCGGAACGAAATTTCGAGAAGTTGTGAAATTCGTTTAAAGCGACAAGACTACGAAGGGCGACAAGGCGACAAGAAGAAGCAGGAGAAACAGAAGAAGAACCGTTACTGACAGTTGCATGACGCGAGGCTTCGGATAGTACACAGAGAACATAGAAACAGAGGCTAGAGTGTTGCTGCTGTGGTGAGCTGATCAAGCCAAAAGGCGTGTAGCAGAGAAGTAAAACGGCAAGACGTACGTGTGCAGACGAATAGAGGCAAGCAGCTTTGGCTTGTGGGTATAGTTTGTGCAGCGTCGAGAAAACTGTCTGTGGAAAGGTCGTGGTGAGTTGCAGAAAATTGTCGTGCAATCGAAACAAAGTGCAGGCAAAGAAACAAAACAAATCGATGGCGAAAAACCGATCAAACTTGCAGAAAAACTAGCATAGTCTTATAAGTCAAGTTAACATAGTTTTAGTTTAACATTGATTTGACATGTGATATACATGTTAATGAGTCATTGATATTGAAAATTGGCGTGTTACCGTCGGCAATTGGCCGAAATGAATACTGAAGAGATTTTGGCATTGCTCGTAACGGATGTGCGCGGAAAATCAGCAGAGCTTGGACTCAGTACGAGTGGAAGAAAAGCGGAGTTACAAAAAAAGCTGATGGGTTATTTTGGATTGCAATCGCCGAAGGCGCGTGAGCGTGATGATACAGATAATCTGATCATCTGCTAGGAACAGGCAAGAACGTGCGAATACCATTCCACAGGATAGAAGATCTCAAGCTGTGAGCACTAGCCTATATATTTTAATAGCTATATTTAATAAAACTGTCAAACAGGGGCCCGAACAGGTTTTTATTTGTTGCAAAGGTTTGTGGTTTCCACATCAAGTAGACAAAATTTCTCGTGAGGTAATTGAAAGTAAGTGTAGTGCTGATGTTAGTTCAGATATTTTATATCTCTCCTCTAAATTTCCTTCTGTCAATAATAGGTATAGTTTTTACAAAACATGTAGTCACTGCATTAGGTCAGGAAAAAAAAACAAAATCTTCTATAACGAATGGCCTAGATTTTCCCGATATCCGGATTGCTTGAAAGGCTTAACACCTTTAAAGGAACGTGGTGCCACACGCCTTCCTTTTATGATAATTAAGTCTTAAAGATATGGCCGCAAAAATTCAATTAAAGGAGCAGTAGTCAATCTACCAATTCCTGTGGCCAATGTAGTTACGTCCCTTCCAAGGGCGTCCCTTCCAAGGGCGTAATTCAACTTCTTCTCAAGCGTAGGATGGAATATAGCCATGATTTCATTAGACCCTCCAAAGTTGTTGAAGCAATTAGATTTTTAGTCAGCACCGAGCTCTACAGGAAGCACCAAATAGCTATTAACGATCAGTGGCTAGCTTTCTTTTCGTCTGACGAAGTTCCCTAGCTCCTGGAGAGGGTTAGCGTACTTTGGATATGATCGAAGATTGCTATTCTGTAGTATGTTGTATGCCAAACAAGCATATGTACAATTTGTTCTTTACAATTCATTTACTTATATTTGTTTATATTTTTTTTATATAGTTAATTTAAAAAAAAATTTTTTTTTTTAAAGTTGAGTTGCGCGCTGACCCTGCGCCGGTCCCTGAAGATGACTTAGCTTGGAACGCTAAGTGGTGCCGGCGCTGGTCCTCGCACAGGCTGTTGGGGCACCGGTGCTGGTCCTCCTGATGCAAGTTTAGTTGCAGTTCGGTGACTCCAATGGTCCAGGGCAATCCGTTGGACAACGCTTCTCCGGTCTTGTTTCTAATTTCCTTTTCTCTGGCACTGGTTGAAATGTTTGATTGTTAATTGCTTTTATATTTTTTTCTTTTATTATTTTTGTAGAGGTTGAGCTTCTTTTTTTGTTGCTGAAGCGACTCGATATTGTCGATTTCAGCTTGGATTTTATTGCCTGTTTTCCAACTTATTGTTGTGTTGGGGAAAAATAATAACATCAGGAGTTTGGCTTTTCTCTCTTTAAGCCTTTTCTGAACTCCACTACGCCTATTTCTAGGCATTGCTCTTCACCTCTACTTACTCAGCATTTGTGTATTTATTTATTTTTTATTATTTCCTGGATGGGAGAAGCTGGATGTCGGAAGCTCAACGATGTGGATGTTGGTGTTGTGGTTACTGCTACTTCTGTTTTATTCGTTGTGTGCTGTTGCTCCTATTGAATTAAATGTTGCTGCTGTTGAGTTATCCGGTGCAGTGAACAATGTCACGGTCGCCATGTTGTGTTAAATATCCAATAAATGAGTTCATTCTTTCTTGGCGGTTTAGACGAGAGTGAACCTCTCCTTTATTCATTATTAATCTGAAGCTAATTACATAGAATACAGAGAGAGAGAGAGAGAGAGAGAGTTGCAGTATGTATGTACTTATGTAGCTACACATGTGTTTACTTGAAAAGTGTTTACGCTAGCGATCCCACGCTGTGGCCAGTCTGCATAAGTGGACGATCGTATTTCAGCGCATAAACAAAGCAACAAAGTGTCACTATGTTATGAGAATGATACTCTTACTTTAAGTCAGGCATATGTCCACTTGGTAAATTGTATACACTACAATTCTGTGAGCATATGCTTGTTTGGCATACAACATACTACAAGTGAAAACACGAATTACAAGTATATACTATAATCATATTATTCCTAACGGTAACACATAAATATGAAATACGGTATACTGATTTAAATGTAAATTATATGGCTGATGAAGAAATAGATTTAACTCGTTTATGCTTTGAAATTTCTAAAAAGATGGGTAAAGAAAAAAAGGGATGCAAAGATATATAGAGAAATATTTTTGAGGAAAGAGTCAGAGGTATGAAAAGGCTGCAAGCAGCGAATTCGTCAGTCAGTCACATTTATGAATTGAAGTACAGTACAGAAATCGGTGTAAT
The DNA here is from genome assembly GCA_035043915.1 of Drosophila paramelanica. Lineage (NCBI taxonomy): Eukaryota > Metazoa > Arthropoda > Insecta > Diptera > Drosophilidae > Drosophila > Drosophila paramelanica. The sequence goes on from JAWNMO010000576.1 coordinate 385,295, forward strand.
TTCAAAATTTGGATATTCGTCGAATATAAAGCAAATTGATGATTTTCTATTGGAGTTTGATGGGATGGTTTTTCCTGATCATCAAAAGCTACTTGCGGAATACAAAGAATATTTCGCTAAATAGAAGGCTACAGTCAGAACATCGCAATACGGTGAACATTTGACGATATGCATGAGGTCGTCCAAAGATACAACAACTGGGTGTGATACAGGCAGGCCCGGTACATCTCGACGTTAAACCTGAAGCAGGGATACTGGCAGATCCCGATGGCTAAGGATAGTCGGCAGTACACGGCATTCACGGTGCCGAGCTGGGGACTCTTCCAGTGGCGAGTGATGCCGTTTGGTCTCTATTCTGCGTGCGCCAAGTTTCAAAAGGCCTGGGACACGGTTGTAGGACCTGAAATAGAGCCACACGCGCTTGCATACCTGGATGACATCATTGTCGTGGGTGTGTCCAAGGAGCAACACCTAGTCAACCTGCAGGAGGTATTCCGTCGACTCCGAGCGGCCAACCTCAAAATCAACCGGAACAAGTGAGATTGCTCTAGTCGGGACCGCCCGACTAGTAGATACCCTGAACCAAGAAATGAACACATACACAAAAACTCTCGGCAGTTGATAAGTATTGAGCCTTTTAAAAATTAAAAAAAAAAACAACAATTACCAGCGGAAAAAGAAATGTTCCACAGCCGGGTCTCGAACTCGCTCTCTCCGTCTTAAGATGCACGACTCTTACCAACTGCACCACACTACCACATTTTTGACGAATGATATAACATTAGTTAACCATCGCAATAAGTCAAGGAAAACGAAAATTTTGCACTTGTCATTAAAACGATACAAATTATTAATAATAATAATTATGAATAACGAAAAAATAAAGAAATTCAGCATTGCTCTACCATACCATTGCTGGATTCGAACCCGGGCCTCCACGTTACGCGGCCCAACTCTTACCAACTGGACGACGCTCTTACTTCGATACGTTGTGTTAAAATTCAATTTAACCGTTTCAAACAAAATTCCTAGAAGAACGCAAGACAAATTTTGCATATGCATATGTATGCGTGCACATGAACACAGAATTTGCCAAGCAGCTGCGCTTTGCCCCCACTACTGAAAATAGATTCTTGATTTGCTCGTAAACTAAATGTACGATCGTTATGAAATTTTCAGGACTTATTCAGATCATGAGATGTATGTACAAACCAATTTGCACGTGTGTAGTATTTGATTTACTTTGTTTTTATGTTTTTTTCGATATTGGGGGCGATGGGGGGGAGGTTTCCAAAACCTGAAATATTTAAATTCTTCGTATGTTTTATGCGAACATAAAAAAATAAATTTGGTGGCTCTAACCGAGTCGAAAAAGCGATAAATACCGATGAAAAGAAAACGGAAAAAGTTATCGATATTTTGAAATAACCTTGATCTGTGTATGATATATACGAACCGAATGAGACCAAGATCAGCTTTCTAGCTTTTGTAGTCTCTGAAATCGACGCGTTCATACAGACAGACGGACAGACGGACGGACGGACAGACAGACAGACAGACGGACATGGCTATATCGACTCGGCTAGTGATGCTGATCAAGAATATATATACTTTATGGGGTCGGAGATGCTTCCTTCTGCCTGTTACATACATTTGCACAAAACCATTATACCCTTTTTTACTCATTTTCAATGGGTTCAGGGTATAAAAAGTGTTCTTTCTTCAGGAGGGTGCTGGTATACTTGGGTCATGTGGTGAGCGGCGACGGTATAAGGACAGATCCGGAAAAGGTGGCGGCTATACGAAATCTAAAGGCGCCTACGAATTTAAAAGAGCTGCGCCGATGCTTGGGCATGATTTGGTGGTTCCGCCGCTTCGTGCCCAACTTCGCGTCAATTGTGCAGCCGATGACGGAGCTGCTGAAGAAGGGGCGCAAATGGTCTTGGTTTGTCGAGCAGCAGGCGGCCTTGGTGCTTGCCTGTCCCGATTTCTCCGTCAAGTTCGTGCATCAGACGGACACCAGCGACTACGGCTTGGGAGTTATATTGACGCAGGCCATCGACAGCCAGGAACGGGTCATCGCCTACGCTAGCCGAAAATTATAAAAAGCAGAGATCAATAACTCGGCCACGGAGAAGGAATGTTTAGCCATAGTATGGGCTAAAACTCCGGTGTTACGGAGCATGTGCCCTGCTGTTTGAACTGCAGCACCTTGAACCTCTGACATTTGGTGCTGTGCTTCACGTACCTGTCGGCGTCTCTGAACATACCCGGCCAGTAAGAGCGCTGGGCCAGCCTTGCCACCGTTTTCTGCACTTCTTGGTGCCCCGCCGTGGGCGCATCGTGGCATTCCCGGAGAACCCGCTGGCGACGACCCGTACTCACGCACAATTTCCAGGGCACGTAGTCTTCAACGTTCTGCCAAGAGTAATCCGGAAATGTTTCTGGCCTCTCACGGATGAGCTCCAATATACTGGATATCCACCGGCAAGGGGATTCTTCCTCTCCGGCTTGTTGGAAGGCCTCAACAGGCTGCCGGGATAGCGCGTCGGCGACCACCACGATCCGACCATATGGACTCTCGATTGAGTTTAACCATTTTAACGCCATATGATCCGTCACGATGTCTAACCGTATTGTCCGCAGGAAAACCCCACGGAGAGGACTAACCGAAAAGTGAAGACAATGCTGTCCTATTCCTAGAGATCCCGCTGGCTGTTAATTTCAGTATAGCAGATTCAAGAAAAAGCGTGTGGGTTGCAGACGCAACCGCTCACAATAAATACAGGATAGTTTAAGCATGTATTAATTTTGAAATAAGAAATAAGAAATAGAAAATAAGTAATAAGAATTAAGAATTAAGAATGAATGAAGTCTCGAAATGAAACGCATACAATGAAGTGTAAATAAAACGTTTTTGTAGTTAAAGGAATATTGTTAGTATAATTAGCATAATTGTTAGTATTATCAACATAGCAGGCAGGTACGGTCCATCGATAGCGACCAGCTGCTAAGGGCGCCATCGAGAGCAGCCCTGCGCCATTGGCTTTGCGGCGAAAAGCGAAAGCTCGGCAAAAATTGGGCTGCTGCCGCGAGCGACAAGAGCCGACAATTTAATTAGTATCGAGCTCTTTAACCGGTCGGACGCGTGTCGGTCGCCAAGTATAAGGCAGTGAGAAAGTCGCGAAGTCGAGTGAGCACGTGTGCGCGAAGTTCGAACAGTGCGGACGGGCACTAGAAATTATCAAGAAGAAGAGAATTGGAAGAAGACTCGTAAGCGCCTCTTTAATTACGATATTTTATTTGACAAAAATTGTAGCAGAATTTAACCATAACATTATTTTTCATTTCTCTTGGTAATAAATAATATTGTTAGAGTCGAAAGCAGTAGTGTTGTAATTGGGATACCTTTGGTGTAGAGTCGCGGCGCGGTCTAGGCGAAGACTAGATCCGTGTTGCGTTAGCGGTTAAGGGATATCCCTAACCTAGTCGGCAGGCACGGTCTCGGGATACCCAGACTCGTGTAGTATTAGCGGTTACGGGGCCTCCCTAACATAGCGGGGGGTGTGGTCATGGTGTCGTCCGGACCCGAGCCGAAGTAGGAGACCTGATGGCTGTGGCTTAAACCCGATCGCGAACACGACCGGGGACGACACGCGGGAGCCGAGGGGTTAGCTCGCGCTTTATCGTTCGTAGGGACGGGGTATCTTGAGTTTGAGGTATAATGAAGGCGTGCCTTCTAATTTGCCAAGACAGAGTTTGCGATGTCCCCCTAAAACCTATCGTCCCAGTAATTTACAAATTTTCTTGTAAACAACCTTGGTCAGACTGAGATTCATACCCCGGCCTTAGGAACTACTTTTCAGGTGTTGAAAACAAAAGCAGAAATGTAAACTATGTTACGCAATGTTAATTATTTAATAATAAGCTGGGTCGCTTTACTAAGAATTTGCAAATAATAACAAACCTAACCCATTGAACTAAATTCACCAATGAAAAGTATTTGATCAGTTATAAAAAGATAAATAAAAAATAATAAACGAATTTCATTTAAATAAATAACAACAAATTTAATAATTTGAGTGAGGAAATAACACGCAGTGTTTGCGTACTGTAGAGGACTGCAGAAGTGGGCTACCTGTATTGACGCACCGAAGAAGAGAACATTTTGTTTTTATGACTTCTGATTGATAAAAGCTCGCCTTAACATCACGCATTTTTACCAATATTGCCATGACTGCATGAGCGTCGATTCTTATATATATGAAATTTTTTCACCCACTCTGTCAAGCTTGCTACTACTTGTATACTCAAGCTACTACCCGTCTCCACTAGAGGTCGTTTCGTTGCAGCCACGGATTTAAATTTGAAGCGGTTTATCTGCGGAGTTGCCACTCGGATACGGTGCGGATGCAACAACTGTTTTATATCAAATTTTAAACTACCGGATCATATAAAAGCAATAACAAAATTGAGAATAAGAAATATTCTTAATTTGACATGATATATGTATTGCAAACATGCTATTTATTACATTTATTGATAAACAATATACAATATGCAGAACTCACAGCACTCTAGAGTAGAATCACACAGTCGTATTTTAAGTTAACATATTAAAAGTTTAACCACAACTATCAATTATAAGTGGGTAAGGTTATTGCCGGATAACCGATACAGCGGTGACACACTCACCCGAGTGGTTCCTTTGTGTTGCCGGATATTATGGACGTTAAGAGTTTTTATAGACATTAGTCTTCGTGTGCGCTTGGCATATGCCAGTTGCGCATTTGTAGTGTTTATGGCCGCGTCTTCCAGCGATGCGAACCAATGTGCATTACCGTATTTGTATGAGTTGTTGTTGGTGGGACCAATGAAGGAGCGGTATGTCAAAAACTTGGTCGTAGAGAGGAGCATACCTATAGCAGCGATACTAAAGGTTATGTAAATCTGTAGTGAAGAATTATTTCGAAAAATACCCTTCAACTCAATCTGATCTGTGCAGATAGAGTAGTACTAGTAGTACAACTAGTGGCGCAGCACTAGTTTTTTGAACCATTTAAATCGAGTTCATCCTAATGCAGTGAGAAATGATGTAACAACATCTCCCAATAATATTTACAATTTTTTAAACAGAATATGTCAAGCAAATTCTGTAAAACAACAAAAATTGGACACAGTTTTACTCAAATACATATATAGCTTCGGATATACAACTTTTTTTTTTGTGAACGACCGTGTGACTTTTTGGAACTTGTCACCAAATTTGACGCTTGTTACACATTGCAAGAAAGAACAAAGATTTCCAATGTGCTTTTGCTAAAATATACGCAATTCAAAGAACAATAGGCAAAACAACTCTGTCTAATGTTGTGCAATTGCAATCGATTTATCGACATGTGCAACGAGAGCTTTGTAACTGTGGCATGTCTTTACATTTGCACTTTAAGTTTCGTACAGCTTTGCTTTCTACAAAAAAAGCAACAACAAATAAACTGCACAAAGTTATCTGTAATGCAAATAATAACGCAAATAAACATGAGTATATAAATTAAAAAGTAACTCTTTATATTTATTAATGATTTTTATTCAAGCTCGTTTGAGCTATGCGAGAACCAAATTAAAACTAAAACTTAAAGTATCTTAAATGGAATTATGAAGCTATCGCTGAATGTGTTGTCAGCTCTTTATACTCGTTCACGAAGTGAAAAGAGTATATTGGTTTTGTGCAATGTCCGTCTTGCTGTCCGTCCGTCCGTCTGTCCGTCTGTCCGTATGAACGCAATTATTTTCGCCGCTATTGAAGTTAGAGACTTGAAATTTTGGATATATACTCGTGTGTACCCGCGTCAGATAAAGTGTTAAGGATTTTGGGCTGCGCCCACTGGGGGCGTGGCAAACCGATAACACCTAAAATCGCATATTGCTAAAGTCCACAATTTTAAAGCTACAGTCACCAAACTTGGTACGTATATAGCTGGTGACCTCCCAAAAAGATTGCGACCTTGATATCCCGGCTACGCCCACTATAACGCCCCCAGCGCCCCCGCTCTGAAAAATCGGATATGCATATATCTCCCACAGTTTTTGAGCTAGAGTCACCAAATTTTGCATATACATTGCAGGAATGCTCCCCCAAATATTAAAAAAAAGTTTTTTGGCCACACCCTCTCCCGCCCCCATAATCGCGAAAACCGATAAACCTGAAAGGTCAAATCGATAAGTGTTGCATATTTGCACAATTTTAAAGCTAGAGTCACCAAACTTGGTATGTATATAGCTGGTGACCTCCCCCATAGATTGACCTTTTGATATCCCGGCCACGCCCACTAGAACGCCCTCCAGCGCCCCCGCCCTGAAAAATCGGAAATGGCTATATCCCCAACAATTTTTAAGCTAGAGTCACCAAATTTGGGAGATGTATTACCAGAATGCCCCTCCATACATAACAGGAAAAATTTTTGGCCACGCCCCCTCCCGCCCCCGTAATCGCAAAACACGTTATATATGGCAGTTCCAATCGATAACACGTGTATATATCCCACAATTTAAGCGATAGAGCCACCAAATTTGGTATGTAGATAGCTGGTGTCCTGCCCCACAAATTGCGCCTTTGATATCCCGCCCACGCCCACTGGAACGCCCAACGCCCCCTCCCTAAAAAATCGAAAATGCCTATATCTCTCAGAGTTTTTAAACTACAGTCACTTAATTCGGGATATATATTAGTGGGAAGCTCCCCCAGAAGTTACAGAAAAATATTTGCGGGCAGTACATTTCCGATCTAAGATCCCCGATATGACGGAGATTCTTTAAGCTTAGGTCGTGCAAGAAGGGGAGGCTCAGATGTTCCCTGAAGACGGTGATGTTGACCACGGCCGAAGTGGACACGGCAGGTTTCTTCTTTAAGATACCTCGGTGGTTCACATACCGGGTGCCATTCAGAGAGACGTATTCGTCGTATGTAGCGAGGAAGGTTCCCGCGACTATCTGACTGTTGCCGGTGTTGTCCACCACATTCATTGTTGCGCTGTTTATAATTAAGATGCCCTCGCCGATCACCGCTATTGGCTCCACGAGGCACATTGTGCGACGGTTCCAGATACTAATTATTGGGTACACGATGCGTTTTGTTGTCTCCTGCAGAAGTTAGTGCTCACAGTGGCGGTGCAGTCGCGCACAGCGTAGGTATTTGCTCCGCAATCGGCCACCGTATTACCTTCTTCTAGATCTAATATTACATTATTGTGTTGAACGGGAAAAATATCTATTTTTTTACAATTTAACTTAGGCTTACGGTATTTGATCAAAAAGTATATTAGTTCAGACTTATGGAAAGCTTTGATATGAGAGACTTCTAAAAGATCAGTTATGCTAGTATTTGTCAGTTGCTCATTTAACAATTCATTTATATCAATGCTGTCTAGTATAAGTGGGCTGATTAAGTTTATTTTTGCGAGTGTTACGGAAAGGATTAAGTCCTCAAGATTAGTGATTATCATTTTGTTTTTTGCTAAAATTGTTGCGTAAAAGTGTTCAACTTCTGCATCTGGTTTCAATATTTCGTTAAGTGCCCTTGAAACTTCGTTAAGTCGAGTCTGGAATTTATTATTGGTTTCGATCTGTTTACTTTCTGAATCTATTAACTGACCCTGTTTGAACTTTATCTGTTCCCAGTCGTCAAAATCTGGGGTTCCTGCAATTACCTTAAGGGCAGTGCCTATCATGTTAACGCTACGTGTTTGCCTATGGTGAACGGTCAGGGAAGCTATTAAGGTGGCTATGTGTTGAATGTCCGTTTTCAGTACCTGTTTCATGTGGTCTTTGGGTAGTTTGTCTATTAGCTTCCATATCTCGTCGATGTAAGTCTCAAACGATGTCAAGTTCGTCGTGTGTCCCATGTAGCTGTACTTGTCCCAGATCGTTACGTCTCCGTCAACTATAGGTATGTAGTCCGCGTGCGAGTAGTCGTTGAGTCTCAATGTCGCTTCGGTCAAAGTCATGGTGGCCGTTGTTAAAATGAAAAAGTACCCTAGCCTAAAATGAACATAAATTTTGTTCGTTAAAATAACTTGATTACTAATGAATTGTTATGAATTCTAAAAGCTAAAACTTACTTAAGGTTGTCCTTATGGACCACCTTCTCTTAAATAAGAACCGTCGTACCTAAGTCTGCTTCCACTGTTGCCTCTGTGAATAGGGGTAAAAGTTGTTCTTTATCCAGACCCTATCGCCTACCTGATACGACTTATATACGCTATTTTTATTCACTTGGTCAAGTGTCTTCTGTTGTGCTGATACAATTTTCTCTCTAATCTGCACCGTAGTGTTTTTGGAAGACGAGTGAATGACATCTATGGGCCTTACATTGGTTACCGAATGGATGGACCTGTTGTACTTGATGGTCGAGAGAAGAATGTTTTCGACAGTGTCTTCTACCTGCGACACTATCTTACCTGCCCATTAGAGGAGCTATGCAGGAGCGGTGCATTCGAAATCTCAATGCTGAAGTTGTTTGTGAGCATTGATCTTATGGTTTCCGAGTTCCGGGATTTTTCGTTGTCACAGTAAACTATTCTTGTTTTCGGAAATATGTTTAGGAGCTGCAATAATGGAGCTTTTATATCTACGATTGCGCGAGACCGAATGGGCTGTACCACCGCAAACTTAGAAAACTTGTCAATGCAAGTTAACAAAGCGGTATTCATCTACATGCAATATTTCTTCGGCATACGATGGAATCGGAGTTTTCCCTATTGCCTGTCTGATCGGGTGCCGATCTTGTTTACTCATAACGCAGACTCTACAATTTGCTACTATTTCTGACGTCAGGCGACCTATTTTTGGAAAAAAAAGAGTCCGTAAGTATTTGCTGTGCATTTTCCTGCGCCGCTCTATGAACGCGGTTATGCTCGGCTGTAGCGATTTCCCTTTGTTCTGTTGGGTCTATTATGTCTGTGACAAAGCATTTTGCATATCTAAAGGTAGTTGAAGGGAATGCTTCAACTAATCCGTGCTGGATAAGGGCCAGTACGGGTAGCTCGCAATAAATTGCGTTGACTACATTGGTATTTACTGCATATTTAATGATTTGCAGTAGTGTGCTACGATCGGAAAAATTTATGATGTGACGGGATTTTGTCTTAAACAAAATAAACGTCTTTTGCTGGGGAATGGTCGCTTCTTCCAGAATAATCTGGTTTCGAAAGCAATTTACCGGTTTATCGGTAGCTTCGATGGTGTACGTAAGGGATTCTTCGCTATGGATAGTAGCAGCATCAGAATTAGCTGAATCGTCTAGTGCATTGACATTTTGGCGAGACGGAGCGTCTGCTACCAGGTTATCTTTTCCAGGTATATAAATGATATTTGCATTGTGCTCTTCAATGAAGGCTCTCTGTTGTCGGCGGGCACGAATTTTTTACAGCTTCGCTTCAACGGCTAAATCAACATTATAACCACACACTTCTAGTAATATAATGTTTATTTCCTAGTTAATATATGTGTGTATGCTAGTAGAGCAAGTAATTGAACGAGCGGAGCTTAAAAAACTTTCGTGTTTTCCCTCTCGCTGTTAATGGCCGACTGGCGTGGGTATCGCGTATCGATCCTTTTTTCATTTTTAGTATCGATAGCACATTGATAAATAATAAGTTTAAATACATCGATATTCTTAAGACATATTTAAAGTTAACAGAAATTAATACATAACCTACAAAGTACGTTAGAAATTCAAATAATAAATTTTGACGGCAACATTCCCCCCTTCGTAATTGATCCTCGGGTCAGTTACCATCTTCCAAGCCGACATCTAGAATCGCTAATTTCGTTGCAGGCCGTTCCATGACGCCGTGCTGAGTTCGAATGGTCGCACGCCGAACTTGTCCGTCCTGTGATATGACGGTGCTGATGAGATGCCAGAGATTTCTGGGTAGAGTGTCGTCCAGAATTATAACGATACTGCCATTTTTTTCGCAGTCGTTCGACGTACAGTAAGAATGTTGCTGTAGCTCGGTATAGACGACGCCAATCCGAAAAGTACTCTAAGTTAAGCCCGATTTCGGCTCTTTTATGAATCACAAAACCGTGCTTTCGCAGTTCCGTTGTGTCGATCGCCTTGGATCGTTCAGGTGCATGTGGCCAATCTTGGCTCGGGGTCCTCAGAAAGTCAGGTCCGCCCAGCCATTGCTTCAGCTGCGGATTTTTGCTTACTTTTGTCGCCCCGTCAGCGACATTTAATTTTGTTGGAACCCATCGCCATTGTTCAACACCGGAGAGCTCTAATATTTCTCCAACTCTGTGCATCACAAATTGTTGAAAGTTACGTGGGTCCATAACTAGCCACTGGAGAACGGTTTTTGAGTCCGACCAGTACATTGCGCTGTCTATAAGAAGTTTTCGTACGCTGATGATTTTTTGCGCTAAGTGTGCGCCCATCACAGCCGCCTGAAGTTCCATGCGTGGAATTGATAAAGGCTTTAGTGGTGCGATCTTACTTTTTGCGGCCACCAGCACTACGTCAACATCATCGACCCGTGACACTCGTAGATAGCAAACAGCCGAGTATGCGAATTCACTTGCGTCGACGAAAGTGTGTAGCTCGACACGATTTGCTCCGGGCAGTTTTTGTGAGTAGCATCTTTGGATTTGGATATCAGCAACCTGAGGCAGTAGTTGTTTCCATTGTCGCCAGTCTTCCAATAGTGAGTCTGGCAGCTCTTGGTCCCAGTCAATAATTACGCGCCAAACGCGCTGCAGCAGGATCTTTAAGCCGACAGTGTGGCACGCCAACATGCCCAGAGGATCAAAGATTGACATAAGAACCTGAAGAACCTCCCTTTTGGTTGGGATTGTATGTTTAGCCAGTACGTCACGGCGGAGTTTCGAAAATCTGCATATAAACCTGAACATATCATTGGATGGCGCCCAATACATACCTAATACCTTTTCAGTTGAGCCAAACTGAACAGGTTTTTGGCCGGCTGTTCCACTGTTAAGGTGCGTAAGAACGACCGCCGAGTTCGATGCCCAGTTGCGTATAGTGAATCCACCTTTTGCATGAACGTCTCGAACCTGTTCGGATACCTCGATGGCTTCTTGGTCGCTACCCATGCTGTCGATGAAATCATACACGTAGTGCGCTCTGATTATGGCTTCATACGCTCGTGGATAATCCGGACGATGGATTTCGGCATTTTTGTCGCGCACATAATGTGCTACAAACGGTGCACAGCTGATCCCGAAAGTCATTGCACGCATAACGTATACGCTTATCTTATTGTTGGTTTTGTTATACCATAGGAAGCGTTGCGCGTGCGTATCCTGGCTACGAATGTTGATCCTATGGAACATTTCCGCGATGTCACCGCAGACTCCCACTTTACCAACTCTAAAGGAAAGCAAAACATCGACGAGTGGATTCAGACAATCTGGGCCGCTTAATAAATGGTCATTTAATGATGTTCCGTGCGATTTGGCTGCCGCATCCCAGACTAGCCTTATTTTGTTTGGCTTGTTTGGATTTAGCGCTATAAATATTGGCAGATACCAAGTATTTTTTGATTGCCGTTCAGTTGCTGCGTCGGCTAGTTGAACCGCATAACCCTTTGCTAACAGACTTTGAACTTGCTCATCAATTTTCGTGTATAGCTCTGGCTCTTTTTCGATTTTTCTCTTTAGACAATTTAGTCGCCTGACTGCGTTTGCGTAGCTTTCCGGTAATGGTTCCCGCTCGTTGCGCCACAAAAGTCCGACTTCATATTGTCTGTCCTGCTTTTGGCAAGTCTGATCTAGAATTTCGATCGCTCGCTTATCGTCGCTTGAACAGAGAATTCGGGGCGTGATGGGTTCAAGGTTGAAATTTTCTTTTATATTGTCATCAAGCTCTTGCCAATTACAGTCACAGTGGTGCATGAATATAGGACGCTCTGATGTTACTGAGCCTTAAATGTTCCATCCCAGCAGGCACTTAGAGGCTATGGGTTCATTCCATTTACCTTCCCGAATTTTGCGTGGTACAGCAAGTTTCCAATTATTCGTTCCAATCAGTAACATAGGCTGCTGGCTGTAGTATGATCGCAGCGGTAAGTTTCTGAGATGGCTAAACCTCCCGCGCAATTCCTTTACGTCAACCGTTTGCGTTAGCAATGCTAGGTTCTGGATGGACTGGACATTGTTGAGCCAGTACAACTTGTTTTGGTTACTGCCGGAGATTTGGATTGAAGCTCGTACTGATGCACTCTCTTGGTGCGTCATTTCGCTGGTCCATTGCAAGCACATCGGCGCTGGCGTACCTTCAATTCCAAGCCTATTGAATATTGTTTTGTCCATCAGTGTCACCGACGATCCTTCGTCCAGGAATGCATATGTTTCGACTGTCTGGCCTTGGCTGTGCAACTTTATGGGTATAATTCTGAAGAATTGGCTACCCGCGCTCCTGCCTTGATGAGCGCTTACGAAACTCTCACCTCCAAAGCTTGGAGCGATTAGCGTGGTCTTTTGATGAAGCAACGGATGATGCTTTTTGATACAGCCGTCTATGCCGCAGTCCTTTTGAGAGTGGCAACCCTTGCGATGGCCTTTTAAACACCTAAAACAAGCCTTGTTTGTTTTGATGATTTGCCATCTCTGGTCCACGTTGCAAGACTGGAACTTGTCACATTCTGCTGGCCAGTGCCCTTCTGAAGCACATACTATACATCTTGGTAAGTGTTTCTGGTGTGAGTCAGCTATACTCTGAACACCGTTCTCATTGTGTGCAGGACCCTGCACGTTTTGTTGCTTAACACATTGCTGTTTTGGCTCACAGCTGCTATGTGTGTTGAGTGCACTAACCTTATGTAGTGAGGGTGTGACTATTGTCGATGCCGCCTCTGCCATACGATATAACCAGTCGCTAAATGCTTTGATTTGGGACACTGTCTCGTCGCGAGGTAGCATGGCCCAGCTGAGCTTATGTTGGTTTGATAGTTTGTCCACTAACTCTTTTACCAACATCGGATTGTTGAGATGTGCTTCCAGCTTGCACGTTTCTATGGTCGCGCAGATGTTGCGCACGGCCAACGCGAATTCGTTGATGGATTCAAGCTTGTCTTTGGGTGACGGTAGCTTCCTTACCTTGTCAATCATCCTCTCAAGTATGTTTTCGGGTCTACCAAAAAACATTTTTAGAGTGCTAATAATATCAGGAAACATGCTTGGCAAAAGCAGTTTATCCTTTACTAAGTCACGTGCTTTGCCCTTTAGGCATTTCTGCAACCGTAACATATTTTCCACATTTGAAAATCCGGCCACTAAAGTACTATGTTCAAAGGTGCTCACGAACATTGACCAATCGTCTGGATCACCACTGAATTGGGGTAGATCTTTTGGAATTGCTTGCCTTGCTGCGATTTGTACACTCGTTGGGGCACTTGATTGAGTAAACAATGGGCTGGATATATCACTAATGTTTGATATACCAGACGGCTCCATTTGTGCCAGGATTTTGTATATCTCCTCGATGAATTTTTGCTCTGCGACCCTCTTCTCTTCCAGCATGTTAAGCATCAGTTGACTATGGCTGATGTTTGTCATAGACGTAGTTTCAGGAGGCTTCGGGACTTCGGAGAGCTTTAAATACGACGTATCTCTGAGTGCTTGGCTGCTTGACAAATTCTCTGGTGGAGCAGCTAATATCTCTCTTACGGGATCCAGTACGAGGTTGCTGCTGGCGGCACGTAACGGTGATCGTTGCATTGCAGCTGTTGTAGCGTGTTGTACCCCAGCACTGGCGCTACCTGTGGAACATAATGCGCAGGCCCAGCGTGTGCTTCTTACACTTTCATCAACGCCGGCGCACTGGAAATGATACCAATTGTCGCAGACATCACATTGAACCCAATCTGCCAGTTCCGTGTCTGTTTGTTTTCTTCTGCAAATTTTACACGCGTCGCTAACCATATTTTGCGTTGTTGTTTAGGCTAATCAACCAAGTATATGTGCGATCGCGTACATACGTTGCGTATGCGAGTATGCTAGAGAAAAGACGTTAAATTGGAACTATCGCGTGATTCTATATATCATTAATTTCGACAATACAGTTATGTATGTGTAATTCGTGTGCTGCGATTTATTTAATCCTGGTATTTGTATGTTGCGTATTATCAATTATAAAGCTGTCTTCTTAGTGTCTTATTATTTTTTGAGAATGCAAATCTTAGTATTTCACCATATTTTGCAATCGCAAGCTTATGAAGCCGTAAGTTAAGTACAGTTCCAAGAAAAAAACCTTTGTGTGTGTATACGCACAAATGTCAGCAACGAAGTTTCCACGAATTCGTATGGCTTACGAATTCGTCTGAAGAAAGTTTTTTAAGAATGTTGTCGGCGGGCACGAATTTTTTACAGCTTCGCTTCAACGGCTAAATCAACATTAAAACCACACACTTCTAGTAATATAATGTTTATTTCCTAAAAGTTAATATATGTGTGTATGTTAGTAGAGCAAGTAATTGAACGAGTGGAGCTTGAAAAACTTTCGTGCTTTCCCTCTCGCTGTTAATGGCCGACTGGCGTGGGTATCGCGTATCGATCCTTTTTATACCCTGAACCCATTGAAAATGGGTAAAAAAGGGTATAATGGTTTTGTGCAAATGTATGTAACAGGCAGAAGGAAGCATCTCCGACCCCATAAAGTATATATATTCTTGATCAGCATCACTAGCCGAGTAGATTTATCCATGTCCGTCTGTCTGTCCGTCTGTCTGTCCGTCTGTCTGTATGAACGCGTCGATTTCAGAGACTACAAAAGCTAGAAAGCTAATCTTGGTCTCATTCGGTTCGTATATTCCATACGCAGATCAAGTTTATTTCAAAACATCGATAACTCCTTCCGTTTTCTTATTATCGATATTTATCGCTTTTTTGACTCGGTTTTTTAAGCATAACTCCCAAACTATAAAAGCTAGAGCCACCAAATTTATTATTTTATGTTCGCGCAAAATATACGAAGAATTAAAGCCCTTCAGGTTTTCGATACCTCCCCCCAATCGCCCCCAATATTGAAAACCATAAAAACAAAGCAAATAAAATACTACACACCTGCAAATTGGTTTGTAGATACATTTCAATGATCTAAATAAGTCCTGAAAATTTCATAACGATCGTACATTTAGTTTACGAGCAAATCAAGAATCTATTTTCAGTAGTGGGGGCAAAGCGCAGCTGCTTGGCAATTTCTGTGTACATGTGCACGCATACATATGCATATGCAAAATTTGTCTTGCGTTCTTCTAGGAATTTTGATTACAACGGTTAAATTGATTTTTAACACAACGAGGAGAAGATAGAGCGTGGTCCAGTTGGTAAGAGTTATGCCGTGTAACGTGGAGGTCCGGGTTCGAATTCAGCGCTGGTATGGTAGAGCAGCAATGTTGGATTTCTTTATTTTTTCGTTATTAATAATTATTATTATTATTAATTTGTATCGTTTTAATGACAAGTGCAAAATTTTCGTTTTCCTTGACTTATTGCGATAGTTAACTAATGTTATATCATTCGCGAAAAATGTGGTGGTGTGGTGCAGTTGGTAAGAGTCGTGCATCTTAGAACGGAGAGAGCGAGTTCGAGACCCGGTTGAAGAACATTTCTTTTTCCGTTGGTAATTGTTTTTTTTTTTTTTTTAACTGGATCAATACTCATTAACTGCCGAGAGTTTGTGTGTATGTGTTCATTTCTGGGTTCAGGGCATCTACTAGTCGGGCGGTCCCGACTAGAGCAATCTTACTTGTTTCATTTTTGGTATCGATAGCACATTGACAAATTATAAGTTTAAATATATCGATATTCTTAAGACATATTTAAAGTTAACATAAATTAATACATAATCTACAAAGTTCGTTAGAAATTCAAATAATAGACTTTGGCGGCAACACTCTCCAACGCTTTATTTTGGCATTCGGTTTCTTGTCCGATACCGAAAAAGTTAATGGCTGGTGGTCTGTATGGATGTTAAGATTCTTAACCCCGTACAGGTAATTTCTGAGGTTTTTGAAAGCCCATACAATGGCGAGAAGTTCACGCTCATTTGTGGCAAAATTTACCTCATTACCTCGCAATGTTCACGAGATCATAGTTATGGGGCGACCGTCTTGAGATTATACTGCTCCCAGTCTGTAGCCAGACGCATCTGTTGTGAGGTCAAAAGGCTTTTTATAATCTGGATAGTACAACATCACATCCTCGGAGGCCAGTATGTCTTTAAGCCTGTTGACTGCTTCTACTTGTTCCGGTGACAATTCGATTTTTACCTTTCTCAAATAATTGGCACTTATCTTGCCATTTTCGGCCTTCAAAATATCCGTTAGGGGCCTTGCGATGTGGGCGAAGCCTGTTATGAAACAGCGGTAGTAGCTGGCTAACCCCAGGAACGACCTAAGGGCAAAAAGAGTTTCTGGGGGAAGGAATTCTTTTATGGCTCTCACTTTGTCAGACGAGGACCGAATACCGCCCCTGCACACGGTGAATTCCAAATATTCCACGTTTTTTTTGAAAAACTTGGTTGACAGAGAACGCTATCTTTTTCCTGTCTCTTTCAGCCAATTCAATTTGGTAAAACCCTGACTTGAGGTCCAAAGTAGTGAAATACTGGGCCTCGCCCAAATTTGACAGTATAGTCTAGATAGATGGGATAGGGTATTTGTCGTCCGTTGTCTTATGATTTAGTTTTATAAAATCAATAACGAGACGCTTTTGTTTGTGTCCCGCTTCGTCAATACTTTTTTTGTCGACGACCCATATTGGGTTATTGTAAGGGGACTTTGACGATCTTATTATGCCGTTCGCTAGAAGATTTTTAACCTCTGCGTTGACAAATTCAGACACGTCTTTTGGGTACGGGTACAGTTTAGAGTAAACTTCCAGCATGAAAAAGTATGACTTTACGTCAAAAAGGTGGATGAGACATTTTTTCTCAATTTTGGTGTGCCCGTGAATTGATTTAACTTGGAAAGGGCTGTCGACTGGCACCCAACAGTTCGGGAAGGGGTTTTATGTAACTTTTAGAGGCTCCCGTGTCTATCAAGAGTCGAATGGTTTGCCCTGCGACCGTTTGTCTTATGAACGGAAGCAGGGAGCTTCCGCTAAAAAATTACAGCTTTCAGCTCCCGACAAATCATACTCAACTCCTGCAGCTTCATGTTGCGACAATAATTCATAACTATCATTATTTTCTTCCTGCGGTAGATGGTTCAAGTGTTGTTGGGTCCTCATTGATTGGTCCCCGTAACCTTAGTTGTTCTTGTAGCCTTGTGGGGGTTGCCTAAAGCGCGAGGAGGAATCTACCTCTATCTACCTCCTCGGGTCCCCGCCCTTGTTGCTTTCGGTTATTAAAGCTCTGCTTTGAGCTACCAGGTTTATGTTGACCTTGGTTTTGGTCTTTTTGGTTCTTCTGGAAATGGGGGTTCTTTTTTTGGGAATTTCCCTCCTTTTCTGGTTGGGCGTTCTGACGCCAGTTCTGAGACTTTTGAGCGTTAGGCTTTTGTGGTTTTTCCTCAAGATGTTTTGCAAAACTTGCAGCGATAATGCCTCTCTCGTTGCTTGACTCAGCCTCCTGAGCTAGAGCTAAAGCTGAGGGGAGGTCTATCGGCTGTGCTGGAAAAACAGCCCACCTGAGGGATTTTCTTAATCCCGAAACAAAAGTATGCAAGGCATCGCTTCTGAATTTCTCATTCAATACCGCCGCTGCGGCGGGATCATGAGTCATTAATGTATTTGTTAACAAGGTTAATTTCTTCTCAACCACATCATAATATTTTAAGAGTGACAGATCGCCCTGTCGAAGCGTACTTAATTGCTGCTGTATTACGTGTACTGGTGTTTTGTCCGCATACGTAAAATCAAGTCTGGCAATGATTGCCCTAAAATTCAACACTGTGTTGAATAAGGCCAGCACAGCATCGGCTGATCCCCTGACTTTATTTCGGATATTGCCTACCGCCTGGTGGTGCCTTGAGCTGCCATTATACGGCTCAAAAACTTTGTAAGCTGCAGAGGCGGCCTGCCTCCAAGAGACGTATTTCTCTTGTTTGCCATCAAACTCAGGGATGGACTTTTTAATATCTAAGGGCTCGTCGCAACGAGTCCCTGGCGCAATTTCAATTTCCTGAAAAACTTCTATCTGGGGGGTCAGGCCCTTAAATTTATTTAACTCTTCAAACATAAGCGCCTGTTGATTAAGCGCTGCCTGTACCTTCGCCTCCATCTGTGCGACTTGTTCGGCATTCATTTTGTGTGTTTTTTCTAAAGATCGTATCTCTAAGTAAGAAGAGATAAGTTCGTCGCCGCTACTGTCGTCTGTTTTGTTTTGATTTGGGCGCAACATAAAAATATTTAGACCGCTCAAGAAGAATTCCAACACGACTTATAAAAGCTGCAAGTTTCAACTTATTAAGTTGCGATATGTAAAACTGTCTGTTTTGTTTATGTTTCTTTTATTTAATGAAAAACCTATACTAGACGGCTTTGTTACTTTGCTTTAAATTTATCTTTTATTTATCTTGAATTGTGAAGAGAAAAATGAGATGAGCATCTCACTTACATGTTAGCAAAATTATTCAAAAATTCTATCGAGTGGTGTCCGATTCACTGCGCTGCGTCTCGTATGAATTTCCGCTGAACTTCGCCGGCCGCCTGGTGTTGTTGTCTTTTTTTTTGTTCTTTATTAATTCATTTAGCTGGGGTTTTATTTTTTTATACTCTCTCAGCTTGTATTTTGTTTTTTGTTTGATTGTTCTTAACACTCAGTTTGTAATGTTTTTGTGTGTGTTTGTTTTTTTTTTTTTTAATTTGTTGCTTATTAACACTCAGTTTGTTGAGTTTTGGTGTGTGTTTTGTTTTGTTGTTTATTTTTATTTTTTTGCTTATTTTATTAAGGTTTTTAGCACTGTCTCTTTCTTTGGTGTGTGTTGTTTGATTTGTGTTGTTTTTTTTTCACTAACACTTGTTCACTTTCGACTCTCGGCGTTGGCTCGAAGAGTTCTGTGTTAAACGACAAGCGGTTAGCTAGTCGTTGGCAGATTATGGGTAACTTGCCGTTTGGGCGCCAATTAAAAAGAAACACTTTATATTTATTAAAGATTTTTATTCAAGCTCGTTTGAGCTATGCGAGAACCAAATTAAAACTAAAACTTAAAGTATCTTAAATGGAATTATGAAGCTATCGCTTCCGGCCGGCGAGCCGACTGAATGCTGAGTCCGCGGTTCTTGCGGACGATCAGGCTGCTTGCGCGTGCAAGTGTCGGGTTGCGTCTACAACTCTGTTGCAACGGCCTCTGCGCGTGTTAACTTATATATTATAGGGCAAAACTGCGCATGTTGTTCTTTATCTTTGATATGTTATATATAACCTTTAATTGATTTGCATATTAAGCGTAATCGATATTTCATGCCCAAGTGGGCGGACCACAAAATCCTTAACATTTTCTATGAGGCGGGTAACTATGAGTATATATTTAAGATACTAGCTTCAATAGCTGCGAAAAAAATTGCGTCTGTCCGTAAGACGAAAGACGAACATTAAACAAATACATTACAGCGGCTTGCATTTAAGCAACATCCACCTAAAGAGAACGTATGTTCGGTAAAGTTGTCAACAAATTTAGTGAGAAGTGGGCGTCTTAAGGCATTATATAATGTAGATACGCTGCCATTACTCAGTAAAAATGGATCGTTGCAAAGGCACGATCTTGAAATATGTACCTTTTTAAGTTTTAAGCTCAATTTTTCTGAATAGTTTCATATCTGCTTCAAAGAGAACTGTTCCCATTTTATATTTCTATTATGTATAAGAATTGGAATTGCATAATGGTTTGTTATATTTTATTTTTTAATACTTGTGATTCTTTTAATTTTAATATTAAAGTGCTAGTGAGCTATTTTTAATTTACTATTAAAGAAGTTTTTAGGATATTTTTTATTAAAACATCGATATCCCAAAGATGGATCTGTTGGCAGCACTATTGGATACCAGTGTACAATTGCCACTGTATATGCTTCTTAAGTAATTTTCGTCATGTAATTTCGATAACTGCAATGCCAATGAAATATTGTATTCAGCAAAAGAGACAAATCGTAAGAGTTCAAATTAAATGTTGAATTTAATATTTTGGGTGATTAACAAACTAGCCGCTAACACCAAATGCTATGCAGTAGAAACAGTATAAGATTTTAATTTATCGAATATTTTTAATCATAAAGTCTTATCGATATTCCACTTATTAGAAACTGTTGGCCCAAATTTTTGCTTTCGGTACATCTTTGTTTTAAGTAATCGCTATCTGAAAAGAGACGACCAGTAAGTCAGTGTTGGATTGAGTATATGTGAACGACAGATCGATCTCTCGAGGCGGAAAGTAGCTCGATTACCATTTCATTGATCGTTTGTATATACACGTGGTAAATGTAAATATTAAACTAGTATTTTATAAATTAATTGTGCATAAAAAGCTGAACATGATTGCGGACAATATTTTATTTACGGATGCTTTAGGATTGAATACTTCGCATAGCTCATTATTGACTGGTATGTTATTATGGTCTTCTATAGTGGCTCATAGCTTAAAGTATGCAGTGTATACTTTTAACTGAAAAGTTTTACAGATCTGAAACTATTAGAAATTTTATTTTTATTTTTAATTCTAATTATTTTGAATGCAGGATAAATTTAAATACGACATTTTTTCAAATCACGGCTTATTTATTGCACAGTGCGGAGGATCTGGGAATAAGGCACAATTTCGTATTTAGCAGGACAATGATCCAAGTGTCCGGCGTAATCTTTAGACCTCAACTTTTTTATAAATTTGTAGGCAATTTTAGAAATAGTATTCGAAAATATCACATTTCCAAAAAAAAAAGAAGCTTTATGAGGCTCTTAACTCAAAAATTGGCCGATTCAATTCAATTCGATACCATACTAAATATCTCCAATATATTTCAATACTTTTGAGACTGAATAAAATGAGCTGTGAACTAGAAATAAATAGTATTTCGTTACTTTTTTTGGAACTGTTAAGTTATCGAAAATTAAGTCAATAAATTTTATGTTTATATAGATTATGTTTTCTTTTATTTGGTACCATATTTGTTGCAATACGCCTAATAGTTTTAACTTTATTATATTACATGCACTGCATACTTTAAGCTGTGTGCTACTGTATAAGCCAAATAAGTGCAAATGAATAAGACTAAGATTTATATTTTTTAGCAATTGGCAATGAAGCGTTTATTCTCAATGGCAATTCAAATTTACGTTTGTCGCGGGAAATGCATTATAAGAAGGTGCACGGCTTTGCAATGAGCCACGAGTGTAGGCTTACACGGCTGTTATTACTTTACGCTGAAAATGAGTTCTCTTTGTTTAGATATGATATCACTAAAAAACAAGTTTTTAAATTAACTTACGAAGGCGCAACAAAAGATTGGATTAATGCAGCCACTTTTTTAAAGGACGAAAAAAGCTATCAATTTGTTTTGCACACGGCTCACAGTGCGCTTCTGCGTTTACAATATTATGATGCAAAAATTAATCGCGGAAAGTGCAATATATTAGAATTAGCTTGTTGTACCGACTATTCAATGATCTACCACACGAGCTTACATGGGAACTGCTTTAATAAGCTTATTATGATGAGCGGTAATGGATGCGGAGAAATACTTATTTGGCAGACAAATTCTCCAATTATTGTTAATACAATTACATGTTTAAAAATGTACCAACCACTTATGCGTATTAAAGCGCATAATGGTGTTATATTTTCTATTGACTTCAACTTAACAGCACGGTTGTTGGTAACTACATCCGACGACCGTTCTTTGAAGTTTTGGCAACTAGAGAGTGTGTCTAGTCCAGATTGGAAATGGGATGCAGTGTCGTTGAAGCCCTTGTTTAGCTGCTTTGGGCATACTGCGCGAGTTATGTGTGCTATTATTGTGGAGTATGGTAAGAGTATTAATATATAATAAAAATCTGAATAATAAATGTAGAGGAAATTTTGTTTTAGATAACCAAATTTTTGTTATAAGCGGTGGTGAGGATTCATATATATGCGTCTGGAGTCAGTCAGGTGATATGTTATTTAAACGGCGTCAACAGTTTGGAGCACCGATATGGCGCCTGGGTTTCGACCGTGCAACTGCTACTTTGTATACCACAGGCTCAACGGGAAACGTACTTGCTTATAACCTGAAAAATATTTTAAGTCGAAGCGAAATCCATTCAACCCGACTAATACAATTAGACTCATCCACCGAATTTATAAAAAAAATTAAATATCTCAATAGCACTACAATTATTGCCCTAAGCAATAAAAACAACTTATTTTACATGAAATTTTCCGAATCACATAAGCAAATTTGGAAAGCAATTTCCGACTTCCCCGCATATAAGTGCACAGTCTTAGCTGTGTACGATGGAATAATTGCCACTTGTGGATATCAGCGTGTCACACTTATAAATTATAATATCGATACTAACCAGTTTGAGAGACTCTATGATGGCGCACAGCTTGAAGGTCTCATTCAGTCGTTTCACTTTCTTAGCAAAGAGCGCTTTTTAATATCCGATGAATATGGTAATTGTCTTATTCTAAAAGGACTAAATATGGATGTGGAAGGAAGTATGAAAATAAAAAATTGTCGTGAACCCTGGATTACTGCAGCACTACTTGTGTCGTCAAACAGAATATTGTTAAGCAGTCGTAATGGGCATGTAATGCTCTACACACGTGAGGGCTCTGAAGATTTACAATTAAAGAATACACTTAAACGCTTGCACGGCAGCATGGGATGCACTATTCTTCAATTATTGAAGACTGATGCTAAATATGCATATATATTTAGTGCTGGACACGAACCCGTTCTAAAACTTTTACGTTTAAATCTTAACAAAAATCAGTTAACTATTTTGCAACGTCTGTGTGTGCCCTTAGCTTGGATAGAAGCATCACCGACATTAGATGTATTGATTGGCTTTAATGATAATCATCTTGTGGCTTGGTCTCATGAAAACGACGTGCTCTTACAATTACAATGTGGAGGAGGGCGCCGGTGCTGGGATTATCAATTTTGCAGTGGAATACTTGATATAATATATGTTAAGCAAAAGCATGTGTTTCACCACCGTGAGTTACTTAATAATAAGTTGCCTGGATATTTTTGCCATGCTTTGCGAAATAAATGGCACACACGAAGTTGTAACATCATTGAATTAATTCCGCTGCAAAACGATGCGCAGCCATATATTGTATCAGCCGGTGATGATAATATCATAAAAATTCATCAGCTTATCGGTCAGTCGTTTAATCAATGTGCCGAGTTGCATACACACATTTCAAGTGTTCGACACTTGGTATCACATCCTTTAAAATCTAAAAATTTTTCAAACTCTTGGGTTATCTTCTCAGTGGGAGGTCGGGCGCAATTATGTATCAATCGACTTGACCCAAATGGCCCAGTCGTTAGTGAACTATGTTCGCACACATTACGATCTAATTGCGGCGGCAAAACCGCGTTACTTGATGCCCGATTAATGCAAATTAACGTATTACAACATACTGAAACTGAAGACTTTTCCCTTTTTGTTGCCAGCGCTGATGGAAAAATTCGTTTGCTCCAGTGGCTGCCTGAAAAACCTTCACAGCTACATTTACTTTGTTTAATTGATCTTAAACGATGCCCACTTCAGTTGAAATTTTTAAAAAATCTAAATTTATTGTTAATCACAACCACAAACGGTATGCTTTATGGTTACGACCAGACTCTTCGTTATATGCGATTTCAGATTCAGTTGCACGCTGCCGGAATTAATGCTTTTGACGCGCTAGACGATGGTTCTTTTTTACACATTTTGTCCGGCGGCGACGATGAAACCATAAGGTACACCACAATCCAAGTGGCCGACATGAGTGTTCAAAAGAGAGCGGAATTCATGGGATTACATAACGCTCAGGTTAATGCATTGACTCTTCATTCATTTAAAGGTGTCGGCCAAGCCACTAAAATTTGTGCCTATACGTGTAGTTTGGATAAACAAATATATATGATAAATTTATCGACATTACGTTGCTCTCGCATCGGTTACACATGTTTATCCGATATCAAAGGAATGCTTTTAGAAAAAAATGAACGTTTATATATTTACGGTTGTGGGCTACAAGTAATTGCGCTGGACAAATAATAATAAACTATACATTGTAATAAATACTACCTCTTGTTTATACGAAATAAGCATTTTAATTTATACGTGTAAGGAATGTTGCATTCCGGGTCCGAAACGCACCAGTTCAAACACCCAAATGTACGTACTTGTAATCAAAGACAATATAAATACTAAGGTTAGTAATGCAGTAATGCATTTTTAAAATTGAAGAACGAAAACGGTGTCGCGGTCTCACAACTTGAAGAACTTGAAATAGAATGCGCTCTCAGTTCGGCTTAGTGATTGCCATCAGGGCATACATACATATACTTCGGTATGTACAAAGGCAATTTGTTTGGCAGTTTGGCATTTCGTTCTTTAAACGCCGCACAAGCCGAGTGGCTTTTTCCTCTCGAAAAGACACACGATTCAATACCAAAGTCGTTGCGCCTCTGATGCTCTCACGAGCAACGAAATCAGTCCCAAGTTGCCTTCAGCAAAGCTGGCCGATGCCAGTGCACGCTGGAATACTGGGTCGTCCATTCAGTGGCGTGCAACCTCATACGTTTGTATGGGTGATTTTTACAGGCATAAGTACACTACAACAATGGTGCATAAGTTTTGTTTTCTTACAGTATATAATTTATATTATACATATATGTATTATACACTTTTGAAAACCTTTCAAATATATATTTAGATTTTTTCGCCACTGCACGACAGTTAAAATTTATGTGTTAATTTGTACTGCATTGGCTTTGGTTGCCGAAATTATTTTAATTTTTTTATACTCGTTCACGAAGTGAAACTAGTATATTGGGTTTGTGCAATGTCCGTCGTGCTGTCCGTCCGGATGAACGTAACTTTTTTCGGCGCTATTGAAGATAGAGACTTTGATTATATACTTGTAGTTATCCTTTTCAGACAAAGTGTTAAGATTTTTGTGCCACGCCCACTGGAAGGCTGGCAATACGATAACATTTCGATACACCTTAAATCGCAAATCGATAAAAAGTGATTACCCACAATTTTAAAGATACAACCACCAAATTTGGCCATGCCCCTTCCCGCCCCCGTAATAAAAAAAACCGTTGTATCTGTCGCACAAATCGATAAAACATGTATATGTCTCTCAATATTTAGGATAGAGCATCCAAACTTGGTTTGTAGATAGCTGGTGACTTTCGCAAAAGATTGCATCCATCCACGCCCACTAGAACGCCGCCCAGCGCCCCCGCCCTAAAAGTTTGGAAATGCCTATATCTCCCACAGCTTATGAGCTGGAGTCACCAAATTTGGGGTATATATTACTGGGAAGCTCCCCCAGAATTCACAGAAAAATATTTGCGGCCTGTACCCCCACCCGCCCCACAAACGGCGAATATATATATCTCAAATTGGAAGGGAGATAACTGGTCAGCTCCTTTGAAGATTGGTAAAAAAAATTCCCAGGCACGCCCGCTTCCGCCCAGACAAACCGCGAAAATGTATATCTCGTACAGTTTTAAAGCCAGAGGCACCAAATTTAATATGTAGATAGCTGCTGACCTCCCCCAAAGATTGCACATTTTGCAAAATATCGAAATTTTTTCAAAATAAGAATATTTTAGAACGTGAACGAGTATAACGCAGTCGGTAACGCCCGACTGCAACGTTCTTACTTGTTGTTAATATATATTATTTTAAAAATAAAATTGATAAATTAAAAAAAAAAATATATATATATATATAAATAATTAAATAAATAATTTGAATTAAATTATTCGTAAGATTCATTATTAATACTGACAATATCTCAATAAAAAAAATAAGTTTGAAATTTTAATATTGGGTATCCGCCACAATACCGGTATTTATGTAAACAGAAGTAGTTGAAAAATATTTCCAATTGATAAATCGTTGGCTTTGACCGAACGTCGATTTGGGGCCTCGTGACCATTTTACGCTTGGGCCCTTGCTGGTTTCAGATTTCGTCGATCGCTATGCATCGTCAGCTACTTTGTAGCGCAGCCGTTCCTGATTCCTAATAACGTTGCCTTGGGCCAAAATAAATTTTTTCACATTTTTAATAAAGTGGAAATTAACTGGCGCCCGAGCAGGGACCGGCTTAATCGGTACGAAAAGAACAAAACGAATTCTAAGTGCGCGAAAAAGTCGGTTTAAAAAAGTAAACGTTACACCAGTGCAACTCCGTCGATTAACTTCAACGTCGGTCAACGTTTTACTAAAGGCATTTAGTACTTAATTGTCTAATTGTCGGTGGATAACAACCCTGAAAGGTCCGTCCTCAGGGTACTCTCAACGGTGACTGGTCGCAGGATCCCCAGTAGATTCCCAAAAGCTTCAAAAGGATGACATCCGGACTAGCGGGAGGGGTTGCCACATCGTTAATAGTAATGTAAGTTAGAAATTAAGTGAAAAAAAGAAAAACTAACAAAACTACCTAAGTAAGAAAAAATAAATAAATAAAGAATACAGCAAAGAAAAAAAATCTGAAACAACCAAACATAAACAAGTGTAAAACGATAACCCAAAAAATAAAACTACACACGTAGTATAACAAATTCCAACTTTGCGATTCCCAAGGGACCCTCCAAAGTAAAAGGAAAAAACTAGCCACTGGTTTTCAAAAATAAAAAAGAAAAATTAGAAAAGAAAAACATTTAAAAATATACGGAATAAGAAAAAATTAACAATAGTTTAAGCAAAAGCTCAATAGTTAAGCAAAAATTCAATTTAATTTAAGCAATTTGAATATCACCTAATCCATATAGTATAAGTAATATTATTTGGTTAGAACAATTTTATGGCTAACGAAAACAACTTGATTAGACCTCCAATACAAGCAGAAATACCACAGCCAAGCGAACACAGTATAAACAGACAACAACAACGACACATTGACAGACAGAACGAACACTTACAAAATAGAAACATGGCAAACAACGCAGAACAAGTTATAGCAGCCGCAGTTAGCCAAATTTTGGCACAACAATTGCCGACATTAGTAAGGCAATTAGTTAACCCTTCTAGAGAGTTTAATGACGTAGATGATCAAAGAATTACCGGCGATCAGAATTTAAACGATTTGGACAGAGTACCAGACATAGTTAAAAGCTTACGAGAATTCTCCGGTAACCCAGCAGAATTTAGTTCATGGAAAAAGAGCGTAGATCGCATACTATCAGTGTATGCAGCCGAGGCAGGTTCGCCAAAATATTTTGGCATATTGCACACCGTGAGAAACAAAATCACAGGTAATGCCGACACGGCGCTCGAGTCGTATAATGTTCCTCTAAATTGGAGTGCCATCTCTAAATGTCTAACTCTGCACTATGCAGACAAGAGAGAGATGGGAACATTAGAATATCAAATGACAATGCTAGTGCAAGGTAACAATCAGACTGTAGAAGAATTCTATCAGGTGGTTTACAACCATTTGTCTTTGATACTAAACAAAATAGATTGCATGGAATTAAGCAAGGAATCTGAAATTCTCATGACTAAAATATACCGCGATAAGGCATTAGATACCTTTATAAGAGGATTGAAAGGAGATTTACCGCGGATCCTCGGAATATAGGAACCAGTAGATCTTTCTTCGGCTCTCCACTATTGCCTAAAATTAGAGAACCAAAACTACCGCACAAACATGGCTCTGAATAGAATCCAGCAAACAAACTCTAGAAACCCACATAGAAATACACTACCACCCCGAACTGCTCACCCTTCTCAGACCCAAACTTTTAGGGCACCACCTATAAGTTTCAGACCCCAACTCCCAGTTCGCACACCATGGCCGACCACTACAAACTATGGACAACAAACATACAACAATACGGGACCGAACGTACAATACCCTAACTTACAACGAACTTACCAGACACAACTACAACAAGCATACGCACCGCCTAGACCTTCGGCACCAAAACCCCAATTACGTCCTGAACCAATGGACATAGACCCAAGCATCCGCACAAGGATGGTTAACTACATGAACAGACCCAATTTTGAAGTAGGAAAACGACCCCCACCACTAGCGAATGCTCCCGACAAAAGACAGAAAAACTTTGACATACAGACGGGAGAAGAAGTACGAGAGACCGAAAACAATGACAGCAACATGACACTGGAAGAATATGCACAGGCAATGCAGAATTACGAAAAACAAACCGAACACGAACATTCGCACAGAATACACCCAACAATTAGAAGTACCTTAAGATGAACAATACATCCAATACGAACATTCAGATATCAATTTTTTAGGCTAAATAGCTCCTCTCTTCCTTACATAGAGTGTAAGATGGGGAGCGGAAAATTAGTCAAAATACCTATAGATACGGGGTCGAATAGAAACTATGTCCAACCTAAATTCGTGTCCGAACCTATCCCAAACGAAAACCCGTTTGAGGCCATTACAGTGGGCGGGAATATAAAAATCACTCACCATAAGTTCGCCAACCTTTTCAATAGACAAACCTTTTCTTACCCACTTTAAAAACGTTTGACGCCATATTAGGCAACGACAGTTTAAAAGAATTAGATGCTGTAATTCAGATCAGCAAGAACCTTCTAATAATAAAAAATAATATTTGCATACCCATTAAGCAGAAGAGAATTGAAGCAGACAACATAGTAGTACCACGGACAGACCACATGACAGACGAACAGAGAAACACTCTTAACCAATTAGTAAAAACACACCCGAAACTCTTTGCCAAGCCGGACGAAAAACTGACCTACACGACCAATGTTAGAGCGGAAATCCGAACCAAAACGGATTTCCCAATCTATTCGAAATTCTACCAATTCCCAATGTCTTTAAAAGACGAGGTACATAAACAAATAAAAGAACTCTTGGAGGACGGAATAATCCGACCCTCCCGATCCCCATACAATTCACCTGTGTGGATTGTCCCCAAAAAATTAGATGCTTCTGGTCAGAAAAAATACCGTATGGTCATAGATTACAGGAAACTAAATAAAGAAACCACTGCTGACAAATACCCGATACCCGAAATAAACGAGGTATTGGCACAGCTGGGTAATAACAAAATATTTTCTGTCTTAGATCTAAAAAGCGGATTTCACCAAATCCCTCTCAAAGAATCCGATATAGAAAAGACAGCTTTCTCCGTTAACAACGGAAAATACGAGTTTACACGACTCCCTTTTGGACTCAAGAACGCGCCCTCAATTTTTCAGAGAGCTCTTGACGACATACTACGAGAACATATCGGAAAGATATGTTTCATTTACATTGATGATATCATTATATTTAGCAAAGATAATGAATCACACGCTCGTCATCTCGACGCAATATTTACAACTCTACAGGAAGCCAACATGAAGTGTCAGTTGGACAAATGTGAGTTTTTCAAAAACAAAGTAGAATTCCTGGGATTTGTCATCTCAGATAAAGGCATAGAAACAAATCCAAACAAAATAGAGACAATAGGAAAATACCCACTTCCTAAAACTCTCAAAGACTTAAGATCTTTTATTGGACTCGCAAGTTACTATAGAAGATTTATAAAAGACTTCGCTAAATTGGCAAAGCCCCGTACCTCACTTTTAAGAGGGGAAGATGGACGAGTGTCCAAAAACCAGTCAGCAAAAAAACTTATTGACCTCAACGAAGAGGCAATCGAAGCCTTCAACAAAATAAAAACGCCTTAGTCTCAAATGAGGTAATACTCCATTACACAGACTTCAACAAAGAATTTCACCTCACAACAGATGCATCTAACTTCGCTATTGGTGCTGTTCTATCCCAGAACAAGCGACCCATTTGTTTTCTCTCCAGAACACTCTCCAAAACGGAAGAGAATTACGCCACCAATGAAAGGGAAATGTTAGCAATAATTTGGGCTCTAAAAGCTCTCAAAAATTACCTCTACGGTAAAGCTAAAGTAAAAATATACACCGACCACCAACCCTTAACCCACTCTCTTAGCAGTTGGAACGGCCATTCAAGAGTTAAAAGGTGGAAAGCGTACCTGGAAGAGTTCGATTATGAACTCCTCTATAAGCCAGGTAGAGACAAAATTGTAGCCGATGCGCTATCACGAATTCCCATAATTAATAACATTGCCTCAGTAGCATCCACCCAGCACAGCGCAGATAGTTCAAGTCAAAACGTAATACCGAGCACAGAAGCACCAATAAATGTATTTAAAAATCAGATATTCCTCAGTAAAGCTAACGTAACAGATTACAAATTCAGCATCCCATTCCCGACTTTTCACAGACACACTATAACACGACCGGACTTCACAGAACGACCCCTTATACAAATATTGAAAGCTCACTTAAACCCATCCGTAATTAACGGGATAATAACCTCAGAGCAGATAATGAACCAAATTCAGCAGATTTATTATCAGCATTTTAGAAACTTCAAGATCAGATTCACACAGTCTCAGGTAAAAGATTTAACTAACGAAATAGAACAAGATGAAAAAATACTGACCACACATAACAGAGCTCACCGTAACGCACTTGAAAACAGAAAGCAATTGTCCGAAAGTTTTTATTTTCCGAAGATGAAACAAAGAAAATCAGATCTAATAAAACAATGCCAAGTTTGCAAAGAAGAAAAATATGACAGGCACCCAACTAACCCAAAACTAAAAGAAACACCAATTCCCGAATAACCAGGGCATACGATACATGTAGACATATGAAGATGAAACAAAGAAAATCAGATCTAATAAAACAATGCCAAGTTTGCAAAGAAGAAAAATATGACAGGCACCCAACTAACCCAAAACTAAAAGAAACACCAATTCCCGAATACCCAGGGCATACGATATACACGACAGAAAAAAATCTTGTATTAACTGCAGTAGACAAATTCTCGAAATTAGCAAATTCTCGAAATTAGGGAAGAGTTATCAAATCCAGAGCAATAGAAGATATAAAAAACCCGCTTCATGAAATCCTATTTTATTTCGGCGTACCAAAAGCCGTAGTAATAGTTAATGAAAAATCCCTTAACTCAGCTTCAATCACCTTTATGATGCAAGATCAATTAGGTATAGAAGTGTATAAAACACCACCCTACAAGAGCGCAGTGAACGGTCAGGTAGAAATATTTCATTCTACGTTATCAGATATCATGAGATGCAATAAGAGAAAACAGGAACATAGAACTTTTGAGGAACTACTGAACAAGTCAATATACGACTACAACTAAACCATAAACTCAACAACCAACAGGAGACCACTAGACATATTCTTCGGTAGAAACCTGACTACAGACCCAGAACAATACGAAAAAGCTAGGCAACAGAACATCGAAAGACTCAAACAAAAACAATCCATTGACATGCAAAACCACAACAGAAAACGAAACGAAAAACGAAACTACACACCAGGTCAAGAAATATTTGTAAAAGTAAACACAAGACTAGGTACCAAATTATCACGCAGATACAAAAAAGAAACAGTAAAAGAAGACACAAATACAACCGTACTAACGACAACTAACAAGATAATTCACAAAAGCAATATAAAAAATATATAAAAATTACAGGATCCTATTACTAATATCGCCAAGGACAACTGAAGGACACACGGAAATTCTAAACCACACAGACGCTCAGACCGTGACTATACTAAAAGGCATAGGGAAAATACAGACGTCTACAACTCCAATTATACAAATAATAGAATTAGAACAGATCAGAAATGCATTAGACAACCTTCTATTTTATACCGAACAAGACCTTAGAACCAATACTTTATACCATACCTTGCGACACGAAATAACACAAGCTATACTTACGTTAAATACAATAGCACAGTTTCATTCACAAAAATCTAGAGCAATTAATATTCTAGGCACAGCTTGGAAATATGTAGCCGGTAGCCCAGACAATGACGACCTGACAATGATCACAAATAATCTGAACCAATTAATTACAAACGATAGCAAACAACTTATCATAAATAAACAACTAGAAGATCGCATAAATAAGCTAACAAGAATATCAAACGAAATAAATAATAGCATAAGAAAAGAATCGCTCATAAGCGATGAAGTAGCGATCAGCCTACAGAATCAGGTTAGACTTATTAAAGAATAAATAATAAACATTAAGTACGCCATACAATGGGCAAAGCTAAATTTAATAAACACATTCCAACTTGGCGAGAAAGAAATAGAAATAATTAACGAAAATTTTAACGAAAGCAACATGCCAAATCTCAACATTGAAGAAATGCTAGAATTTGCAGACGTATCCATTTTACACAATGGAACTACACTGTTCTATATAATCAAAATTTCAAATCTAGGAAAAACCGAATGTAAAAATACAATAATAAAGCCAGTAGTGAAAAATAACAACATTGTAAACTTAGAATTTAATGAATTGTTTCACTGTAACAAAACAATGTATGGAATAAATAATAATTGTAAGAGATATACTAACAGAAAAATTTGTAATCAAGCAAAAATTTTAAACTTAACCGATAACAATTGTGTTCTAGACTGGCAAGCAGGTTTGTAAGACCATGTATTTGCTCGCAGTGTCGAACTGGTACGCCGGAGTGCATCAATGAAACGCACGGCGTGATGAGTATATTTCAACTGATTTTATTTCTTAAAATCCTAGCCTTATATAGGGTGGAGCCTAGACTCCATGCTGTGTTTCATGCATCAGCTGCACCAACAGGTCTGGTACAGTTGCTCAGCTGTGGGTGCTCGTATTACTTCTATTTTTATCTTATCTACTTATGAGTTACATAGTGGATGTATTTCTTTTGATTCTCACGTTACAGTGTTCATGTCTGAACATTCTGCCAAGGGCCGGCAAAGGTGATGGCCTGTAATTTTTGGCTTACATTTATTTTTCTTATAATGTATATTATAATAATTATGACTAAAACCATAACCACTATTAACGAAGCATGTCCGGATACGTGATGGAAATTTAGTTCATTAAGTTCAATATGGCCTTCTCTTAACTCCTTAACTTCATTTAACAATTTTTCTAATTCCTTAGTTGTATTTATCTTGGCTATGGTTAGAGGGTCCCACATAATTTTCGGGACCTCACTTACGTCTCCTATATATGACGGCGTAATGGTTTCCTGTCTTTCTGAATGCATCTTATGGTGAGCTATTAGAATTTTATCTTCAGTTCTAGCAGTGCAGTCAGATCTAATTGTGAGTATTCCTTGTTCTGGTAAGGTAATAATTTCTGGTGTAGCTTCTCCACACTTTACTCTCGCTGTTGTCCCTTGCGGGGTTTTAAATAACCAGCTACTTCTGCCTTCTAATTCTACCCAATATGTTTTGGAAGTTACTATCGATCTATATACACAATTTGATGGTCTATTTGGTTTGAAAGGTGAGGTTTCGCAAGTATTGTCACTGGCACTACTCCACGGCCAGTTTCCCTCACACACTCTTTTGTTAGATTGCCATCTCTGACATTTATTAAGAGTTGATTCACTCATTAGGTGATATGAGTCCATTTCAAAGTTATATACCAGGTATTCGGAATTTAGATCAATTATAATCATCTGCTCCTCTCTTTGTATTGGTACCGGGATAATTTTAAATAACTGTGATGGATGCTGGCTGAACAATGGGATTTTGGCGTTTATAATTAGCTTTTTATCTATAAATATTCCCTTTGCCTTTAGCAGTGTATATATTTCTTTCAACTCAGTATTAGATCTTTTCCCTGGAAGCACTAATTTGTCGGGTAAATTGTCTTTTATCTTAGAGACCTCGTCTTTCAACTGTCTTGGTTTTAGGATGTTTGGAATAAGACGTCCGTGATTAATGTCAATCAACAGGCTTATTATTCCTGCTTGTATCTTATCGCATTAATCGATTAGAGAGCTGAGCTGTTTCGTTATCATAAAGAAATTCATGGATTCTTTATAGGCATAATAACTTTCTTTTAGCAGCTCAGTCATGTTCTCTATTCGTCTGTTCATCCCTTCGAAGTTCCTATTTATATCTTCTGAAGTCCTTTTTATTATATTGGTTGTTGAATCGATTACCGAGGTCTGTTTTTTCTGCAAGTCGTCCAGATTATGTTGATTGTTCAGCAGTGTTTTCATGTTATCTTCCATTTGTTCCCTATCGTCGGCATCCATTATACCAAACAGAATATGATATATTGAGCCCATAAAATCCATTGGAGACCGTTTTTTTCTTACTGACTTTTGAGTTATTAAGAGGTCGTTATTCTCTTCTAATTCTGCTATCTGTCCTTGCGTATTATTTAGTATTGAATTGCACTGGTCTTCAAACCCATGGAGTTTACCACATATTGATCTCATTTTTTGTACTAATTTACTTCCCTTGTTTAACATGCCAAAGTATGACTCCATGTCGTAGAATATAACAAGGTCCCAATACGATGATACTATCTGTATTTCTCCCAGAGGATCTAAATATATTGCTGAGGTGCTATTCATTTTTTCTGTTGTCTATTTTGATTTTCCTTCTTTAAATGGTGACGTATTTGATTCTTGGCAAAACAGCATAAGTATCATCATCATTATGAGTTCTACTTTTGAAAGACTATTCGGACTTTTTCTTCTTCTACTATTAACCTCCTGCATGTGAGGTCCTGCCGGCGGGGAAAAAAGCCGCTGAATATTGTCTTTTTCTAAAATTGGGGCAGCTTTAATATTTTCATTGGTTGATTTAAAGAATTCTTGATCATTCTTGTCGAAGTCAGTCTGCCTACACATTTTTTCTATGTTTGGGGACCGGGCCTTTACTTGTGGTTTTGATTCTCCCAACTCTTTATCTTGTTTAAATGGAATAGTTACTACGTAACTTCCATCTTCCTTTACTTTTGTTGCCTCCGTAAAGTTTCTCTCACAGATTTCAGTCTCTAAGTCTTCTATGTCTTCATCTTTCATTTCCCAAAATCGATCTAATTCTTTTGCTTCAATGGTTGTTGCAACTGTGGTCTTTTCACCTTTGGATTTCGTGCCCCCTGACACGATCCACCCAAACTCTGTATTTTGACCGAGAAGACCGTCGATTTTCACAACTCCATTCTTTAAAATGTGAGTATATACGTCTGTTCCGATTACTACGTCTACTCGACCCGGTTTACCAAAATAAGGATCAGCTAATATGTAGCTATCCCATTTTTCTTTGTCAACATCGATTGATCTATCTGGTAGAGCTTTCATTAGTTTTGGTAAAACTATTGCTTTAGTTTTGAATGGGTCTTTACTAGGATCTTTAGTTTTAATTGTTAAATTAACTTTGTATTTTGCTACCCTAGATTCTGTTGATACTCCACTAATTTTTGTGTTGACCCTTAATCTAGGTAGCTTTAATATCTGGGCTGCTTTCTCAGATATTATCGTTGCTTGTTATCCACTATCAATTAACGCTCGCAACTGCTCATACTTCCCAGATATCGATTTTATTTTTACAATTGCTGTTGCTAACAGCGATTGATTTTCAGCTACACACGTGTTCACTTTTTCTCTTCTTTCAAAGTGAAGCATCGTATGATGCGCTCTGTTGCACTTTGAACAATTGTCTTCATTTGTGCATTTTTTGGTACTCGAATGTTTCAAACATCTTAAACACCACTGTACCTTTCTAGCCATTTCGGCTCTGTCTCCTGGGTTCAAACCCCTAAATTTGAAGCATTGCAATGCATTATGTCCGGTTATTTTACATATCGGACAATATTCTGAAAAGCTATTATGTGCTTTATTGAATGTTTTCTTCTCCTCGTCCTTCAATGAGCCTAGAGCACTCAACCTTTGCTCTAAATACTCCATTACGTCGGACAATTTTTGAATTTCTTTAGCTTTCTTCACATGACTTTCGTAAGATTCCAATACTTCTCTATTAAACTTCCGAATAATCATGTGTGCAAAGATTATATCAACATCTTCTGACAAGAGTGATTTCGATTTAATTAAATGTATTGATTCATTGATTGAATCAATAAACATCTTCATGTTTTTTGCCGAATGGCTATTTAGCATCTCATATCTATTAGCCTATTTAACTGGTCGGAAAATATTTTCCGCTTATTTTCATAGCGCTTGGTCAATAATTCCCAAGTGCTATTAAAGTTATCCGCGGAGCCCACCAACAAGTGCGAAACCATGCATCTTGCTTCTCCTTTTAATGCGGTCTTTAAATAATTGAACTTTAGGGATGCACTCAGATCATCCCTTGACTGAACCAACTCTATAAATAGTTCTGAAAACAGGTCCCACTCTTTGGCATCGCCAGAGAACGTAGGTACCTGCATCTTAGGTAGCATTGGTAGCTCTTCTATTTTTATCTTGGAACTCTCACCTTTCTGCTGACC
Organism: Drosophila paramelanica; assembly: GCA_035043915.1. Taxonomy (NCBI): domain Eukaryota; kingdom Metazoa; phylum Arthropoda; class Insecta; order Diptera; family Drosophilidae; genus Drosophila; species Drosophila paramelanica. The sequence continues at coordinate 421,796 of JAWNMO010000576.1, forward strand.
TAAGTTTTCTTTTTTAATTTTTTCATCTAACGCTTGTACGCAATTTTGAACATCGAAATCTAACATTTTGATTTCGCTATCGAAGGTACTATTACCTTCATATTTATTTTTAAGAAACTTTATTTCTTCTGCTATGTCCTCCCAAAGGAGCAAGACCTTATTTTTTCTCATCCCGAACATTTCTACATTATTTTCCCTAATGTCTGTTTGGGTTTCGTTAAGGTATTTATTTAGCCTATCTACTTTCCTATCAAACTCTTGCGCTCTTTTTTCTAGAGCGTCTGGCTGACGTTTCGCTGGCTGTTCGATGGCTTTATACTCTGTTTTACCCACCTTGGCTTTTAAGTTTTCTATAACAGACATAATCACCTCGAATTGTCTTTTATTGAAATAGTCGTGATCGACTACTCCAATTTTACACAATATCGCGTGATTTGCCTGAAATTCTTTTTGCAATCTTTCTACATGCTCTATATTGCCGTCCTTTTTTCCTTCGATCTCCCTTATCTTCTTACCCAATTTCTGACTGCTTCGTCAATAATTCTATGGTTTTGTCTGACAACATATTTAATTCTTTTTAATAGATTTGGACAACAAGAAAATTTTGATTATGTATTTCTTTTTTTGTTTAATGGATTGTATTAAAGTGGACTGTATATTTTTTTTTTTTGAGGTGTAGTTTAAGTTCTAATCTTCTCGAAAAAATCTTGTTTTTTTTTTTTAATTTGAAGTACTTAATTTATTCGTTAGTAAAATTGTTTGTTTTTCTTTTTTATTGCGAGGCGATCTTGCCGCCGTTTTCGCGTGGGTGCCTAAAATAAGGCACTCTCACTTTAATATTTATTTTGCGCTCCTGCGCCGCCGCTGTCGTTACCGCTGTCGGCTGCCTTGCCCGGTACTCCTCTATTGTCAGCGGTTTCGGGCCTGCTTGCGGGCACTCTGCGATGGCCTGTAGTACCTTTTCAAGGGTACTTGTCATCTGTGCCGCTGTCGATGCCGCTGGTTGCCGCCGTCGATGCCGCTGGTTGCCGCCGTCGATCGCCTTCCAGCGCTGCAGTCTTTCGTTCCTTTCGCCGTAGCAACCTTTGCTATGGCGTGACTTCGAATGCCGTTCCAAGTGGCCACTCGCAAGTCGTAGGTTTTTTTACCGTCGGAGGTGCCTTTTACTCTGGCACTCTCTTTGGGTAGAATTCGAGGTGCCGCTCAATTAAGGCACACTCGAACAACCAAATTTTTGTCTTTTCTCCGCCTTTATATAGGCGTGAGTTCGAGGTGCCGTTCAATATGGCACTCTCGAAGGACAACAAATTTCTTCTCTCCGCCTTTACTTAGGCGAGAATTCGAGGTGCCGTTCAATATGGCACGCTCGAAGGACCAAATGTTCTTCACCGCACAGAGCAGGTTTGTAAGACCGTGTTTGCTCGCAGTATCGAACTGGTAAGCCGTAGTGCATCAAAATAAAACGCACGGCTTCCTTGAGTGAATAATTTCAACTGATTTTATTTCTTAAAATCCTAGCCTTATATAGGGTGGGGCCTAGACTCCATGCTGTGTTTCATGCATCAGCTGCACCAACAGGTCTGGTACAGTTGCTCAGCTGTGGGTGCTCGTATTACTTCTATTTTTATCTTATCTACTTATGAGTTACATAGTGGATGTATTTCTTTTGATTCTCACGTTACAGTGTTCATGTCTGAACAATTGTATACCTAAGTTAGCTAGCGGAGAGCAAGCAATCTGTGGCTTCAGCAACGCAGACCATATTCCAGATGTAGAAGAGATCGAGGACGGGCTCATATTGCTGAACGACTTCAACGGCACCATAAGATGGCAACAACAAGAAAAATACGTGAGAGGCACTACTTGATAAACTTTTGGAACGAAACTCTGTTCATCAACAAACAAGAGTTTAACAACATAGAGGTAACTGCAATGACCCCAGGGCACCCCATAATCCAAATAACGCCAATAGAGAAGGGAAAAATTAAAATTCTCTTATTAGAAGCGTTGGAGGAACTTCATGTCAAAAATATAAAACACATGCAAAAACTACAGGTACATTCAATAGTAAATAGAGTCGGACTAATAACTCTGTTCTCAGTCACCATCCTCCTGATCTGCATATCACACGCATTGAAGAGGAAAAAGAAGAACATAATATTGGAACTAAATAAAGTACAAGAGAAATCCAGAAATGAACCAACTGAAGTACAAATACCAGATATAGATATCAACCGACTCAAGTTCAACAACATACCCTTCTTCTGATGATCGCTTGAGGACAAGCTCAAATTAAAGGGGGAAGAGTTAATGACGAATAAGTTATAAGTTAGCAACAATTAAAATATAAAGTTCCAATAAGCATTTCCCAACAAGCATTGCAACACCTCATAAGAAGTGCAGCAAAATGCTGACTTGACGTCTGCGCCACTTCCTCCACGCGCTGACCAACAACCGCCGAAAACACCAGAAAGCATTGCACAACGGGCCAATGACATTAGCAGCAACGCCGCTGCCAACGCCGCTGCCGCTAAGCCACAGGTTATTAGGGCTAGAATTGGTTTAAGCTTATTCAGTTGCAAATTGACAATAAAGACGGGAAGACTTATCTTCCCCAAAATTAATTTTTTCACATTTTTAATAAAGTGGAAATTAACTTGTATTAGCCTCGAATACATCGTCGTCGTCATCGTCGTCGTCAGTGGTCGCCCATGGCTTGAGATACTCTGCACATGTCGAAAAGTTCTTTGGGCCATCGCAGCTACCAACTTTTTTGACATTATACGCATTATTTTGTTTGGCTTTAACAATCTGGTACGGCCCCAAAAATTTTGGCTTTAATTTGAGCCCACCGCCAAATTGCGTTCGCTTTATGGCAAATAAGTCGCCAACCTCATACGTTCTTGCTGCTTTTCGCCTTAAGTTATACGTCTTCTTGTTTTCTGCTTGAAGTTTTAAGATTTGAGTTTTCGCTTTTGCTCTTAGCTCATTTCGGACAATTGTGGACTCTTTTCTTATAATTTCATGCAGTTGCTGGTCATCTTTTGTGCGCATCTTAACTCCAATTAGAAGTTCGAACGGAGTGGTATCGATGCTTCTAGTGTACGTTGAGTTTATGGCTCTCTGCACACGTTCTACATGGCTATACCACTTCGTTGGGTCTTCAATGCTGAGTTTGGACAACACAGATATAATTATTGCATTAAGCCGTTCGACTTGTCCATTAACTCGGGGTAGTCCAGTAGTCGTCTTTATCAGTTTTATGTTTTCATCTTCACAGTATTTTAAAAAATCTTGAGCAGTAAATGCTGAGCCTTTATCAGAAATTATATAAGCTGGATTTCAAAATACAATGCTCTAGCTGCGCAACTTCAAAATTACTTCGTTTGCTGTAGTTGATTTTGTAGGGTATAACCAACAAAACTTCGTAAAAGCATCGACTACAGCTAATACGTGTTTATAATCTTTGTGTGTTGACTCGAGTGGACCTAAAAAGTCTATGTGATATGTCTGCAAAGGTACCTCTTCCTTCTGCAATGGATGCAATAAACCCTCTTGTTTACCTCTCTTGCGATTTATAAGAATACAGGGTATACAGCAGTCAATGTATTTCTTAATTTTTTCGTCGATGTTTGGTATAAAATATTCTTTGCAAATCAAATCTTTTGTCTTCTTAATGGCGAAATGGTCTCTGTCATGGGCTTTACTGATAATTTGTTTTTGCATGTCCCTTGGAACTGCTATAAGTTCAGCGTCGTCTACTAATTTGTAGAGAATTCCTGATTTTATAAAATAATCGTTGTAGCTTTTCATTTCTTCGTTGATAATTTTTATTATTGTCTTCAGGTGTTCGTCTTGTTTTTGTGCATGGGCTATGCCAGTCAAAATGCTGTCGTCTTTAACCATCATGATAGGGTATCGGGAGAGAGCGTCAACATGTTTCATACGTAAACCGGAACGGTGCTCGACTTCATAGTTAAATTCTTGTAGGAATAATTCCCAGCGAGCCACCCTGGTGCACAGATTCTGTTTTTCTAGTGTCTTTGTAAATGCATTGCAGTCTGTGATCAGCTTAAACGGAATGCCTAAAAGGTAAACTCTGAATTTGTTCAGCGCTTCTATAACAGCTAATATTTCGAGTTCAAGGCTAGTATATTTGCGTTGAGCTTCCGTCGTCTTTTTACTCATAAAATAAACTGGATGCAACTGACCGTCGTCTGGATGTCTTTGCATGAGTATAGCTCCAAAGCCGTCTATTGATGCGTCAGTGTGGACTTCTGTCTCGTATTTTTGGTTATATATAGCTAACACCGGATTTGAGGTCAAACATTTCTTTAAAGTTTCTATTGCGCCCTTTTCGTTTGGACCAATACTACATTTTGTGTTGCTCTTTGTTAAATCTGTCAAAGGCTTTGATATAATAGCATAGTTGTAAATAAATTTTCTGAAATATCCTGTAAGGCCCAGGAAGCTTTCAAGCTGCTTTAGAGTCTGTGGCATCTTAAATTTTGAAACAGCTTCTATTTTTTTCGGCGTAGGGTACAACTTTTTAAATTCAATGATATGCCCCAAAAACTGTATACGGGTTTGAAGAAAATTACACTTCTTTAAATTTAACTCAAGTCCGTACTCTTTACAGGTTTTCATGACTTCAGACAGATTTTCAAGTGCTTCTTTTTCGTCTTTGGCCGGTATAATAACGTCGTCTACGTACGGCAAAGCAATACCTCTGCGAGAAAGTGGTCTAAAAATAGCGTTAATATGCCTTTGGAACACTCCAGGTGAATTAGACAAACCAAAAGGCACCTTTCTGAATTGATATTGGCCGCTCTGTGTAACAAACGAGGTGTACTTCTTACTGTCGTTCGCTACCGGCACATGGAAAAACCCATTTTTCAAGTCGATCGTGCTAAATATTACAGCTTCGGTCAAGCTGGTCATCTATTAAGGGCAACGGAAAATGATCTTTTATGATTACCTTATTAATGCGCCTGTAATCGATACAAAGTCGAGGTGTGCCGTCGGCTTTTTTGACAAGAAAAACTGGACTTGTAAATTCTGACTCTGACTCTTCGATCACACCGTTTTGTAGCCATTCGTCAACTTGCGCTTCAATAATTTGTGCCTCTGTAAAAGCAAATCGTCGTGGTCGGGAAAAAATTGGAGTGTCATCTTTTAAAATTATTTTCATTTCTATGTTCGTTGTTTTTATTTTTTCCGGCTTATATGTTTGAACTATTTCACGGACTTTATTTTTAGTAGCATCACTAACCGTATTGTTTATATTAAATTGACCGTTCTTATTTGTTACATCGATTTTTAATATATTTATTTTGTCACATCCGTTTTCTTCAATCGTCTTACGTACATTCAAACCGTTTCGATTAAACGATATTTCTGCATATAGACAAAGTTGTTCTCCAATTATAAGTTTAACGTCCATACAGGCTTGCGGCACTACGTAAAAGTTCATAACATAACTATTTTCGTCTATTAACACAGCATGTTCAAACTGCCCAATCGGTTTGATTTTATTTGCTTTACGATCACTACCGCATTTTTCTTCGCATTTTTTTAACTTTGGCAAGGATAATTCTTTATACACATCATCGAGTAACAGATTAAATTTGCTAAATTTTGATATGTGGCCAAACTGGTTACATTTAAAACATTTTCTACCTTTCTCCTTGTTCGTACGGGTGTTTGCTAAGTGTCCCTTTTCACCGCAGTTGAAACAATTTAACTCTTTTTTGCCACTGTGATTACCACTCAGCATTCTCTTATCTTTTACACTTTTCTCGATCTTTTTATTTTTGCCACTTAGCTTTTCATAATCTTTTAATTTATTTTTAAAATCGTTTAAGTTTTTTCCACCATACAATATTGATTTATTTATTGAGAGTTCGTCGATACCGTCAATCACATATTGCATCAATGAGTCGTCTTCAATATTTCCACGAGATGCAATGTCTTTCATTCGGTAAAAGTACTCAAAAATATTTTCGCTATTACTTCGTTCACTCTCACTCAATTTCATGTGTATTTGCTTGCAGTTCACTACTGATTTGAATCCGCTCAACAATGCACTCTTTAACGCAGTCCATGAATTTAAATGCTTTTCGCTCAAATCAAATAATTTCGCAATGCCTCTGAGTGATTTCTTTGCAAAAATAAGTGTTTGCATATCACTCCAACCCATAAGCATAGCCTGCTCTTCGAATTTGGTAACCCATACTTCTACCGCTATTTCGTCACTACCGTTGAAAACTCTAATCGACTCCTCTATTTCGCGAAATCCTATAGCAAAGCGTTGTATTTGTAGATCGTTGGAATTTTGTCGGTTATCGTCATTTCGCTTTTCAACCGCTGCTACTGCTTGAGCATTTTCTTTTTCTTCTTGTCTGAATTGCTGATCAAGGTCACTTCCTTGCACGTTACTTTCAAATTCTGCATCTTCGTCGCTGCTTTCCTCGTCTTCTTCGTCTTCATTGTTGCTATACCCTAGCAATTGGCCGGCGAGCAAATTGTGAAATATATGTAACGGCATATTCTCAACATTGTGACTTATTACCAAAACTGCGCAAATCGATACAAGGTCACGCTCAGACAACTTTTCTTGTATGTATACTTTTTTGGCTAAGTACTTCGCGTCTTTTTCGTCATATGCAAAACCAATAAATTCTCGCAAACGACGCCTATTATTTCTGACTCCTTCGTGCTCAAAAACGAATTTGTGCAAAGCACAAATATTTTCCTTAGTTGCTGCTCTTAAGCTTTTTGAAATTATTTTGTTTAAATTTGCCATTTTACTTCAGAGATGAGATTACAAAACAAAAAAAAAATTGCTGTCTATTCTTTATTTCTCACACAGTTTCAGCTTTTCACACTTTACGTCGTTTAATTTCACTTTTTTCTTCTTCAGTTTTTCTTCTTATTTTTTTTTTTTTCAGCTTAAAAAATGTTGCTTCTTCACACTTCTTTAATTTTCTACAAAATAAATTGTTGTTGAGCCCCCAAAATATGTGGGATTTTATTTAAAGGTAATGATTGAACAACGATAATTGATCTCGTTTGAGCAGCAGCTCTCGCAACCTCTATCGCCAAAGGCCGAACTCCAACTCCCTTCTTTCGCCATCATCAGCATGCTTCTTCTTTGGCGGATTCGCAGGCTTGCGAATTCGCTTTCGCCACATTTCAGCTGTTGTTGATATCAGAGATGGGAGTTGGCATGTTAACAGAAATACCAACCCACATTAATAATAATTATACCTTCGTCGATCACAGTAACCGAGTCCAAGTGGCCCGTCGAGTGTTGCGTTTTGCCGACTTTTTAATCACCCGCGCTGTATTTGCTGACAGCGAAGGTCTTCGTATCACACTCAGTCACCGTATTGCCTCGAAACTTTAAATTCGGCTATCATACTGGACTGGATAAACTTGTACTTTTTTGGTCTTGGGAATTTAATAAGAAAATACAATACATTTTCGTTATATGTGCTGACACAACTTCAAAAAAATATCTGCTATAGTGGCATTCGTGAGATGTTCAATTGTTATTTCATTAACATCAATAGGACTGATCAAGTTAATTTTTAGCAAAGTTATTGCGAGTATTAGGTCTTCTAAATCTATTTATATTATTGTATTTTTTTCCAAAATTGTTTCGAACAAATTTTCCGTGTTCAGACCGTCTGCTTTCTGGATGCTGTTAAGGGAGTTTGTAATTTCGTTAAGCTTACTTTGAATTTTTGTGTTTATTTCTTTACTAGCTGACCTTACTTGAACTTGATTTGTTCCCAGTCGTTAAATTCTGGGTTTCCTGCTAATACATTTAGACTACGATCATGACGATGGTGGATCTCTATTGCAGCCAGGAATGTTTCTGAGGTCCGTTCTGTCTGTGTGTTTCTTATTGACGAAGTCTCGTCTGTGTAGATTTCGCACCATGTCACGTTAGTTGTATGTCCTAAACAACCGTATTCGTCCCAGATTGTCACATCACCGTCTATTATAGGTATGTAGTTCCAGTGTGAGTAATCGGTAAGTTTCAAGTTTTCAAGTATCAAAAACAAATATAGAATTCGTCAGAAGTACTATTGTGGGTAATAACTGCCATTGCCTTAAATATAAAATAATACGTTTGAAAAGAGGTGTTGCTTACTTAATGCTGTCCTTATGGACTACGCTCCCCCAAATGTGAACTGTGGTGCCCAGATCAGCCTCTATAACCTTTTCTTAGCATGTCGGCGTAAATTTAGTTCCAAGTTGCTTGTTTATTTATAACCAACCTTTGTCGCAAACCTGATATTCTCTATTATTTTTGTCCGAGTTTGTTGGACTTAACTTCTTCCCAGAGCTTTTGGATTTTTGTCTTTGTTATAGGTTTGAAAATCTATTGGGGTTGCATGAATACTTTAATTGGTTTTTATTTGATACTGAATGTATTGTTTAATTGTATTATATACATAGTTGAGAGTAGAATAAGGTCTATGGTTGCGTGTATCTTGGAAATGAGGTTTCAGTTGAGTGACTTTTCGATAAAAAATTTATCGATGCATGTCGGAAAATTCTTCAAAACATATGGAGAATTTCACCGGTTTATTATGGTATGGGAGTTTTCCCTAATACCTTTTATTTGGGTGGCGTTTGTATTTTTCCATGTAGCAAGTTTTGCAATTGCAGCTATTTCTGATACTAAATTGCTAAATGGCTTAATAAAAAGTAGGCTATTTTGTTGAATTGTCATGATCTCTTTCTGCTCAGTTGTATTGTTAATATCAATTACAAGATATTTTATGTTCTTAAATGTGGTTGGTGGAAAGGGTTAAACTTATTTATGTTGAATGAGCGCGAATATTCGAATTTCGCAGAATATCGAATTTAAGATATCTGCTTTAACTATAACTTGTAGTGTTTGTAAAAGAGACTCGTGGTCGTATTTTATTTTTAAGGAGTATGCCAGTTTTTAAGGATGGATAATATTATTGTTCAATTACTATTTGCTTCCTTAAACAGTTACAAGGTTTGTCTGTTGTATCTATCGTATAAAAGAGGGGTTCCTCACTATGAAAAGTGGCAACATGTGTGTTGCATTCGTCCACAAACGCTTTCCACCTTTTTAGCCTAGGGTTGTGGTTTTTGCTCGGACAGTAAAAACATTCAATTTTTTGCCACCGTACAGGTAATTTCGTAAATTTTGCAACGCTCATATAATTGCGAGGAGTTCTCTCTCGTTAGTTGTGGTGGTACGACGACTCTCAAGTACCATTTTTTTATTTTAAAAACTTAGATTTTTCTTGAGACTCTCAAGCCTGCTTCATACAATGGTTTTGTAAGTTCTGTAACATGGTTCTCTTTACTCGTGAAAAATATTATTACATCGTCGAAGTAAACATAATAAATTTTCCCGATTTGTTTCCGCAGGACATTATCACGTTGGAATATGCTGGGGGCGTTTTTAAGCCCAAAGGGAAGTCTGCAAAATTCATACTTTCCATATTTAAATAAAAAAGTAGTAATTTCTCGGTCTTTCTCAGTTTTATTTGGTGGAAACCTGATTTTATGTCTAGAGTCGTGAAATACTGAGCTTTCCATATGTTGGACAATATTGTTGTTAAAGACGGTATTGGGCATTAGTCGTCAATAGTCTGCTGGTTTAGTTTTCGAAAATCTATTACCAACCTTTTCGTCTTGTGTTTTAGCTCGTTAAAACGTTTTTTGTCGTCTGCCCATACTGGGCTTCCTGCCTTAATATGCCTTCTGTCAGAAGTTGTGGTTCCTCTGCATTAACAAAATCTTCAACGCCCATTGAGTAAGGGTAATGTTTTGAATAGACGAGCGCCCCATTATTTCGTATGGAGGTTATCGTGTTAATATTATAAGGCAGGGACTCATTTTGGTCCGCAAAGGCCTTTAACCATGTTTGATAATTTTGTTAAAATTTTCCCTTACAATGTGCGGTACGTCCACGTCGTCGATGTTTATGAAATTCACATTTTGACACTTAATTAATATTTCTTCAAAAGTTTTCTGCTGGTGCATTAGTGCACTATTTACGGCAGACACTAACAATTGAATTTCCTACTCATTATTCATATTGTTCACTGTATGTTGCTTTTGCTTTGTCGATACATTTTAATTGTATCTTGGTAACAATTCCCCGTCGCTAGCACTATCAGTGCCAACTCTATTTCTATACATAAATCTAAAGTGAAGATAACGGAACTTTTCTTTAGTTTTTAAACTCACGAAGTAAAACTAGTATTGTGGGTTTGTGCAATGTCCCGCATACTGTCTGTCTGTCCGCCTTTCCGGATGAACGCAACTTTTTTTAGGCGCTATTAAAGATAGAGACTTCGGATATATGCTTGTAGTTACCAACTTCAGACAAAGTGCTGTGAATTTTGCGCCACACCCACTGGGAGGCTGGCCATTTGATAACAAGTCGATACACCTTAAATCGCAAATCGGTAAAAAGTGAATATTTCCCACAATTATAAAGATAGAGCTACCAAATTTAGATAGCTGGTGAATTCCCACTTACGCCCATTAGAACGTCCCCGCCATCACCCACAGGTTTTAAGCCAAATTAACCAAATTTGGGATATCATTTTCTGGACTGCTTTTTAGCCACGCCCTTTTCCGACCCCGTAATCAAACATTTCCAATCAATATCATGTGTATTTTTTAAACAGTTTTTAGGATAGAGACACTTATTTTGCATATAGATATCTGGTGACCTGCCCCTAAGATTGCATCCCTGATAACCCACCTACGCCTACTAGAAAGCCCCCTCCCAGTGCCCTCTTCCTAAATTGATCTGTGATCGTTTCGAGAGCAAAAACTACTCGGCGGGTGTTGCGTTTAAAGAGGGAAAAGCCATTTGAAAAACCACCCTAAAATATTTTGCCCACATTTGCAAATAAGTGCGCGTTACCCATCTTAGTATTTATATTGTTTTTGTTATACCCATAGCGTAATTTGCGTTTAACGTTTTAGGTCGCTCTTTACTTTAGCGCGAAGGGTTTTTTAAAATACAGAGTCACACATTAGTATTGCCACAGCACACACTTTTTTTCGCGTGAATCTCGATGCTATGAGCAGCATCTGACCTACCACCCCACCGACCGAGGGGCGCAGTCGCATAAGGTACGATACAAGTCGCGTAATATACAACGATACTTACTACCTACAATGCACATGCTAAATAGTTTATGGGAGAAGTTTTAATACGGCGGACGGAAGATCACTCTGTAATTAATGCTTAAGTAATTAAGCTTTATAATTAGTCCAGTTGCAACGATTATAACTTTATCGGTATTATTTACTCATTAAAGCAGTATGCTACATAGCGTGTACAAAAACATTTGAGGAATGATTGACAAATAATTAAACAAAGAATAATTTATATATTTACCAAAAACTTGTCTTCATATAATGATGTAACAGTGCGCGTGCATACTGTGGCGAGGATCAGAAAATCAAAGATAAGAATATCGATTAAAATATAGGTAATTATATTTCGCTCAACTATCGCCACAATTCTCCCTCGTAGACTTTGTGAAGCAAACAGCAAGTCTAGTAGTCTTAGAAGGGCTAGAGTGTTGCTAAACTCCACGCGGTTGAGTGGTGGCGGCATCCAGTTGATATGATGTTTCTAAAGGTTTTTCTGTGCCTATTGCAGGTTGTAGTTAGATTTTTATATAAGAGGGTTTGAGGTGGTCAATCGATATTTTTTGTGTCGTAATCTTAAACGTTATTTGTGTAGTTCTTTGGTTGCATTAATTTGGTTTTAAATGGTCATCGGAGAGTGGTGAGCAGTCGAGTAATATGAGAAAAAATCTTTATTAAAATTATCTATCTTATTCCATTGTCATGCGTGCGGGTACTTCAAAGCTAGAAATGAATGTTGATTAATGCTATTGCAACTGTTTCTGCTTGTTTAACTTCAATTGCAACTGTTTCTGGCCACATAATGTAACTATCAAAACTATCGCCACAAGCCCATTTTGTGAAGGAATAAAACTGCATAAATATTGCACTTGAAATGTTATTATTCTCTGGAATTGCAGAAAGCTTGGAAATACCTTTTTAATTTTGGACAGTCTTTACCTCACTTATGTACATAAGTGATGAAAGATTCCCTAGCCAAATGAAAAGATGCGTTGTCAACGAATTTTTGCACAATACCTGAGCACAGCACCTGGCTGTGTTAAGACCTGCAATGATATGGCATAAAATGCAGTGTGTTGAATAAGGCTGATTAGGCAGATTTCAAAATTTGAATTCGGGGTATCATATATATGTAAAACAGCAACATCAATATCTGCAAAGTTGTACAGTTGGGATCTTTAAGCTTATTAAAATCAGGCTTATAAAAACAACGGGTACTTTTCACAGTTATTGGTACATATACCTGTTATCAATGACCAGATATGGAGTGGGATGTAAAGTGTCAGTAGGAAATAAAAAGGGGTCAATCCTGCGTACAATACTAGAGGAATTCAAATCATAGGCCAAATTAAGAGATTCGTCTTTGGAGTAGCGCACTGGATTAACCTGAGCAATGGAAAACTCATGTAGACCGTCAATAAGATCATGTGACTTAGAAAGCAACAGAAATGAATTTTCGAATCCACGAGAGGTCCAAGCCACATTTAGGATAATTAAAACCACACCAACTAAAAGGTCCTTCCAGATAGTATCAAAGAGATTTAAAAGATGGAGAAAATGTGTTGTAACTAAAGTGACAATTCTGACAGTGCGGAATAGAAGAACAAGTGTTGTTAATACCAGCATTTCTCAAAGACAATTTCTTCACAAAACTCAATGTCCAACTATGAAGGTTTAAACGAGAGTAGCACGAAGGACTCGATCGCATATATATCAATTATATTTAAAGCATATACTACCGAATCGAAAATGTTGCAATCAAGTCGCGGTAAAATCAAATATATCAGGTTAGGTTAGGTAAAGCCGGCTATCCGCTACAGGGGTCGGATATCTTGGTCGTTAGGAGTTTTTAGGGGTCTTGTAGTATTCGGGTGCACTTGGCATATGGCAGTACCGTGTATGGTCCCTTCATACAGTGTTACGATCAATGTGCATTTGGGTATTTGGCTCTGTGTAGAGCAAGTGCTCGGAAGCTGAAATAGAGTGTTCGAGTGTTTCATAAACCCATATTTCCTTGTATTTTCGGAAGCCTTTATTTCTTTTAATTCCCAGCTTTTTAACGGGATTTGCTACTAGGCAATGAACAATCAGTACTCCAACCATTAATTTGCAGTCTTGTCTTGCTAGCTACAGTTAAAAGTAAATTTGTTGGTTTTTTTTGCAGCCTCGGTGTAGCAACTGGACTACCTCCGCAGTCTTTATATTGTTGTCCCTTTGAAGTTGGTTCGGGGAGTCACGTAATCTGTGCATTTCCTTGCCAGCTGAGATATATCAAAAGCTTTAGAGCTTCATAATTTATGTTGTAGTTCTAAGGCCTCGCATTATTGCTTCTGTCAACACTTTGTTGAGTGCGCTAGAGTTGTCTAAAAATACTCGCATGGCATATGTCTGATTATGTAGTGTTCTTTCAATGTCTCCATGGCAAGGCACGCACTTATATGGAAATTTAGAAATTTTGTTTTGCGTTTCAGGAGAAAAGAGGTGACTTATTGGTGTATAGTCTCTCGGCTGCACGTGATTGCACCCAGAAACACGACTCGTGCAGTCTTCTAGGCCACTGGCTAGGGATGATCCGATTTTTGGTCATCGGTTGCATGGCTTGGAAGATTCAGTCTTATTCCGGGGAATTGTTGCTCGGAAGTCTATGGTTCACTAGATTTTCTTGGGGCTGGTTATGCCTCGAATTGCAGACTTAGTTGTTGTACGAAATATATCTGGTTCTGTGACTTCAGTGCAGATAAGGATGTGTTCATCGACGAGCGCATATCGTTGCTTTGTTGCTTTCCGTCCATCTTCTATTATCCGTTTCAAGTTGGCTGTCTCGACAGCAGCTTCCGGAGCCTTGCGGATTTTGTGAACTTCACTATGTCTGAGCAGACGGTTTTCCATGAGTTCCGTTTTTCCTTCCGAACTTCTTTCTTGAAGTTGCAAAGCTAAAAATTTTATTCGTTCCAAATAATATCTTTAGAAGTTTGTTTGGCTAGCTTTTGTTCATCCGTCTTTTGTTTGTTGAGTTGACGTCCATTAGGCCGGCCTGGTTCTTCATTTGTTTCTTCAAGATCTACATCATGCGTAATAAGCTTAGATAAAGTGGTACTGCATAAACTTTCCTCTCAATTGCAATACAGATTTTTTCCCAGTTTGTGATTTGACGATTTTTGAATGCGGTTTGGGAAGGAGTGTAGTTGCATTTTTATGACAATTGGATTTACTTGTGGTCTGGGAGCAGGATATATCAAGAACCCTCTTTTCTGCCAGTTGTGATCCCTACTGGAAGTGTTAAGTCTGGAATGTTCGATGACATTTGCGATTCTTAGTTTAAGTTTTAAGGTTAGGAGTGACTCACCTCTGTCGATGATGTGTGGACTACCAACACTGTAGGTCTCTGTTATTCTCTTGGAGGTGCCTCCCTGTCATACGCCATATAGCATGATACAATGATGCAATGCTCATTTTCGTTGCCTGCCAGTGCAATGAGTTGCAATCAGTCAATAAATAATAATAGATATCATTCTTCACAATGATGGCTGTTCTAGTCCTTCTTTCTTTCATCATGTAAAACACGTTGTATACAACAAGCACCAAGGGCCCCCAAAGCTGCCTCTTCTATCTCCATACCTCGTACTGCGTCTACCACGGATTGCAGACCAGGTCTAGGACTACATCTCCAGCGATGAGTGAGCTTTTGGTGCTGTCCTCGGGGTGGTACTTTGTGAGTCATATTTCTCAACGTCGGGCAATGTTGATTTGCAGAACCTTGTTATAGAACCTGCCAATCAGCAGTTCGCACAGCAGGAATTTAAACTCATGTCTCTTTGGCACGGGCAGCAAAAGAAGTGTTTTCGCTTTTGGTATGGACGGAAACAACGTTCTGTCAACTACCTTCAGCTTGGCACGGGCTGCTTAAGGCAGCCACCATCTCAGTGATCCACTTCAGGGTAAGGCCAACTCGACATCTCATAATTCTTACACATTTGATGTCTCCGTCCTTTTGATCATCGCTTACAGCAGTTTCACCTATACTGCCTTCTACGGATCTGTTTTTTTTTTTTGCCGTTTGGGTCCTATTAATATTGTTGTTGTACGATTCCCGGCTCAGCTTCTTTGTAGGGCGGCGTCGCTTACTCGCGGGCACATCCACTGGCGTTTGACGGTCAGTTGCTGTTCAAACTTATTGTGGTAAATGCCGGGCGCGATCTGCATAGCTGCTTTTGCGATAAAGTGTGGCAGCCCTCCTTGATTTGTTGATCGGCTTTTGAGAACGAAACATTTAATTTAGCTTTCTACGATTATACACATTCAGTAACCGAAAATGTGTTTACATTAAATTTGCTGTCAACCTGTTATATTCCTATGCGAGTCATAACTATACAGTTTCACTGAGTAACCCTCAAATTTTGTATGCACAACATAATCACAAAGCAAAGAAGGTATGCTCGACTGTGTATCTGATCTGTTTCTCGCGAGCTATTTTAAAACAGATAATTTGGTGACTTATTTTATGTTAATCAAGTGAGACTGTTCTAGTCGGTACCGCCCAACTAAGAGCCCGAAGCCAGCATTTAACCCTTATACACTTACACTTGGGGTATCGAAAATATAAAAAATTCATCTGCGTGCACTTTGCTGAGCCTATTGAAACAAATATTGTGGGTCTAGTTCTTTCAGTTTAACAGATATGCTCAAAAACCTCTGTTCAACAAAAGCTTATTGATCACTTTAAATAAGTTTGATCTGCGTTGGCATAAGCGATCTAAAAAAAATCCAAGATCAGATTTCTAGCTTGTGTAGTCTCTGAAATCGTCGCGATCATATAGAATGACAGACAGACAGGGCTAAATCGACTTGGTTAGTGATGCTGATACAGACTTTATATACTTGGTGATGTTGGGGAGGCCTGCTTCTACCTGTTGCATACCTTTGCATAAAAGAATTTTACACTTTTTACCGATTTTTGATGGGCTTATGGTATATATTAGCACGATAATACCACTTTCAATGCACACAAATAGAAAACAAGTTACTGTTGGAATAAATACTTACGAGCATTGCTGGTTATGCAGATAAATTATAGCGGGCGATAGCTAAACTGTGCAAAAACAACGAATCAGCCAAACGTAACGGGTAGAAGATAACCACAAGAAAAAAGGAAGGTTCCCCAACAACAAACTTATACCAAAACAAAATTGCTAGAATTGCTGTAATCAGGAGCGCCCAACTAGAAGATACCCCGAACCCAGCATTTCACACATACACAAATACTCACTTTATGTGTATTAAGGTGGACAAAACGCTTATTTAATAATTAATTAACGAAAAAATAAAAATTCACCACTATCCCTTATACGGGCTCAAACCGCCGACACTTCAGCTTTAGCTACAGTTGCGGTTTCACAGAACCAAACATCCATTGTTTTTCTTGAGATCCACGTCACTGAGTCCTGCTCCACCAAAAATATGTGTTCAGAAAGACAAACAGCTATTAAAGCTCTTTACGTATGAATGATTATTTCGGGACTGAACGCTGATTGCTTGGGTTGTCTTCAACAACTCTCAAAAAAATGGACCATCTTACTTTGTTCTAGGATGTCCGTAATTTCCGGCAACGAAGTTGCGGTCGAGTTAGCTAGATTGGGCTCCGCAAGCCCTCTATTTGGACCACAACCCTTTTGTGTAATAGAGTAATGCTCAAAGAAGGAAAGGGAAATTTTCTGGTAATCAAGGCCCAGCTTACGACAAGCTAATGAGAACACATAGGTACCACACCCCTTTTACACTAAGTTCTCTGTTCTCAAGAATGCGAATAATAATGCTCTTTATAAAAACCAGTAACCGGGTGCCTGTCGGTATTGAATACGAGCTTTTCGATAACAGTGTTATGTTGGCAGCATACCTTTATCCGAATAAGGCTTAAACTAAGGAAAAAGCAGTTATTTTCCTCCTGCAAGACATGCATTGTTATTCAAATTGTGCAACAATCTTCTTATGGTTGTACGGGTGTACGTTCCCCGACAGTACCAGAAGATGCGATTGTTCCAATTCATGCCTGAATTCAGTACCCTGAAGTATGAATTGCCCCTGAGTCATGCAAGTCATTCATCCAGCAATTATGCCTGCACGAAATCAGGCCTAAATGGTAAGGCAACGTCTCATGGGTCGAGAAAATTCGATTTGTTAGCTAGTGCTCCTTGTGCCCCTTTCTTTATATATATATATGTATATATATATATATATATATATATATGTATATATATATATATATGTATATATATATATATATGTATATATATTAAAGCTAATCTTAATTATTTATTGTTTTACAAATTCTATTTTTTTGCAATGCTATTGCTTTGCGCAATTGTTTTTGGCGGGTCAGAGTCTTCAGTCAGTGTTGTGGAATCTAAAATGGAATTTAAAATTGAACTTATCCAAGAATTTTACTCATGAAATTAGGTAGGGAATCTTGTTTTAGATCACCGATGTCTTCAGCTATGAATTATTGTAGTGAAATCATTAATGGAATCACCTATGAATTCACCCTTGAAATATATTTTCGAAGTTACTCATGAAATCAGGCATGAATTCGAACTCGACGTGTTCATACGCGCTCCGAGAAAAACTTCAAAAATTTGTTTGAACTGAAGGCAAAACAATTGAGAAGGTTTTCGTTGGAACGGTCGGACAAGGAGATACCTCGCCACAATTTTAAAGCTAGAGTCACCAAACTTGGCATGTATATAGCTGGTGACCTCCCAAATAGATTGCAACCTTCATATCTCGTCCATGCCCACTATAAGGCCCCCCAGCGCCCCCGCTCTCACAAATTGGATATGCATATATTCTCACAGCTTTGGAGCTAGAGCCACCAAATTTTGCATTTATATTGCAGGAATGCTTCCCCAAATATAAAAAAAATTTTTTTGGCCACACCCTCTCCCGCCCCGGTAATAGCGAAAACCGATAAATCTGAAAGGTCAAATCGATAAGTGTTGTCAGCTAGAGTTACCAAACTTGGTATGTATATAGCTGATTATTTCGGATATTAGATTTAATAAATGTATCGGTGCATAATTTAAAAACTACTTAAGCGCCACTGGCTCTGTGTTTAGCAGATAAAATGGTTCTCGACAAAAACACTGGGCCAGGTACCCATTCCAAGCGACATTTTGATGTTTGTTTGTGTAATCTCCCACCAACCCTTGGTTTTTTATACTCGTTCACGAAGTGAAAAGAGTATATTGGTTTTGTGCAATGTCCGTCTTGCTGTCCGTCCGTCCGTCTGTCCGTCTGTCCGTATGAACGCAATTATTTTCGCCGCTATTGAAGCTAGAGACTTGAAATTGGATATATACTCGTGTGTACCCGCGTCAGATAAAGTTGTTAGGATTTTGGGCTGCGCCCACTGGGGGCGTGGCAAACCGATAACACCTAAAATCGCATATTGCTAAAGTCCAAAATTTTAAAGCTAGAATCACCAAACTTGGTATGTATATAGCTGGTGACCTCCCAAAAAGATTGCGACCTTGATATCCCGGCTACGCCCACTATAACGCCCCCCAGCGCCCCCACTCTCAAAAATCGGATATGCACATATCTCCCACAGTTTTTGAGCTAGAGTGATTAAATTTTGCATATACATTGCAGAAATGCTCCCCCAAATATAAAAAAAAAAGTTTTTTGGCCACACCCTCTCCCGCCGCCATAATCGCGAAAGCCGATAAACCTGAAAGGTCAAATCGATAAATGTTGCATATTTGCATAATTTTAACGCTAGAGTCACCAAACTTGGCATGTATATAGCTGGTGACCTCCCCCACAGATTGCACCTTTGATATTCCGGCCACGCCCACTAGAACGCCCTCCAGAAGTTACAGAAAAATATTTGCGGGCAGTACCCCCCCCCACTCCCCCTTCCGCCCTCACAAGCCGCGAAAATCTATATCTCGTACAGTTTTAAAGCCAGAGGCACCAAATTTAATATGTAGATAGCTGCTGACCTCCCCCAAAGATTGCACATTTGACATCCCGGCCACGCCCACTATAACGCCCCCGCTTCGCCGGAAATGCCTATATCTCCCACAGTTTTTAAGCTAGAGTTACCACATTTGGTGGGTAGATAGCTGGTCACCTCCTTTAAAGAGAGGAACAAAATGTTGCCGACGACCACCCCCACCCGCACTCCCCACTCTCCCCCACCCCCAGCAACACACAAATTGCAAAATACCGAAATTTTTTCAAAATAGAAATATTTACGAACGTGAACGAGTATAACGCAGTCGGTAACGCCCGACTGCAACGTTCTTACTTGTTTCTATCTGTCTGTGAAAGTGCATGTGATCATTGCAAAGGTTGCCAACATCCTATTCCCTACGGTCTACAATAAGAGTTAATAATTCAACCCGAAGAAAACTTCCGAGGCTCTAAAATCCTTTATGTCGCAGATCGCAGGAATAGCTTTATATGACTAGCATGACCAATATCTTCAAATCTTTTATCCTCAGAAGAAAGAAGCAGCCTCTTTTATCACGAGGGCTGCTGTATGATATGTACGCATGACACCCGGTAGGCGTACGTAGTACGCTTGGCCATCGGTATGTTTTGCAGGATTTTAATTGGCCCTGTTGAAGAACCGTTTTAATTCTTTCCTTGAATCACCAGGCCGGCGCTCTATTAGGGAACCTGCTGTTGTTTAACGCCAATTCTACCTCGTGGAGTTTGGTCCATGTTCAGCTTTTAGAGGAGAGCCAGTGCCCCGCCTTATGATAGGTTAGTGCTCAAACATCGTGGATCTGTTTAACAGGACCGTTCTGGGTTATAAATAAATGGCTTCAATAGCAGCCAGTAGAGTGCTGTGCTGTGGACCACTAGTAGCACCATGCTATATCTGAACTTTTCTGCTTTGGCAAGACCAGACTTATGTGTATGGCACTTAAGTGAAAGACGGACCAGCAACAAGCACTATTCCGCCTGTTTCTGCTTCAACAATAATCTCGGAACTTTGCTTAGCTGCCTTCGCTGTTCGGCTGCTGAGCCTGCTAATGATCGATTGGTTCAGGTTTCTGGTGTGGCAGCTTCAATATTGAGGTAGGTCGTATTTGTCTAAACTAGCAGTGAGGCAGGTCTCGCTAGATGAGAGGTGCGTGGGCAGCAAACCAGGGTTACAGCACCGGCAGCCAGCCAGCAATGCGCATTGTTGTACTTGGCCTCCACGCTGCCGAAGTGTGTTTGTCGCGAGCATATCTGAGGAGACAAAATGTCTATCACAGTTGATTTGAGATATTATTGTGCCAAGGGAGCAGAAGCCAATCGCCGGCAACCTTTTGCATTATTTTCATCGAACAAAACAAAACTTAACGCGACACCTACGACGCACCGCCGACGGAGGTGCTTCTCATTTGCTGTGACGCAAGCGCCCATCGTACTTTGTGGGATAGTAGTAATGTCAATTAGAGGGGTGATTGCCTTTCTGAAAAAAATTTTGTGTAATCAATCAGATGTATCAGAGTATGAGAACCAACCACTCTGCTTAATAGTTTAATGTCCGATTTCTTTAAAAATTAATGTGTTACCACTGAGTTGACTCTTTCAGATAACAAATTGGGACTATTTGAACTTTGAAAGTTTTACCTTGCGTTGTTGTGTAGCAAATGAGCTTATACTTCGTTTTTGGACTGCACTGTGTCTACGTTGATTATGAATGTTTCTTCGGTGTCTTTTACAAATCAAGGTCATGAAAGTTTTCGTCTGTTTGCGCATGGCGTCAGCAGGTGGCGGTTTTGCATATTTCTTGGAGCGATCTTTCATTCTGTATGCAAAGCCGATAGTGGTCGGTCTTAGTCCTATTTTTGATGACCGGCATCACAACTTAGAAGCGGCAGCCATATAGCTGCAGATTTAGTGTTATGCTCAACCATGCTGGCTGAGGCCTGGGGTTAAAGCAGCATAAGAGTCATTATTGATTTTGAATCCGACGAGTGAACGGGAAGGGGGACCCTTTTACCACGGAAAGGCAAAATTCAAAACTGTAGGGGGAGTTCACCTCGGCTTATCATCTGAATCCGACTGATATTTGTCAGCACCCTTGGCATAGACATGACCATAAAAGAGATTTTCTTCCAGCGGCCCTCAAAAGGAGAGTACAGTCTCACTTGTAACAGTGTGTGCAGATACTGCGAGTTTCATTCAAGTAATATATACACGTTAGTTTCCTTGCTTACCAGTTAAGTTATATTTCAATATGAAGTATCGTGTCGGTATTAAAATCAAATTCTTGTTTCAGATCCACACTAAGCCGCCTAATATGTTCAGATCCCACAATCCCTGATAACATCGCTGAAAAACTTTAGTTTTTGGTGAAATCATTCTCGCTCTTTATTGCTTGTGGCTGAGTGATGTGTGATGCTTAATGAGTAAATTTAAAAACGCGACATAGGGCATTGGCTTTGCTGAAATGTTAATATCTGAATCGTCTTCGATCTATTTCACTGATTCATGTCACAAAGGAAGCCTTATGCAATTAATTTAATATAATTATATAAATAAAAAATTATTTTTGGCGAGTTTTTGCCGAGTTGAACATATTAAAATTATGCAGTTGTCTAACCAACAGTATAAATTTAAAATTGTGTATGTTTGATTCATGGATGTTGTTGGGTCGAACTGGTTTGAATTTAACAGGTCTTGCTGTTAACATATTAATGCTCGGTTTTGTATACAAACCCTGCCAATTCATGCTAATTTATGTGAACTATAATAATGTAAACATGCCTTTTATCGATATTCTTTTAACGAACCAGTTCAAGTCCGACTTAACAACTAAGACACTAAAATTTGTTCATTGGCAATCATCCGTATTTCGTCGTTCTTACTGGGACACCAACCGTTGCTTCCGAAAACATCTCTCTCTCTTCGTTTAGATTTCTTTGCACTTTCAAACAATTCGCATTCGTTGGAAGACCACAAACGCCAGCTGGCAAACATTAGAAGGAACATTTCGCGCATTTAAGTTTTGGTTGATGGAGGGGATTGCAAAAGATCCTCAGCTATCCTTCAATTCCGTTTGGGCATTTTGGAATCATATATCAAGCAAGCATTAGCTGTACAACCGGTGTAGCATTAGAAGACAGCTATGTGCATATTAAAATAGCAATTAAGAATTTGCTCGGCGAAAACTTAAATACGACCGTCATAGATGCTACGGCACAACTTAGTTCGTATCACTTTTACACAACCGGACTACCTCGCTGGGCCCTGCCCACCTTTGATGGCAATCATTCGGAATACAAGGCCTTTATCAGATAACAAACATTGAGAAATTAAACTATTTGATCAACTGTTTAAAAAAAGCTACACTGGAATGCGTGAGAGCATTTCCAGTCACCAATGAAAACACAATCGCTGTATTCGCACTTTCGCTTACATGATTCGCATCAGACAGACCACACATCTGAAACAAAAATTTGAAGTGGCTCTGTTTCCTGAAGAGCTTCGCTTAATTTTGAACATTCACCAATCATCCGTTGCAGATGACTTTCGCCAATTACAAAAACCTCAATCATTACTTGGCCACTTAAGATTTCTTTCTCCGTTCTTAGACTGCTCCACAGGATATGCATTTATTCGCGTGGGTGGTCGGCTAGAGAACGCCGACTTCGCAGAAAATCAGAAGCTTAAGATTTCTTTCTCCGTTCTTAGATTGCTCCACAGGATATGTATTTATTCGCGTGGGTGGTCGGCATTCACTATTGTTACCTAGAAAATCGCATTTCGTTTGGATTTCTGTGCGCCATTTACATCTTCGTAATTGTCA
Source organism: Drosophila paramelanica (assembly GCA_035043915.1). Taxonomy (NCBI): domain Eukaryota; kingdom Metazoa; phylum Arthropoda; class Insecta; order Diptera; family Drosophilidae; genus Drosophila; species Drosophila paramelanica. The sequence continues at coordinate 444,777 of JAWNMO010000576.1, forward strand.
TGGTTGACCCAGAGCTTTAGTAGCACTTATTCTATTGGAATTTTTAAAAGTGAACGCCAGAGACTTGACGCGTCGAATCATGCGGTCCTGCTTGGCGTGTGTTCGCTATAAGCTGAAACTGGAAGCAACTTATGGGACAGCTACCAGCTGTGCGCCTTCTACTGAACATCCACTTAAGTGTTGCGGCATAGACTTTTGGGGGCCGAAAATAACACATATATTCGAATACAACGACAGGCTCCCACAAAATCTAGTATCGAAGGCGTTCTTGTTTGATCGATATACACAAGACGCACTATTCACGTATTGTGCTACTTATTTAATATATTTTAATTTTATTCCTCCCAGGGCACCCCACCTTGGCGGACTCTAAGAAACAGAGCGTATCTAGTTGCAATAAAAGTTTTTTCTGGACAAAGGTTTGTGGGAGCGGCGTTAAGATGTTGTAAAGCGAGATAGGAGGGTGTGGTGGTAATGTTTACTTTTTATAAGTGAATCATTTTTCTGGCAAACAGCTAGCGGTCAACGCTAGCATCGTATGGCTTAAGAGTAAAGAACATAAAAAATTATGATGTGTGTAGCGGGGTTGGGTGAGGAGGGTTATTGTATGGACGATAAAAGCTGGAATGGGGCTTGTAAGTGCGGGGCTGAGACGCTAGCGATGAACGGGTTGCGGGTGAAGTACACTCAAAATTATACAATTTCAAATATGATGAATTGTAATTGGAATTGATTTTTATAAAAGCGCCATTGGAGGTGAGAATCTTATAACGATACTGTTGGCCCGTGCCACATTATGCACGATTCGCTATCACCGCCAGTTCCCGCGTACTAAACATACCCCCGCCACCACACATCACATTCCCCGCGGGATAGTCGTCAAGTATTACTTCGCGGGGACGGGAAACTCTCCATTTGCCGCCGCTTTCTTTCTCAGATCGGTGGGGGAAAAGCTTCACTTTTCTCTTTTTACGTTATGCAGTAGTACATCACGTGCTTCGAATCCTCATTTGAGTTCGGACAACTTGGGCGTTCTGGGCTATCCTATTACCAAAACTTGTGTATAAACTTTCGATACCATGGAGTCAGGTGGAAATTGCTCCTCCCTCCCTCGTTCGATCCGGTGAGTGGATCTTACTTTGGTGCTTATGTCCCACCTCACTTGTCGCTCTTCGAATCTCTATTGCCAGTATTTAAACTGGGATTATTTCTGTCACAACGAATGCAGCATCGTCGTCCTAAATCCCTTTATGTCTTGCAATGCACTGAGCTAGTGTGGTAAAGTCACTTTTTTTTTATGTCAATACGGTATATTTGGTCTTCCCATATATTCGGTTGTATTCGCGAGAGGGTTCCGTACATCCCAGATGATTTTTGCTAGCATAATTAACTTGAGAGCCAAAACGCAACCTGTTGTATATTAAAACTCTCAAGTATTTGATAGAGTCATTTGTCTTGATTGAGTGTCCACTGCAAGCTTATAAACTCCACCTTTTATTACCCGTGATGATTAATGCCTCTGTTTTGTGACCCGCCCATTCAACATGTTTCATTCACGCTGTGAAAGTTTATATTGCTGTTTTTGTAGCCTCTATCTTTCAATCTTCCTTAATTCTTTTGTCACTACTACCAGTGTCAGGTCGATAGCAAAAAAAAAAAAAAGAAGAAATTGCTTCGATTCGGCAGTTGCGTTCTGAGGACATCATCGTCCACAGAAGTCGCCCTGCAACCGATCCCTGTGATACTCCAGCAGCCACCTTGTTCCGTTGGTCCCTTCTCAGTCCAGCACTAAAACACACTATTTGAAAGATATCGTATGGATATCGTATGCATAAGGTAAACTAGTATTCCTCACTGGAAAAAAGCTTGTCGGATGCGCGTCCAGTTCGTCGAGTTTAATTTTCTCCAGTATCTTGTCGCTGACTTTCAATGTAGATCTCCAACATAATGATCAGCTTATAAAAGATCATCGACTAGCCCTCCAGTACGCAATTATCCTTCCGTCATTTACCAACCCGAAGTCCATCGATAAGAGGTGTTCCAGCAAAGAGTTCCAACAGCGTTTAATTCTTTGATTTCCCAGTCTGCTGCTTAGGCATTGAAATCGCCCACTATCATTAATGGTGCCTTACGAACCCTCCTTAATGTCTGCCAGCATACTTTGGAACCTTCTAGTTTCCAACTCGGTGGGGCGTAGCAGAAATAAAGGGTGACACCTGTCAGCTTCGCCCGGACGCACTCCTCAAACAACACATTTAAATTCTGCGAAGAACTTTATTAAGACCAAATAGTTGCCTTCTTACACATACTAGCCACCCAGCCGCTTCGTGGAGCAGGTTTATGTGGCTCGCATACAAAAACGACATCCGTACTCCTGTATTTCACGGCTTGTCTCAGGAGGGACTGTGCCGCTTTACAGTGGCTTATTTTCAACTGTGTGCACTTCGTTTCTCCAATTGAGAGGGCCTTTAAACGCATTCCGCGGGCAGTCAAATGGTAGCAGTTTTGGTTTGTTCATAGGCTCAAACTGGCTTTCAAGCGCTCTGCACATTCTCGTCCACGTCTATACAGTCGACATAGACCTGATGGGTAAGCGTGCGTACTTCCGCTTGATCCCCAAGGGACTCTCCAACAAAGCTTTGAATTGCAGTTTTTCCTTCACCGGATTTATTCAGCTGCAGTATGAGTTCATCGTACTGAATTCTCCTAATTTAAGCCACTACCTACTTTTTCGAATTACCTCAGCCGCGTCTTTGTCGTGAGCACACCGTTCGGTTTCCGTTGTGTATTCTTCGAGGTGGCGTTTTTCCACTGTTGAAATTCCTTTGTCGTTGGCGTTTCCTGTGTTCCCTCGCCACCGGAAGGGCCGTCTTCAGCTTAAACGCTTGGAGGGGCTTTTTTCTCCACAGCACCTTTGCATCTTTTCCTGCGAGAAGTTTGCATACCAATTGTCTGCTTCTTTTTCAACTTCACCGCGTCCTGATCACTGCCTTCGCTAGAAGCTCGTTTAGAGCTCTGATATTCTTAATTGCATCGCGCATAGGTTGGTGGGTGGCCCGCCTTTTTCCATATTTCAACACTTTTACATATTTGGAAATTTCCTATCTTGGGTCTTGTAGCGCTGTGCCACCTCAAGTCTCTTAGGGTGGTTCCAGCCATGCTCCTGTGGTCGTGGTTCGCTGGTCGGCAACCGGACACATTGCCATTCTGCTATTCTTAGCATTCTCGTTCGCCATCTCTACTGCGTGTCAAAATTTTAGATTATGTTGGATCTTAACTCTAAGCCGCTATCTTGTTCGTTGTATAGTCGCGTTCTGAATCCATGGTTGTGAATGCAAGCAGGGAAGTCATGCAAAGGTTGACTCACGCTTTTAATGGTGACGAAGCAGGTAAATTAATGACAGTCCGGTGCTTAATGTCTCTCTTTGCAACACATTTGCAAGTATGGATGCTAATGCCGGCAGACACGAGACGAGGCAATCCTCTTTACCTGACAAGTGTCAGCGGTGACATCTTTACCTTTGTTGAAGCTTGGCAATGTAGTTGTACAGCACCTGCAATACGACACACTGGTTCCAATGTATGGAGGGGCAGTATCATTGTGGAGACACACTTGGACTGCGGCTCCAATGGTGAAAGCACCACGTTGGAGGCCAAAGCATTGCTTCAAATCTCAACCATCGCCGAGTGTTCCAAAACCTTCAGTCATGCTTGCCTCAAAAAGAGGAAAGATGACATTAAAGCAAAACCCTAATGCAAGGTCGCTCCGAAGATCAGAGCTTGGCTCAAAAGCAGTGTCGACTAGCACCTGAGGCGAGAAGCAAGCTGCAGTGGGTCGATCACAAAATCAAACACTTTGCCACGAAGGTTGCCATGCAGTCTACGTTAAACAACTATTCCAATAAAATTAAGGCCGCAAAACACCAGTGTTCTTTGGAGACCATCAGGGTGGATGTGACCGCGAGTAAGCCTCGCCCCACGAAAAAGCTTATTAAGGAGTCGATCAGAGACGGTGTCAAAAAGCATGTATTCGTAGCGTTGCTCAACGAACGGCCTAATGACGCCTAGTCAATTGATGGCAGTAGATGCAGAACTTTTATATGCGCTGATAAATCGGATGAAGACACCAGACACCCCACCCACCACATCCGATGGTGCAAGTTGACCTTACGCGTTGGTGATTCTAAGAAACGCAGCGGACATGAGCGCCCCGTGGGAAGGTACCAAGCTGCAGTGGACAGATCGATTATTCCGTTCATCAACCATACAGTTGAGGGTCCTCTAGATCAACTTTCTTGAAGCAAGCTAGAGTCGTCGGAGCTCCTTATAGCTATGGAGCGAGAGCCCGCCGATGTGGCTTTAGTTAAGAAACCTTGGTTGCCAACGAGAAACTAGGTCTTCAGATTAAAGTCATGCAACTACAACGAGTTCCACACGATAGTATGTAGAAGGACAGCTATACTCATGGGGACAGACATCAATGCTTATTTAAGAAAACGAGGATGAGCACGACAAGAAGGCACCTTTATAAAAACAAGCAAGTCTGGTAAAAAGGACCGACCTTCCCACTTCATTAAACTTTCTAAGCCATACAGTTTCATCAATGATCAGTACACCAGTGATATTGAAGGGCAAACAACAAAAACAGCTAGAGCTCCATATAAAGAATAAAGCGTTCTTAACCATGGAGCTAAACGAACATGTATGCACAGACGGAGATCAGTGGAGACAGCGCTATAGTCCCTGGTAGCAACCAAAAAGAGAGCACTCCACCATCAATAATATTTGGACATTTCTGGCGCATTTAATAATGTGTCGACAAAGTAATGCGAGGCCTAAGAGCAGTGTGAGGAACCGCTAGCGCGAACGTACATAACTTTCGAAAATAGCCCCTAAGACAACTGCCTATGCGGATGCCATAGGCATAATTTCCATGGAAAAATTTCTATCGAATCTATCATGGACTACACGCTTAGAGAGGGACTAAGGTGGGCCACAGGAACCGCTCTTATAACCAATGCTGCCAAGCCGCACTTTATTCTCTTTACCAAGAGATACAAGGTACCATGGTAGAAACCGCTAAAAGTAAACGGTGTAGAGCTAACACCAAAGGACAACATTAAATATCTCGCAGTGGCTCTGGACAGAAGAAAGGGTAATGAAAGACACAGTTGCGCTGTGTGCATCGCAAAATATGCTAAGCAGTTTGTGAGATCAAAAACTCAGTTACTTCCTACTGTAGCTACTAAGACGAGACTGCAGACTGTAGCTGTACTGACTGGTCATTGCAGTTGCCCAGCACCTACTCTATCATATTGTTGCTACAAAGAAGAGACTGCAGACTAATGGTAGGTGTACTGAATGCTCATTGCCTGACAGCAGTTCACTCTAATAAGAAGGGAATAACAACAGCGGATGGGTGCCAGAAATGCAGGGAACTGGTTATTGAAACACTGAAACACCTCACCACAGTTGCCCAGCACTTACTCTTACTTACTTACTTATATGCAACCGCAGCACTTAACCTATGTCCAATATTTATTTGGTTTTACTTACTTCGCTGCGTTGTGTTAAAATTCAAGTTAACCGTTGCAAAAAAAAATTCCTAGAAAAACGCAAGACATTCTGCACATGCATATGTATGTGTCCGCAACCCATAATATGTATGAAAACCTAAAGGTTGAAAATTTTTTTAATACACGACGTCACATTTTAGATTTCTGTACGAGTGTGCAATTTTGGCTTGCCGAAAAGAAGCCGATGTGACGTTACGTCGTTACACCAAGTTATGAACCATTTCCCTTTCTTACTATACTCTCTGGCAGGCAAAATTTCTAGCTATCTATACCTCGCTACAGCCTGTTCCCTGGAACCCATCCGTGCTGCCAACTTCGACCAAAACATAAACGGAAAGTGTATGTCTCTTTTTTTCGTATACACACTTATTTTCTTTTTCCTTGATTGCTTAATCCTGCTACCCCTGGAGCTGCCAAAGAACGCATCCATTCCAACAGAAACGAAATCCTTATTTTCTGCTAAACTAGATTTATGATCGTTATGAAACTTTCAGGAATTATTAGCATTTTTTTAGTTTAGTAAGTAAGTCGCCCGTAAGTCGCCCGCTTTTATAACTGCAGTTAGGTTGCACTGCTTTATTAAATCTGACCTGATAATGAACCTGCGACAATGGGTAATGTAGCTGAATACACGCTGTAACTTTGAAAATTATTTTGCAGATTTGCATCTTCCAGTTTAATCGGAGCGTTCCGAAGTTCCTAAGCAACTCTCTGCAAGTGTGAACGAACCCTTTCCTTTCTTCGGTATAGTTTCTAAACTGTTGTTTTATTGTAACTAAGCGCAATCGTCTACTGAACGCCTTCGAAATCATCCCAATACAAGTAAGTAACGTAAAATCCCTGCGATACACGCTCAGCCGGGTTGGTTTTTGACTCGACCGTAAACCAATCTTGTATTTTCATCAAATCTTGTATCTTTGTCCATCGGCTGGCGTGTGATGATAACCAGGTAAGGACAATAGTTGGGTCTATAAAATATCTGGCCTGTCTGACCTCTAAATGACCTCTAAACGAATTTATCTTTATTGGAGCGACCTTGGCCGTTACTAAAAATATTGAATTTACGACAGTCTACTCTATACATAACCGTAAATTGCTTCCGAAAATCCAAATAGATCTAGCGTTTAAAGCTTGGCTATAAATAGTATTACCGAAGTGGACAGCGTACTCTGAATTATAAATTTCAGCTTTGCTCGATATTTACGCTAATGCGTTGCGTAACTTGATGGTAGCTCTACGTCTTATACATGCTTTAATAGCCATATCTCATGGATGATGATTTTACCCAAAACCACTATAAAACTCAAAAATTCTAGGAGATCGACGACTTGTGCCAGTTCTTACAATACTAATCGCTTTGTAATTTTTGCCACAAAATTTATTTGATATGATATGGATAGGATATGAAATATGGAATTTATCTTAATGGCTTAACCGGTATACTCCCAAATCCTTAGTTTTTATTATCTTCTGTTACTAACTTCTGCTTATAGATTTTGGCGTTTTCAGCTGTAAGCGCGTATTTGTAGAAGCGAAGCATAATTAATCTTTAGAATTAGTCTGATTGCAAAGTTGAAACACACAAAACAAAGTCGAACATAGTGTCGTATGATTGACTTTTTCGTCTACTTTTTCAGGGGTGGGATAAGGAAAGTAAGGGTAAAGGAATAATTTTATATTCTGGTATTGTATGAACGAACTACTAGGATTGTTTTATCAAAATAATCCAGTTTTATGACTTGTGGCTTACGTGCCAATTTTTAATTAGAGCTTCATGGATTAAACAAGGTTTCAGTGATTTTAAGGTTGTCTCCACACACACAGTGCTGTAACTTTTTGGGCAAAAAAAGCAAGATTGGCCAAAAATAAAGCTCAAAAATAGATGAAGAAAAGTATGTTTTAAGAACATTATTTTCCCGAGTAAATTTAAGGAAATAACTTTTCTAATGTTTCCATATTTAGTTTTAATTCTTATATTTAAAATCATAATAATACAAGTTTCTTTAAGTTAGTTAAAAATCTTTGATTCAGTAGTTGGTTTATGAGTTAGGATAATAAATGCGCTTGCTCACTGCTCTCAACGACACAACACCATTTGTTGTTACGATGAAGACCTTATCTTAAATTAAAAATAAATTAATATTTATGTGAATATGGTTTATTTTACTTATTAAAAACCTTACGCTTAAAATTGAGTTCAGCATATTTCAAGTCGTCCCATTTCTTTATTTGGATTTTATAAAGATTTGCTTTGCACTTAGCCCGCGCTTGCAGTACGTCATTGTGGAATTCGTATTCTTTGCTACTTTTTAATATCGCCGCTCTGCATGCACAGCTCGCGAATATTTGTTTATACATTTCCAACATTTCTTAACGGAATAAAGACAAACTCATAAAAAAAAATAGGTGATGATCGTAAAACGAAGGGATTTTGATAGATTTTATTATCGAAAATCGTTTATAACTTCTTATATTCATGATTTTTAGTGTTGACAAAGATAATAAAATATATACATATATGTATGTGTAAATGGTGAAGAATAAAGTAAAACTAAAAAAAAACAAAATACATTTTTTTAAGCTAGAGTTCTTGCAACTCGCTATTTTCGAATTTTTTCCGCATTAGCAATAAAAAAAGGTCAGATCTAGCTGAGATAATATAAAATGGTAGCACTGCACCACCATAACCTTGGGCGTGTGTACTTCCTTTAAAAAGTGTCCACACTTGTATTGTAATGTACCCGATTTCAATATGTAAAAGTAAGTTAAAACAAAAACCTATTGATGAACGGATTATTTTAGAAAATTTTTATATTTTCCATAATATTTCCTCTTATTCTAGGAAACTATCATGACTTTGTTGTTGTTTGTGTGTGTTCTTGTGTGTGTGTGTGTGTGTGTCTGTGAGCTGTATAACTTCCTGCCACTACCAGAAGATGCGATTGTTCCAATTTATGCCTGAATTTAGTACTCTGATGTATGAATTGCTCCTGATTCCTGCAATCATGCATTCATGAAATCAGGCCTGATTGGTAAGGCAACGTCTCATTAGTCGAACAAATTTGACTCTGTTATATATATATCTGATATATATCATATGTATTTAAACAATTCGGCACAATTATTTTTAAATACAATTTTTAATTGTTTTTATAGCCTTTTAAAGCAATTAACTTTTAATTGAAATTTTAATATATTTTCTTGTGCTCGAGTCAAGTTAATTTATCAATTAAAATTTCTTGTTGTTTTGTTTGAGCAGTGTACTAAAGTAAAATTTAAATTTGTTTAAAAATAATTGTACCGAATTGTACGAATTCAAAATATTTTGAATCAAAAACAAATAAAGGTCAGAATAAAGCAATGGTGGGTAAAAGGCAAATGCGTAGGTTGGCTACGTCCAAAAAGCAAGAAAAATCAGCTTATGTTGAAGTGAGCGTTCGTGCATGCAAGAGGAAAGGGAGTGGCGATTCTGCTGATGTGCTTATTGAAAGTGCACAAGCAGATGACGTTGAAATAAATGCAGGTAACGCAGGATGCAGATTTGATAGTACACAGCTAAATCTAAAACTTACAGAATTGTTTATTTAAACTAAACCATTGCGTATACATTTTGTTGAGCTGGCTAAAATTTTAAATGAAGAGCATTTAACGTTAGACCATTTTATAAGTTTACAGGCTGTGCAAAACCAAATATTTCTCAAATAGATAGCGGGTCATATTTGCATATTGGCTTAGCTGAACATATAACCAAAATGTCAAAATCTATCCATATCCCTCAATTAATATTGTCGCTCTTCAATTATTCCAAAGTTCTAGAGCGCAATTATGGCCAATAAGGCTTAATAATATTGATAAATGTCCCGTGTTTCCAGTAAGATTATTTTTAGGAAAATAAACAGCCCCATAACTGTTGTGAGCTTGCGAAAATACAATTAACCGGTATTGGGGATTGTGAGAAAACCGTAGAAATAGAAATTAAATCTGTTATTTGTAATGCTGTAAGAGCATTTGTAAACGGCACTTCTGGCCATACGTCTAGCCACGGGTGTACCAAATGCTTTCAAGTAGCAACAAAATTTAATTCTTTGTTAACATATAGCACAACGGTTGCAGAATTAATTACAAATGAAGATTTTGCGAATAGAAAATACCCCTATCAGTATCCACCTTCATATTTAACTAATCAGTCTCTTTTTGAAAAACTGGGTGTTTTAATGGTTTCGCAAACCAAGAATGTTGAAAGAACTTCCAAATTGGAAAGCTACCGAGTTCAGACAATTTCTTTTATATACAGGAATTGTGGTATTAAAAGATACTTTAAATAGCGATCAGTATTATGAATATTTCTCTGCAGCACAAGAAAAATTTAGAAAGTGCTCAACAGATGTTGAATCTTCTCGTTACAAATTTTCCAGCTGTTTTTGGGTGTAACAGTGTGTCTTACAATGTTTATGGCTTGCTCCACATAACGGACACTATAAAGCAAATCGGTGATCCGATTAAAGGGTTATGTTCTACCTTTGAAAACTATTTGCAAACTCTTAAGCGATTTGTCCGCAATCCAACACAAATCTTAGAACAGGTTCATATAAAAGTTATTGATGAAAGATTTGTAGCTCCTCAGAGGCAAGAAAATGGAAAAATATTTAGGGATACATTTTTTTTCAAAAGTGTCACATTCAGCGTGAACAGTCCAGACAATGTATGTTATTTAATAGGAAATATTCCGTTTATAATTGATTCTTTTAAGCATAACTTAGGTGGGATATTTTTAGGAAGGGGATTTTTAAACATTAGAAGCTTTTACGAAGAACCGTTAAAGTCAGAGAGTACGGGCATATTGTTGTATAGAGGCATCCAAAGTGTTAAGCCGTCTTCAATTTTAGAAATAGAGAGTAAGGCAGTTGGGATGCCCTACAAAAATGATTTGTTGCTTGTCCCGTTTCTACACCTATACGATTAGGACATTGCTTTATTCTTGTCTTCATGTATTTTTATTTTAAGTATACTGGAGATGTTTAGTCCGTAGGCGTTTTTGGCGATTATATCAAGAACGAATCGGGCATACCTATGGCGACAGCGTCATAGGTATCTTAAGAAGATTGACCTACCTTGGTTCGATTCCCAAAAAAACCTTTCTATACACCCTCAAAAAAATTTAGGCGTTTGTCCTTGAAAGTTACATGTAAGTAAACTAACTTTTTCATATTTTAGCACCTGATTGTGATAATGCTAACATAAAAGATGCAGTTGAGCGGAAATTTGAAGTAAAGGTAATTTTGTTAAATATATTACGATTAATATGATATTAAAAATTATATTTCTTTTATTTAAATATCATAAGACGAGTCAGATTTATAAATATACATTTTTTAGAAACTGTAGTATGTGCATATATTGGTACACTGTACCAATAAAATAACATAAATAAGCATAAATATTTCAGCAACACATTGTTGCACTACACAAACAAAACCATTTCAAGTGAGCGTGTAATATGATCGCCCGCTTATGAGCTAAGCTAAGTCAGCGGTCCCACGCTGACCCTTTGTAGCATATAAGTTAACCACTGACTCTTGGTATTTGCTGACCCAGCGTTTTAGGGGAAGCCAATGACCAGAGTCAACTCGCGGCGGATATGTCGCAACTATGTTGCCGGCCGCGGCGTCACCCGATACCATACACGAGGCGCTAACGCTGCACTTTTGCGAGCGCGGCGATGGCAGCTCCGCGGCAGCGACGGCGACTCTTTGGCAGCGACGGCGTCTCTGCGCACTCTACTAAAGCAAATAATAAATTGTATTTAGCATTCTAATTTTGGAATTAATAAAAGCGAGACGTATCGTCCGTAGAAATTACCATTTTAGTTAACTCAATTTTGAATTTAAATGCAACAGGCACAACTAAGTTGCAGATATAAATGCACTAATTGGCGCCCAACATAACCAGACTCGCAAGCTCGTAACCAAGTCGCGTAGCCTGAGTGTAAAAACAATTTATTTTAATTAAAAAAAAAAAAAGCAACAAAACAAAAACACAAAGTCGCCCACCAAACGTTGAGGCGCATCTATTTTTGTGCTAAGTCTTCAAAACAAAAAACTTTGTCTCGTGAACAATAAAACCTGCGCTGAACGAAACATAATTTACGCCCAGTGCAGTTGTTGCTGACCTACGTCAACTTGATCAGTGCGTGTGTGTTGGAGCACACGAATTATATTTTTTTCGTACACCGAAGCCGCTGGAGCTCTTCGGGCAGCGGAGTGCCACTAGTACAGCGAACTAGCAAGTCTTTCATCGACCGCAGCGAGGGAGTACATTAAAATCTTCAAACGACCGCAACGAGGGAGTGCATTAAAATCTTCAAACGACCGCAGTGAGGGAGTACATTAAGTCCATATAGCGGCAGTAAAGTCATGTAAGTGATTTGCAAAAGTGAAAGTGGAATTTAAAAAAAAAAAAATAAAAAGAAGAAAAGAAAATATTTATAATAAAATAATAAAATAAAGAAAGCCTATTGTCCTATTATCCGTTTATGTGCGTTCGGTTTAAATTCGAATGAGCGACTGTGACGTAGACGAACACTACGATAGCGACGACAGCATTTTAGCAAGCTTAATAGGATAATTATTAATAATTTAATTCATTACAAGTTTCAAAAACAATGGATCCTGACCAGTTGCGTGCAATAGTTGATGCCGCAGTGCGCAGCGCGCTTACAGCGCAGGCGCAGGAATTCACAAATAGGGAGACTGCGTTGAGGCAAGAATTTCAGCAACAAATTGCACAAGTATCAGCTAAATTAAGAAATACACGGCTTACGGTGCCAGAAGTGCAATCATTGAAGGGGTAGAATGCAACGAGCCGCTCGACGTAGTAAAATGTCTCACTGAATTCAATGGGACTCAAGACACTTTCGTGTCTTGGAGGCAAGCGGCGCATGCCGCATATAAAATTTTTAAGAAATATGACGGAAGCGCCCGTCACTATCAGGCCACAGTAATCATTAGGAGTAAAGTCAGAGGCTCAGCAGACGCGGTTCTAGCCTCATTTAACACGCCGTTAAACTTTGAGGCCATAATAGCGAAGTTAGACTTTACATATAGTGACAAGCGGCCCATTCATATGATTGAACAGGAAATGGGTACGCTTAGGCAGGGCGGCATGTCTATTCTACAGTATTACGATGAGGTTGAAAAGAAACTCACGTTACTTACGAATAAAGCCCACATGTCTTATGAGAACAATCTGGCAGCTGGTAGGTGTGAAAAGTTTAGGGGTGACGCGCTTCGCGTATTCATCTCTGGACTAAAACGCAGTCTAACCGACGTGTTGTTCTCGGCTCACCCCGCAGATCTGCCGACAGCACTAGCGTTAGCATAGGAAGTGGAGGCTAATCACGAGCTATATGCTTTCGCGACAAACTTTGCTAGGGGGCAGGAAGAACGTTCTCGCCCAGAGCAGCGCCCACAAGGGCGTCAGCTACAACAGCACCAAGAAAAAAAGCAGTTCTCTCAAGGTGGCCCGGACAAGAACCCCCATTTCAAGAAGCAGAGCGGCCAGTCCTCAGACAAATCCCAGAATAGAGCTGGCCCCGACAATGCCCCGGTCCCAATGGAAGTCGACCCTTCTTCTTCCAAATGGAGACGGCCCACAAACTTTTTGAATCCCCAGGGCTCAGCCAAGTTTAATGCCAACCAAGGCCAGGGAAATAAGAGCCCTGCCGGGTCGGAGCGCGCGACAGGCCAAAGGCTGCAGAGGGTAGATCACATCCAGGCGGGCCAGGCCGAGACAGCAAGCTATGCCGACGCGGCACAAGAGATGACTGATGAACAACAAGATGAAAACAGCCCGGATTATGATAGCGATAGCGCTCATTTTTTAGGGGAAAGTCCCTGCTTCCGTTCATTCGACGGAAAATAGCGGGGGTAGATATGAAATTTTTAATCGACACGGGCGCGGCAAAAAATTACATCAGGCCGCATAAGCGCCTTAAGGACATCGTCCCTGTCGAGTCCCCTTTCGTTGTCCACTCCATTCATGGGTCCAATAACATTGCCAAAAAAATGCGAACTATCCATGCTTGGGTGCGACATATATTTTTTCCTACTAGATTCCTTATCCACCTTTGATGGGATTATAGGCCTGGACCTGCTAAAGCAGGTAGGAGCAGCTTTATGCCTAAAGAAAGGCATGCTCAATTTTGGTGCGACTTCGGAAGCGTTACAGTACCACCAATGTGTGAGCGTCAATCACACGAAGAGCATAGAAGTCGAGGCACCACCTGCGGTGAAGGTAGATTTCCTGCGAGTACTTCACCGAAACAAGAAAGCTTTTGCGGACTCTAATGAGGCGCTGCCTTATAACACGGCCGTTGTGGCCACCATTCGTACGACCGACGAAAATGTGGTCTATTCAAAGCTATATCCCTACCCTAAGGGTAGGATTTTGTCGTGTCAGAAGTCAATGAACTACTTAAAAACGGCATTATCAGAAAGTCAAAGTCGCCATATAACAATCCACTGTGGGTGGTTGACAAGAAAGGCACAGATGAGCTGGGCAATAGAAATAAACGCCTAGTGATAGGCTTTAGGAAGCTCAACCTCAAGACTGTTGCCGACAGGTACCCAATGCCAAGCATCGCGATGATACTGGCTAACCTGGGTAAAGCCAAATACTTCTCGACGCTCGACCTGAAATCAGGTTACCACCAGATCACGCTGGCTGAGCAAGATCGTGTCGCCTTCTTTTGGTTTGAAGAATGCAGCGAGCATTTTCCAGAGAACCATAGATGACGTTCTGCGGGAGCAGATTGGGAAGTCTTGCTACGTATATGTAGATGACGTCATCGTGTTTTCAGAAAATGAGTCAGACCATGTCGACTCAATTTTGTTAGGGAGCCTTTTAAAAGCAAACATGCGTGTGGCGCACGAGAAGTCACAGTTTTTTAAAGAAAGCGTCGAGTACCTCGGCTTTATAGTGACTAAAGATGGTGCAAAGTCTGATCCTGAGAAGGTGAAAGCCATTCGGGATTAGCCTGAGCCGACCGCGGTGTTTGAAGTAAGGTCCTTTTGGGATTTGCAAGCAATCGCCGATATCCTAAAAGAGGAAAACGGGTCCATTGGCAAGTACAGGTCCAGAAAAGTCCCAATACAATTTAACGATGCTCAGCGCAAAGCCTGATTTAAAAAGCCTACGGCAAAGGTGCGGTCTTGTCGCAAAACGGTCGCCCCATAACCATGATATCCCGGTCCTTAAACGATAGGGAAGCAAACTACGCCACCAACGAGCGGGAGTTACTTGCCATCGTCTAGGCATTGGGGAAGTTATGGCATTTTCTTTACGGGGTTAGGGACATAATTATTTTTACTGATCACCAGCCTCTTCCGTTCTCGGTATCCAAGGGCAATCCCAATGCGAAAATAAAGCGCTGGAAAGCGCGCATTGATGAAACAGGGACCAGGCTTTTTAATAAGCCTGGCAAAGAAAACCATGTAGCTGACGCTCTGTCGCGTCAGAACGTGAACACCCTGCAGGGCAACCGCGATGAGCCAGAGTCTGACGCGGCAACGATTCACAGTGAACTGTCCCTGTCCTATACAATCGATTCCACAGAGAAGCCGTTAAACTGTTTCCGGAATCAGATTGTATTGGAGGAATCGCGCTTTCCTCTAAAAAGGAACTTCATACTTGTCGGCGAAAGAACTCGCCATTTGGTAAACTTTACCGATAGGGTCACCCTCATCGAAACAATAAAAGCCATCATTAACCCGAACGTGGGAAATGCGTTTCACTGCATTCTCCCAGTCTTGGCTAGCTTCCAACACGAGTTGGTAAGGGCCTTCCCTACTACGAAGATTTGGTATTGCAAAAACTTCGTAGCCGATGTGTTCGACGTCAGTGATAGAAGAGAAATCATCACTAAAGAACACAATCGAGCCCATAGGGCGGCCCTGGAGAATGTGAAACAAGTCATGACGGAATACTATTTTCCTAAAATGACCAAATTGGCTAATGAGGTAGTCCTTAACTGTTAGATTTGCACAAAAGCCAAATACGACAGACACCCAAAGAAACAGGAACTCGGCCGGACGCCGCTTCCCTCGCAAACTGGAGAAATGTTGCACATCGACATTTTCTCCACAGATAAAAAATTGTTCCTTACTTGTGTGGACAAGTTCTCGAAGTTTGCAGTCGTCCAGCCTATCGCGTCTCGAGCGATAGAAGACACGAGACCGCCACTGTTAGTCTTGCTACTGAATAATTACGGCGTAAGCGTGGTAAATGCACCTCCCCTTCATAGCACGTCTAATGGGCAGGTAGAACGTTTTCACAGCACCCTTTTGGAAATATCTAGGTTAAAGCTTCAAAGGGGTATAGTTGATACAGTCGACCTTATCCTACAGGCCACCATTGAGTATAACAATTCCATTCACTCAGTGGTGGAAAAGAAACCTAAGGACATCGCGTTCAACTCTCTGCCGGAATCTGCCCGCGAAGTAAGAAATAAGATAGAGAGGGCCCAAATTCAGCAGAACGCTAGGGTCAACAAAATGCGGGAGAACAGAGTCTTCGAGGTGGGGGAAAAGGTTATGGTGAAGACGAATCGCAGACTAGGCAACAAATTATCGCCTTTGTGTGCCGAGAAAAAGGTTGAAGCGGACTTGGGGACAACGGTCCTCATTGAGAGGAGAGTGGTCCACAAGGACAACCTCCGTTGATTTGAAAACACAATTTTTCGTTACCAATTACAACAGTAGTTTTATCTTTTTTTAGGATTATGCTTACCTTACTTTCAATCTTGACCATGACAACGGCACGGGTGACGGGCTACTCGCACTGATCTCGTAAACATTCTCACTGACCAAAACACAGGTACCCCAGTCACTGACATTTTGAAAGTATCTAATATTAAGGTAGAACGTAAGGATAATGTAATAAGTTTTATAATCGAATTCCCCATAATAAGCAAGCACTGCAATAAGATAACAATCTTCCCAGTCGCTCACAATGGTTCTGTACTTCAACTCCACGACAATCTGGTGGCCGATTGCGACGGACAGATGTTGGCTGTAGCTAATTGTTCACAAACGGCGACTGCCACATTTTGCAAGCGATCAAAGAGCAGCAGTTGCGCACAAGGCCTCCATGCAGGGGGTACAGCCCATTGCCAAACGCAGCCGAGTCACCTCACCCCTGTCACCATAGTGGATGACAGTAGTAGGGAACTGTTCCTTCTGTGACAGGAAGTGCTGTCAATTTAATTACCCTGGGGTGAATAATTAATGATTTATGACCCTACGTGACTGTGACCCTAAAAAAAGGTCGGTACGTGACCCTGACCCTAATAAAAAGGGCAGGTACGTGACAGTGACCCTTTTTGGGGGAGGTAGTGAGGGAAACCGATCGTTGAATGATCGTACGTGACCCTTTTGAGGGGGAGGGGAGTGAGGGAAACCGATCGTTGCATGAGTAAAAGTGACCTTTTGTGGAGGGGGAGCTGGGAAAATGGTCGTTAAATGATCGCACGTGACCCTTTTGAGGGGGAGGGGAGTGAGGGTAACCGATCATTGCATGGGTAAAAGTGACCTTTTTATGGAGGGGGAACTTGGAAAGTATCACTCCAATTTTATTATCTATGCCTTTTCGGAAGTTGTGTGGGTGCCCGATCATTAAAATTCAGATTTAAGGTGTGAGGGCTCATGAGATCACGTACGAACAAGTGCACGCATAGACTTGTTCGTGTACTTTTTCGAGGGTGGAATAAGGGACTGCTAATTAAAATGCAGATTTGAGGTGTGAGAACACGAGCGGACAAGTGCACGCATCGACTTGTTCGTCTACTTTTCGGGGGAGGGGGGATAAGGGACTGCTAATTAAAATTCAGATTTGAAGTGTGAGGGCATATGAGATCACATGCGCACATGTGTATGCATCGACTTGTTTGTCTACCATTTCGGGGGTGGGATAAGGGTCCGATCAGGCACGTGCGCACACGCTTAAATATTTAATTGACTCTCCCTTTTTATACGGGAAAGGAACCCAAGGGCGACGGCGCACAGGTTTACGCATCTTTTGTTCGAGAAAAAGGTCGATCGTAAATTTCACGCCTATAGGCGCCTGCTGACAAGGGTAAACAGCTATATTCTATGTGCCTGTGGCAAGGGTCGATGGCTTTTTCATAATTAGATGTAATAAAAGAAACACAACAGGTTTTCATTTGAGAATTTTCTTTATACTTTTATTTGATTGCTTCATTCATATACAATTGTACAATTTGTTTAAACATTTTTTCCAACTTAGGTGTACATAATTTTATTTATTTATCATTCTATAGCTTAATTTAGTGTACTGTGATATAATATGTTTGAGTTTTTCGCTTCTTATAATATAAAAATGACAGGCGCAGGTATCACACCCAGTTGTTGTATCGTTGGACGACCACGGGCATATCGTCAAATGTTCACCATATTGCGATGATTTCACTGTTGCCTTCTCGTATTTAGCGAAATATTCTCTGTATTCCGCAAGCAGTTTTTGATGATCAGGGAAAACCATACCATCAAACTCCAATAGAAAATCATCAACTTTCTTTATATGCGAGGAATATTCAAGTTTAGAAATTACTTCCATCTTTGTACTGTTCTTCTTCAATTTATAAATGTGACTGACTGACGATTTCGCTGCTTGCAGCCTTCTTATACCTCTGACTCTTTCTTTAAAAATATTTCTCTATAATTGTTTGCATCCCTTTTTATTTCTTTACCCATCTTTTTAGAAATTTCAAAGCATAAGCGAGTTAAATCTATTTCTTCATCAGCCATATAATTTACATTTAAATCAGTAAACCGTATCTCATGTTTATTTGTTATCGCACATTTAGGAATAATATGATTATAGTATATACTTGTAATTCGTGTTTTCACTAGTGTGTTCCAACATAAGAAAGTTGTGAAAAATATGCCCAATCTAATAAACGATCTCCATGAATCACAATCAAACTCAATTTTATTTCCATATTGATTTAATACTAAAATGCATTGATTATCTGTTTTTCTATACCCAAAATGGCATTTTACTGTGTCAAGTAGGGGGTGATCAACTAATGTATCAGGCATTAAGAACTCAAACTGCTCTAGTTTTAGCTGTATGTATTCCTTATATGTCAACAGTTGCACCCATTCTTCCTTATTTAGTCCAATAAAGTTGCGTTTATGCTGCTCCAACCAGAGCATGGGAGTAAACTCTCTTGAAGATCTATATAATATTCAAATCCATAAATTACTTCGTGATCTTGTAACTTTCTGCGATTTCTTGTTCTTTTTAACTTTTGTGTGTCCAAGTTGCTTGACGATTCAAACAAACTAACTTGAAAATAGGAGCACACACACCTTTTAAGCTAGGAACATTCATTCGATCTTTTAGTATGCTACATAGAGTGGAGACAAGATGTTGAAAGTTGATAGAGACTCCTGTGTTTTAATTGTTCCAGTACGTATTTGGAAATGATAACCAGATTTTTGTTAAGGAGCTGGCATTCATGCAGGGTGGCTCGGTAATACCAAATTTCTTTCACTTTAAGCCACCCTACAATATGAAGGAACTAGACGATGTTGCTAAAAAGACTCATTTTATAACTAAAGAATATGCAGACGGCTTGGATTGGTCTGATGGAGACATTTCATACTTGAGTCTCGAGGATATATTATGGCCATTAAACAGCTTCGGTACACTCATCGTTCGGGGTGAAGCTAAGAAACAATTTCTAATCAAATATTTGCCTCAGGCAACCATAGTCGATTTGGATCTTGATGAAAGTTTAATACACTTCCCAAACTATTTCACAAATTGTAAAATTCATAAAAAATCCTCTTACCACTGTGCGCTAAATAATTTATTTAAACTTTTTGTAATAATGGAAAGTACAAATTTTGAAATTTATGGAAAATAAAATACAATTAACTTTTTTAAACAAAAAATGTGTTTTTATTTTTTTTTTTTATTAACATTAATAGGGATAATCTGTTACATTCATACGTTTTTATTTAAATTTTTAATTAATGCGTTGCACAATTCTAGACAACGGTGAATATTTAACTAATCGATCATGTATAAGCAAACAATATACTTTTTTGTCTCTATAACTGGCATTCTCTAAATCGAAAGATACTCTTACATCAATGGGCCCCATTTTAACAGACTCATTCTGATGAGATAAATCAATAACTACAATCGGCGCATGTTTTTTAAATTGCGTAGATAAAAGCAACGGCTATGTGGAATTTTACATGTTATATTAGAAATATTCAACTTAAACTCTTCAGCTCCAATTTTCGGATAAAACACATCTTCCATACTTTTGGACATGAGCAATACAAGCTCATGCTTACAATTTAACAAGACTTTATTGTAGTCTTCTCCAAATCCAAGTAAAAATTTAAGAGGTATCGAAAAATTAAAATAACCGCCTTCTTCAAGGATTTTATCAGACCCGTTGAACCAACCAGAATTTTCCAGGGTATGACACACACTCCTGGGTATTGAAATGTAGTTTTTTATGCTTGATGTTGTGCCAACAAATCGTATACGATCGATTTCAACTCCATTCAATTCATAACGAATTTCATCAAACAAATAAGCCAAGCAGTTGTTTTTTAATTTACCATTGTTAGTAGCCGCGTTGTTAGCCAAGCAAAGCGAGCCCTCCACATTAGTAAAACTGTCGCTTGGTAATACATAAAGGTCCTGATTTTGGATTGTAATTCGAACTTCATCGTTACTCTTGAATGATTAAAGATAGGGTGAGTAGCTATGATATTCTTTTTTGATTATACTCTCATCGGAATAGGGCTTCTCTCGAATATTTAATATATTACTCATGGCTTTCTGATTATAAAACCCAAAGACTTTAAAAATAATTTGTTTTCAAGTGTAAGCGTTCCTCGTAATGGTCTTGACTGCTCTATGTTAGAACTCAAAGTGTTTGAAGTAGGATGATTACAAGCATATTTATTATAAATAATCATTGTCGTAATCTTCAATGTAGGCGAACAGTAACGCTCTCTTCACGCAAATTAACCAATTTTCCGTTTTGATCAACAATCCGCAATATTAATGTCTGTATCTCTCTCGTGTTCACTGGTAAATAAATCAGGTTTATAGGTTTCTCGCTCATTTTATAGCCCGGTGGTACGTTGATTGCGAATTCATGTAACGTATGACTTGATTCTTCATTTACATACGAGCCGCTCACAATATTACACTCTAAGCGAATTGTATTTATATCAACAGGCTGATCTGAGGTATAGAAGGAATTTGGCTTTAGCTCTCTTTTATGAAATCCAAATAATTGTCCAATGGTACGCTCTCTGTTGAAGTATATAGGATGTTCCTTTGTTGAAATTACAACCTGCAGCGTGTTGTTGTTGCTCTCGATAACCGGATGATTTAATTTATTTGGCTCTACTTCCTTCATTTTCTCTAAAATAACATTAGTTATGTCGTCCAGCTCATAGGATCCCACTGGTATTTCGAAAACATGTTCTCCAATATGAAACAAATTATTATCATAATCCACATTTGGAATCGAATTGTACATATGAAAATCGATAAGAGCACATTCATATTCTTTATGTAGTATAATAGGAGGAAAATAGTTTGCCGTTAAAATTGAGCTGCATCCAGTTAACGTAAGTGTTTTTGACAAGTTCTAAGTAAATGAAATATTGATATACTTTCATCTCATTATATTTCAATAATTATTAATTATAAATTATTTTAATAAAGTCGGCAAATCCACGTCTATATCGTCCGCTGTCTATTGGATCATCCTTACTAATCAATAAAAATCCATGTCTATCTTTCCAACAAAATTGACAGATTTTCTTAAAAGTTTCTAAATTCATGTCGACGCCTACATGATCTTGATACACATGTTTCATATTTAGATCATCTTGTTTAAACATTATAATCATGTTTGCATTATCACGCACAAGATGTTTCGGTATACGCGTATATGTTTGACATAAATAAAATGCATCAATGTTGCTATGTCGGCCCATACAAAAGTAGGCACGTATGTTGTTTTGTTTTTCACATGCTACATCATCAAATATCATTATCGAATTCTTTTTAGCCTTATCTGGCGCTATCACATTTTCATTTTCAGAATATGTGAAATAGCCCATGCCCTTTATCGGGCTGACAAGTTTTTGTAAATATTCGTATTTGGGTTGAAATAAAGACTTTGAATATAAATAAATATTCTCAAATTTTAACCCATTAGGACTCTCGATTAAACTAATCATTACATTTGTTTTCCCACAATTAGAAGGCCCAACAATTAGAGCTCTAATTGAATTGGGTAATAAACGACTATGTCTAATCGTTTGTTCTTCATCGTTTCTCAAGTCGAAATTTCTGACTTCTATGTTCGTTTTTTGTTTTACGAAACGCATATTAGATATGGTTTCCTCATAAGCACGTCACTCATTAACAACACTTTGATGAATAATGAGCTAATAAAATGGTAATGCACTTTTATAAGCCGCTTAGTAATAAAATTAATGTCTATCGCGGAGGAGGTATTATAAACAAAATAATAAACTCCCTGTCAGTAGAATTACACTTGCCAGGTTATCAGTTTTGCGGATCAGGAACGAAACTCAAGACGCGTTTAGAGCGCGTTGACAAAGGAATAAATCCATTAGACGCCGCATGCAGAGAGCACGAAATTGCCTACTTAAAACATAAAGATTTAAAAGATCGTCATACAGCCGATCTAATTTTAGCAGAAAGAGCGTGGGAACGAGTTAAAGCGCCTGATAGCAGTCTTGGAGAAAGAGCCGCGGCATATTTCGTGACTAACGCAATGAAAGCAAACAAGAAATTTGGAATGGAACTCAATCAAAGGAAGAAAAAAACAAAATCTCATGGAAAAAGGAAGAAATCTAAAACGGGTCTCAATCGAAGGAAGAAAAACCCATGTGAAAAAAAGAAAAAATTTATGAATGCAGTTAAAGTAGCCTACAGTGAATTAAAAAAGAAAAACCTTTTGATATTCATTCAGCCATACAAATAGCTAAAAAAGCCATAAACAAGTCACTCGGACATAAGAAAAGAGATGTAATAATTCCACGCATAATAAGTGTACCTAAAGTGGGCGGTTTCTTGCCACTTGTACCGATTTTAACAGCACTTGGTGCGTTAGGAGGTCTGGCGTCCGGTGGTTCGGCTATTGCTAAAACTATTAATAGTGCCAAAAACGAACGAAAACAACTGGAAGAGAATAAACGTCATAACAAAAAATTAGAAGCAATTGCATTAGGTAATGGCTTATATCTTAAGCCATAGGCGAGCTACCCAACAAACCACTTTCAAACATTGATATTTTAAATTTTGCGCGCAAGCTTATTCCTAATTTCAGAGGTGTATTTATGAGAGACTCACTCCCAAAACGAGTTCGCAAAAGGGAGTGTGGCATCATTAACTTGGTTTCTTCATCAGGAGGTGGAACACATTGGGTAGCCTATTATAAATCAAAGAAAGGGAGTCGATATTTTGAAAGTTTTGGAAATTTACCCCCACCATTAGAGTTAATCACTTATTTAGGAGAGAACATTAAATATAATTATACTCAAGAACAAAGATTTGATACTTTTAACTGTGGACACTTGTGTTTACGGTTTCTATTATTAAATCCTACAACACGAACTCTTAGCAAATAATTGCGTAAACCTGTAATACAAGATTTTGTTTTTTAATAAAGAATTTTATATTACAATTTAACTTTGGTATTTTCATTATTTTTAATTTTTTTTTTTTTTTTTTTTGTTTACTTAACGGGTATATAATGTGGGAGTGAATATGCATACCAGCCTTACACGATAGCTTTAAAGCATCATCCCTAGACAACAGCGATAAGCAACAACGATAGTCAACAGCGATCGAGAAACATCGATACGAAGAAGAGAAGAAGCTGAAGAAACGACGCGCAAGTGGCAAGACGTGCCGCTACTACTTCAGCTACGACGACGACAACGACGAATGTGTTGAGGAGCACTAAGAGGACACTGACAGACGGTCAAATCCAATTAGCTAAGACGTATCACTAAGTTTGCTAATCTAAATATAAAGTATAATATCATTCAAAATAAACTAATCCCCACATTTTGGAGGCTCGACCGGGATATATCTGGATCAAACTTAGTGAAATTTCGACGCAGTGGTGAAATTTTAAAATAGACGTAGTGGTGAAATTGTGAAATAGACGAACAATTTTCACAGAAAAGCGCATACACAAAAAAAAAAAAAAAAAAAAAAAAGTGTGCAAGAGATCCGCTATTTTTTTTTCTCTCACAATGACTAATTTAAAGGAGTTGATCGGCAGAAATTTGCGACTTGCGAGCAAAGATAGTATCGCTGCTTTGCACAAATTTATATTTGAGAACGCAGGTGACCGAGGTAACAGACAAAGATTACGTGAATTTACTGGCTTTAAGTTCGATGAAAACAATGAAGAGTTCGAAGCTAAAGAAGTTTATATCGACAAATCGTTGACGCAGAACGATCTAATATCAATTTGTAACGTTTTACGCATAAGCCATAATGTAAACGACTTAGTATTGCATATATTTTGCAATTTGAAGGTCAACAACATGCTAAGCAAAAGCGACAATAACGAAGACGACAGCGAAGAAGAAGACGAATTAGTCAACGAAGAAGAAGATGCAGCAGCAGAGGCAAGAAGCAGTTCACCAAAACACAACTCGCTAGCACACGTAGAAGCAATCGGTAGAAATTTCCAGCAAATAAACATAAACGACGGCATGCAGGTACCTCGATTCGCTATAAGTTTTCGCGATATTGAAGACTCAATTCGCCAATACGACGGCCTGTGGAAATGTGGATTGCGGATTTTGAAGAACAAGTATTGCTCATGTGCTGGAACGACGTGCAAAAGCTAATATTTGCCAAAAAGTCTTCAAAGGGCATTGCGAAATCATTTATTTTAAGCGAGAGAGGCTTGAATACTTGGAATGCTTTGAAATATGCACTTTTGAGTGAGTTTAAGTCGGTCATAAATAGCAAAAAAATTCACGAACAGCTGAGTGAGACCAAACGCGCTAACAACGAAAGTGTTTTTGCATTTTACTATAAAATGAAAGATATAGCTTTTCGCGGTAATGTTAGTGACAGCGTATTAATGCAATACATAATAGATGGTATTGACGATATATCAATTGATAAAACATTGCTATATGGTGCAAAAAATTTGTTTGAATTCAAAGAGAAGCTGCAGTGCTATGAATTGAAAAACAAAAACGAAGGACGCAGCAGTAATGACAAAATGAAGCGTATTGATAACAATAAGAAAAATCAAGTGATTAGCAAACAAATGAAAAAAGAAATTGTTTCTTATAATTGCGGCGAACGAGGGCATATGTCAGCTAATTGCACATCCAAAGAAAAAGGGAGAAAATGTTTCAGGGGTAACCAGCATGGACATATCGCGAACAATTGTCTACAAAATGAAAAACAAGATTCAGGCAAAGCAAATACTCGCAGCTTGCAGCCAAAAAATGATTTGACGAGCAAAGATGTATTCGTTAATGGCCAAAAGTACGTTGCTTTGTTTGACACAGGAAGCAAATTCAATATTGTTCGGAGGGATTTGTACAATCAGTTAAATAAGCCAATTTTAAGGAATTGTTCTGTGAGTTTAGTTGGTTTTGGAGGTAAACACAATCAAAGCAAAATTCAACCGTTGGGACATTTTCTTCAAGCAGTCGTAATCGATAATGACGAGTTTATATTGGATTTTTATGTAGTTCCAAATACGTGCATGAACATTAAAATGATTGTGGGAGAAGAGTTATGCCTTTATGCTGAAATAGTTTTCAATCGCGATGGCATAAGCGTGCGAAAATATAATAAGAAGGAACAAGCAAATGAAGAAATGATACATTTAACATTAATGACGAGACCAGTAAAATTGCCAAACGAGACGTGTACGAACTGATAGAAAACTACACTCCAAATAAAACAATGAACACAAATGTTGAAATGCGAATAGTCCTAACTGACGACACTCCAATATTTGCGCGCCCCCGACGACTTCCTTTTGCTGAAACGCGCATCGTGGACGAACACATCGAAGAATGGCTAAAGATGAAGGTCATCGAAGAGTCCGACTCCGAGTTCACGAGTCCAATAGTACTGGTAAAGAAGGCTGATGGTAGTCCGAGGCTTTGTGTCGACTATAGACGCATAAATAAGGTTGTAGTGAAAGACCATTTTCCCTTGCCCCTTATCGACGATCAGCTGGACCGTCTCCAAGATGCCAAGATATTCAGCACAATAGATTTGAAGAACGGATTCTTTCATGTACCGGTAGCTGAATCAAGCAGGAAGTACACATCGTTCGTAACGCAAAGTGGCCAGTACCACTTTAGAAAAGTGCCCTTTGGTTTTTCGAACTTTCCAGGCGTTTTTCAGAGGCATATAAACGCAATTTTCCGCCAATTGACGCGCAAAGGCATCGCCCTGCCTTATATAGATGACATCATTGTTCCAGCTTAAGACGAAACCGAAGCTGTACAAAATCTAAAAGAAGTTATCCAACTTTGCGAAGACCAGAAAATAAAGGCAATCAAGACTACGACAGGACTTCCCCGAGTTAATGGTCAAGTAGAAAGACTAAATTCTGTTATTATTTCAGTTCTTTCCAAGTTAAGCGTCGACGACCCTACTAAATGGTACAAGCACGTCAACAGAGTCCAGCAAGCCATCAACTCAACTTACACAAGAAGCATAGATACAACCCCATTTGAGCTTCTGACTGGTGTAAAAATGCGCTCAAACGATGATCACCAGTTGCATGAACTGATCAACACAGAAATGAGAGCTACTTTTAACGACCAACGCGACGAATTACGGATTAAAGCAAAAGGTCAAATATTGAAGCTACAACAGGAGAACAAGCACGCATATAATCTGAGGCGCAAACAGGCTAGGCAATACGACGTAGGCGACCTAGTAGCCATCAAACGCACGCAGTTTGGCAGTGGTCTTAAGTTAAAACCGAAATTTTTGGGACCATATCAAGTCGTGAAAGTGAAAGGCAACAATGCATACGATGTACAGAAGATCGGGAACAGCGAAGGCCCTAAAAATAGTTCAACTTGTGCAGAGTACATGAAGCCATGGTCCATAAACGGCGATGACGCAGACGCATTCGGGCCGAATGCTTAGTCAGAATGGCCGAATGTGGGAGTGAATATGCATACCAGCCTTACACGATAGCTTTAAAGCATCATCCCTAGACAACAGCGATAAGCAACAACGATAGTCAACAGCGATCGAGAAACATCGATACGAAGAAGAGAAGAAGTTAAAGAAACGAAGCGCAAGTGGCAAGACGTGCCGCTACTACTTCAGCTACGACGACGACAACGACGAATGTGTTGAGGAGCACTAAGAGGACACTGACAGACGGTCAAATCCAATTAGCTAAGACGTATCACTAAGTTTGCTAATCTAAATATAAAGTATAATATCATTCAAAATAAACTAATCCCCACATAAATATTACTATTTATTTTTTGTTTTATCAGTCTGAAATTAATAATACCATGATTCACACATTGTCTAACAAACACATTTATATGTTTAAATTCAAATGTTTTAAATAATATTGTATATTTAA
Source organism: Drosophila paramelanica (assembly GCA_035043915.1). NCBI lineage: Eukaryota > Metazoa > Arthropoda > Insecta > Diptera > Drosophilidae > Drosophila > Drosophila paramelanica. The sequence continues at coordinate 472,056 of JAWNMO010000576.1, forward strand.
AGATACTAAGAATTATACATAAAGTATATAAATCCATAGATTGAACTTTAAACATAGTTTAAACAAAAATAATTGTCGAATGCGCTATACATTTTATATGAATAATATATTATTTATATAAGTTAATACTGTTTCTTTTTCTTAACACACATTAACAAAATCATTATGTTATTGTTATGTTAATTTTTAGATTCTGTTTTATACCGTAGAATAATACACAATTAATGTATGTACTTATAAATAGGTATTTTAAACTTTTATAATAACTTATATAAATATTATATAAACATATTGTATAATATCATAGATCATTTTTATGACTATTGTGTTTACGTTTTTTTTTCGTGTTGTATGTCTCTTGTTTTTCATTTTCATTTTATGTTTTTTATTTTTATTTTATTTTTTTTCATATTTTTTCTTTTTAACATTTCTTACATTTTCTTTTTTCGTATATTTTCTTTTTTCATTTTGCATTTTGGTATTTTGTTTTTTTATATTTTGTATCTTTTTGAATTTTGCATTTTGCATTTTGCATTTTGTATTTTGTATTTTGTGTTTTGTATTTTTATTTTTATTTTTATTTGTGTTTGTGTTTGTGTTTTGCACATTGTATTTTTCATTTTGTATTTTTCATTTTTAATATTTTTATTTTACTAAAATTTTGCTTTCTTTTCATTTCGTTTTGTTGTTTTTTTCTTTTTCTTTTTCTTTTTAATTTTATTTTTCTTTTTATTTTCATTTTTCTTTTTCATTTTCATTTTCATTTTCATTTTCTTTTTCTTTTTCTATTTTCTATTTTCTTTTTCTTTTTTCATTTTGTATTGTACACACTTTGTGTTTTTCATTTTGTATCGAATCATCAAGCAAAGGATAAGCTTCAGTGGATCGCAGTATGGCAGCTGCTCAACCACTTACAACACCTTGCCTGTTACAAAAGTCGTTTACAATTGATTCTAGGCTTTGTCATTGTATTAAATAATGTTTTAAAATATAACTAGCGCGGCATCAGGTGATCGAAGATCCTCCCAATTTACTATGTTATAAATAACATTGGCATCACATCCATTGTCGTTTATAAAATAAATTATAAACTTTTAATGGTTTAGAAGCCATACAATGCAAATTGCCCCTTATTTATCATTGCAGTCCAGCACGGATACGACCTTAGAGGCGTTCAGGCATAATCCAACGGACGTAGCGTCATACCACTGTTCGCTCGAACAAGTATTGTGCCATTGGTCCGTACCTGCGGTTCCTCTCGTACTACGCAGGAATGCTGTCGCAACAACGTTTTGTCATTAGTAGGGTAAAACTAACCTGTCTCACGACGGTCTAAACCCAGCTCACGTTCCCTTGCATGGGTGAACAATCCAACGCTTGGTGAATTTTGCTTCACAATGATAGGAAGAGCCGACATCGAAGGATCAAAAAGCGACGTCGCTATGAACGCTTGGCCGCCACAAGCCAGTTATCCCTATGGTAACTTTTCTGACACCTCTTGTTAAAAACTCTTTAAACCAAAAGGATCGATAGGCCGAGCTTTTGCTGTCCCTGTGTGTACTGAACACCGAGATCAAGTCAGCATTTGCCCTTTTGCTCTATGTGTGGTTTCTGTCCGCACTGAGCTGGCCTTGGGACACCTCCGTTATTATTTGAGAGATGTACCGCCCCAGTCAAACTCCCTACCTGGCAATGTCCTTGAATTGGATCATACCTGAGTAATTGGAGTTATACCAAATTTTTAAATCAAAAATACATAAATGCATTTTCTCATTAATGAATTTGTTTGCGATTATATAACAAACTCGTGATACTTTGATCAAGAAGCTTGCATCAAAACCCAATACCATAAGATATAATAATATATCCGTATAATGGCTAGGAAATGATACACGTTCCATTTAATCAAGTAAGTAAGGAAACAATAAGAGTAGTGGTATTTCATTGTCGATACCAAACCGAAGTCTAATATCTCCCACTTATTCTACACCTCTTATGTCTCCTTACACTGCCAGATTAGAGTCAAGCTCAAAAGGGTCTTCTTTCCCCGCTAATTATTCCAAGCCCGTTCCCTTGGCTGTGGTTTCGCTAGATAGTAGATAGGGACAGAAGGAATCTCGTTAATCCATTCATGCGCGTCACTAATTAGATGACGAGGCATTTGGCTACCTTAAGAGAGTCATAGTTACTCCCGCCGTTGACCCGCGCTTACTTGAATTTCTTCACTTTGACATTCAGAGCACTGGGCAGAAATCACATTGTGTCAACACCCGCTAGGGCCATCACAATGCTTTGTTTTAATTAGACAGTCGGATTCCCCAAGTCCGTGCCAGTTCTGAATTGATTGTTAATTGATAATCGTTATAATTTAAAAGAACTAATTGGTTGCCCAACTAGTATTCTTAAAAATTTTAGCAAGAAAGTTCCACAATTGGCTACGTAACTAAACTATCCGGGGAACAAGAAACTACCATAAATGATAGAAACTCTATTTACCCAGAACGAGCACATAAACCATGTTATTGTTTCCCAATCAAGCCCGACTATCTCAATCTTCAGAGCCAATCCTTATCCCGAAGTTACGGATCTAATTTGCCGACTTCCCTTACCTACATTATTCTATCGACTAGAGACTCTTCACCTTGGAGACCAGCTGCGGATATTGGTACGGCCTGTTGAGAAGTTTGCGTATCCCCACCATAAATTTTCAAGGTCCGAGGAGAAAATATCGACACAACAGTATATGTCATGCTCTTCTAGCCCATCTACCATATCTCTCTGCGAAAGACTTCCATGGTAGTACGGCTATAAAACAGAAAAGAAAACTCTTCCGATATCTCTCGACGGCTTCTTTATGGTCGTTCCTGTTGCCAGGATGAGCACGAGGCCCATATTTAATAACAAACGGATACTCAACAGGTTACGGAATTGGAACCGTATTCCCTTTCGTTCAAAATTATTCAAGTGTATAAAAATCGGATATTGACAATATTTATTATAATTACATTATTTTTGATTTTCTATACTTGAAAATTTTCGGCTTTCGCCTTGAACTTAGGACCGACTAACTCGTGATCAACCACTGTTCACACGAAACCCTTCTCCACTTCAGTCCTCCAAGGTCTCATTCGATTATTTGCTACTACCACCAAGATCTGTACCAATGGCGGCTCCATGCAGGCTTACGCCAAACACTTCTATGCACACCATTGTACCTTCCTACTCACTAAAGTTTCAAAATTTATATTACAAGTAATATAAACCATCTACTTTAGCGGTAATGTATAGGTATACAACTTAAGCGCCATCCATTTTAAGGGCTAGTTGCTTCGGCAGGTGAGTTGTTACACACTCCTTAGCGGATTTCGACTTCCATGATCACCGTCCTGCTGTTTTAAGCAACCAACGCCTTTCATGGTTTCTGTATGAGTTGTTAATTTGGGCACCGTAACATTACGTTTGGTTCATCCCACAGCGCCAGTTCTGCTTACCAAAAG